>CAXIPT010000009.1:75693-123256 GCA_964030475.1 Tethya wilhelma | reverse complement strand
AGCATTAAGTGTATTGCATAATATACCAATCAGCCTTCTTTTGATCCTATAAACCTCAAATCTTAGCAACCAAGCAAATCAATCTCAAAATTTCAAGAGTATCATACAGTGTCGCATTCTGGGAAAAGTTTGAGGAACAAAGTTAGCTTTGTGCGATTTGCAATCAAAAAAGGTTACTATGTTGTCCAAACACTTAACTTCAAGAGATAAATTGTTGTGCTTCTTGGAGTTTTGATCAACTACTCAATAACTCAATGAGGGTACAATATAAATGGTCTTACTTCCTGACAAGAAATTCATTGCTAATTGATAGAACACACAACAGTGAGGATGATTAAACATTAACGCTTTTTTGAAGTGGAACTCACAATTCCTGGATTGTGGTTTATAATCAGAACTAAGTAAAAATTGACTGTAAACAGCACACCAATAATTACATACACAGCAGACACAAGAATGCATGCATGTGTGAGTGTGTTTTGCTTTTCCATCTAATGCTAAATTATTCATGTAGGAATTAAACAACATTGAGGAACTCGTACCTATACTAGTTACTTCCTCTAAGTCTTGTACTCAAATTACTGTAGAATGGACACACATGTACAGGTTACATTTGTCTAGCTGTTGCCATAGTAACAAGTACCCATATGTACTTGCTACAATTATGCAGAGTACAGTTACGAAAAAGGAATGACATTTCAAGTAGTATAATTTACATTAGCATAAGCATAATAGGCAGTGCGCTGAGTGGTGCTTTGCATGGAGAATCCACATACGATAGCAACGATCACATGAGTATAATACTGACTCCTACTACTTTAGCTAGTGTTGTCATATGCCTGCTGGTAGGTGTCATGTGTTTCACTGACCTTAAATGTAGGCTATATACTGCAGCTGCACGACTGGCCAAAACTTACTTCAATCATGTGAAGCAACAGATGTCATGTGATGGGATAAGTTGGTCGTGAATATACTTAGTTAACTTTAAAGGACATTGCATTGGCACACACAGTAATGGATGCTCAATACCACTCAACAACCATACCACAATTTAAAGCAAATGGCTGTATAACGGAGGAATGCTTAAACTATAGAGTATAATACTGAAAGTGAGTTTTCATAATAATAGAGCTTTTGAATTTGACGACCCCGCCCACTACTAGTACCGAGTAGCTGCGCACATAATATATACTCTACTACCGTCTGGGCAAAGTCTTTATGCATATAGATAAATTTACTCACCACCATAATTCCAGTTGGTATAGCAAACAGCAGTCTGCTCAGCAAGTGCTCCGGCCAGTACCATTGCGTGCTGTTGGTGCCGAAGTGAATGAATCCGCCTCGTCCGCGGTTCAACACAGCTCCAGGCAACGCAAACAGCACAGCAATGAACAGACACAAGAAGCCCAAACCGAGGCTTACAATGCAAACTGGAGCACTTCTTCTCAGAGCCATGCCCAGACCTTTTGTTTTCCGAGGCGTTTCTGTCTTGGCTCGTTCGCTAGTCACATGACGCCAACGCCCACTCACATCATAGCGGGCGCGGGAAAACAGGTCAGTGTTCTAAATAAAGAGCACCATACTTCTGTGTGCAAGCCCGAGCAAGTTTCTCTCCACTGCACAGTCATGGTAGTCACTTCCCGACGACGGATATAAAGTTAACCACTAACCTAAAGATTGGTTGAGTCAAACATATGTTAGTACGTGCTACAAAGACTGCGGCCAAGGGAAAATTGTACATAGCTTCAAAATTGAAAATTTCCCGCCACTACCTTCACTCTGGACCACCTAAACGAACTTCTACTTCACTACCGTCTTCTCTCGCACTACAACAACAACTAGGACATTCAAATATCCCTAGAGCTGTCACAACCACCTTTCCATCCTCTCACCCATACACAACACCTGCTAGTTTGTTCCTAAAGTTTCAATTACAAACCGGACACGACCATCTCAGAACAGATTTCTCTCTCAGACATTTCTCACAAATGGCCGATGCTCGTTTCTGTGTGGAGTACGCAAAGACTGGTCGAAGCTCGTGCAAGAAGTGCAAGCAACAGATAGAGAAGGGCGTGGCAAGGATCGGCAAGATCACGGCAAACCCATTCAGCGATGACGGAGGAGAAATGAAACAGTGGTTCCACGTCAAGTGCATTTTTGAGACTTTCAAGGTACTATATTATTTTTTCCACGATATACTAGACTCTGTATGTACTTGGACATATACTCCTAAATATTAGACATGTGTATAATATAAAGCACTGGCTTACACACCCATTTACATTGTGTAGGTAGAACTGAAACCTAGAGAGTTTATACAAAGACTACTAATGCATCCATCACTGCATAATCTTGAGATTTTACAATAGACCAAAGTTTAAACGTGATCCTTTTTTAACCCTTAGCGTGCTCGAGCTACTACCAAGAAGATCGAAAGCCCGGCTGATTTGGAGGGATTTCCTGACCTCAATGATCCCGAGAAGGATGAGATAAAAGACTTCATAAAAGAATTTGTGTCTTCAAAGACAACGCCAAAAAAATCCCCAGCTGCCTCCAAGGCTAAGAAGAAAGACGGTACCGTTCAGAGCACTCTTCCTGGAGCAAGTCCCGTCAAGACTACTGGTAAGTGCTATGAGCTTATGCGCATCATTATGTATTCATAATATAATCTTATTGAAGGGGCTTCCCCTAAGAAGAAAGTGACGTCATCACCTTCTAAAACAGCAGCTGCCGCTTCTAATGGTGCAGTGGGAGGGGATTTCCCCATTACATCATCTGGCAGCAGTAGTGAGGATGACCTGTTCAGCCAGTTTCGCAGGCTCTGTGAGAGTTTGGAAGGAGAGCCGAGCTACAATGCCAAGACCAAACTTGTCTCAAATTTCATCAAACATGGAAGCAGTGGAGGTAGGTATAATTGAATTAAGAAGAGGGTGGGGCATGTAGTCATTAAATAGTCATATAAGAGAGGTCTCTGTTAGTTCAAAATTTGTAGCAAGGAGAACAATATTGTCCCCTTTGTCCCCTCGATCCTCACTGGTGTGTCTTCAGATACACAAGTGCAAAAGGAAGGGTTGGGTTAGCCTTGTTCCCAGGCTCCTCCTTCGCAAATATATATTGCTTATTTTCAAAGAAAATATTTGCAAAGGAGGAGCCTAGAAACAAGGTTCGGACTGGATTATGTGTGTTTATGTTGTGCTGTAATCTGTCATGGTAGGTGGCTATACTGGTGATGTCTACCTGTTGGTGAAGCTGCTCCTTCCAACGTCTGGGAAGAAGAGGGTCTACAACCTCCAGAGTAAACAGATCGTGAAGCTTCTTAGCCAGGTATAGAACCCGTGTGTGTACTGACTGGCCTGCATGATTTCTGAATGTCATTTCTATTGATATTGTGAAAAATTCAATGGCTACTGTTTACAATATTCATGTGAACTAAAAGTTAAGTATGTTTTTATAGATATTTGGATGCGATGTTGATGATATGGTGGAGGACTTAGAAAAGGTGTGTGTGCTTGCACTTGTCTTCCTTTGCTCATTTTAGCGACCATTTCTCCTTCATCGCAGGGAGATGTTGCAGAGACAGCCAAGACTTTCTTTGAGGAGAGCACCCTAGTTCCTCCCGCCTCAAAGAGCACTCTCACACTGTCACAGGTATAGAGTGTATGAGTGGCATCGTATGATACCAATGAGGGATTGGTTTTAGATGCAATCCTTTTCTTTCTGTTTATCTTTCTCTTGAAAGGTTGATGCTTTTCTAGATCGAATGACTTTGGTCACAAAGGAAGATGATCAAAAAGCTGAGCTCTCAAAGATTATCCGAAGGTATTAGTCTCATTTCAAACTTTCTCCTTTAATATTTTGCAGAAATGAAGAGTGTGGGAATTATAAATCTACTCATCGTACCATGTCAGTTACCTTGAGTTTCTTTTTCTTTCTCTCTCTATCTTTGTTGCAGATGCACTTCTGAAGATTTAAAGTACATCATCAGGCTCATCAAACATGATCTTCGAATTTTTGCTGGAGCTAAACACATGTTAGTGAGCTCTCTCTCTCTCTCTCTCTCTCTCTCTCTCTCTCACTCCCTCTCTCTCTCTCTCTCTCTCTCTCTCTCTCTCACTCACTCACTCACTTACTCACACACATACACACACACTCACAGTCTGGATGCTCTTGATCCCAGTGCCTATGCTGCGTTCCAAGCATCACATGACCTCCGAGATGTCGTTGATCGTGTATTCAGCTCCAAATCAGAGAGTGGAGCTGTCCCTGGCTTGAAAAAGAACCTGAGTGTTAGAGCCACTTTAATGACCCCTGTCAAACCCATGCTGGTATGAAGCAAATGCACAAATTGTCACAAATTTGATTAGACAAATCTGTAGAAGAAAGTCTAATATAACGATCGTCTTTTTTTTTATTCTTCAAAGCTAAATTTTTTTTGTTTCTCTGTTATATAGGCTGAAGCATGTCGTGCAGTTGCCACGGCAATCAAGAAATGTCCCAATGGAATGTATGCCGAGATCAAGTATGACGGGGAGAGGGTCCAGGTACACAAACAGGGAGACCGCTTCGAGTACTTCAGCCGAAGCTTGAAACCCGTTCAACCACACAAGGTTCGTGAATATTCCTTTGCGTGTACCTTTATACAACTATGTACTCATGCATAGTCCATCTCTAGATGTTACCATATGGCAGAAAAGTTTCGCATTGTCAAACTTTCGCGGATGTCTCTAGTCAGGCATTTTTGCATTTTAACTTTGCCAGATGAGCTGTGCGAGCGCATATGTGTATGCATATTTGCGGAAAAAAGGTCTGGGGATAAAGTTAACTTACTTGCTGGACAATCGTTGAAACTTTGGTACGAGTGAAATGGTTTTTGTTGTACAGGTGGAGCATATCAAGTCGTATCTGCCCAAAGCCTGTCCCCATGGTGACAGTATGATACTTGATAGCGAGGTGAGTGTGTACTATTTTTAGTATTCATGATTATGTAATGGTGACATAATGTTATAGTGAATTTTTTGACCTTGTTGCGATGTAGGTGTTGATGGTGGACACTAAGACTGGTAAACCTCTTCCTTTTGGTACTCTTGGCATTCACAAGGTGAGATGGTTCATCATCAATATACTTTAATTCCATTATAAATATGGGTCGAATATATACGATTGTTATGCTTGATAGCTTCTGAAAATGAACGCTTTTGTAAGAAAATGTTAGGCTAATTGATGAAACACTGCATGAATGACAGAGTAGGTGAATTGTAATACCGTATAGTCTGTAAATTTGGCGGACTTAAAATTTGGCGAATTTGTATTTTAGCATGTTGGGCAATTTTAAATTTGGTAATTTAATTCTGCACGCTGCATTGTTTATATGCGCTTGTGTGCGTATAAAACTGTGGCGATTTTTAATTCGGTGATTTGCAGTACAAATTAACCAATTCGTCAAATTTACCCGCTATAATATGGTACATAAATTAAAACATGCAATCTAATATTAAGTTTCTTGTGGTTTCTCATTTAGAAATCTGCGTTCAAGGATGCCTGTTGCTGTCTGTTTATCTTTGATATCATCTACTTCAACGGAGAAACACTCCTGAACAGGTATAAGTCGTGCTACTCTAGCTGCCGTGTGACTGTCACATGATTGTTGTGTGATACGTGTAGACCGTTAGCCGAACGAAGGAAACTGCTGGAGAAAAACATCACAGAAGTTAAGAATAGAATCATGTTGTCCGAACAGACTCTTATAAGGGTATGTAAATGATGTTGCCTACATGTGTATTGATCAATACCTTAATGTTGCCATGGCAATGGTTTCCATAGCGAGAAGCTGATCTCTCAGATCTCATCATGAAAGTAATCAAGCAGGGATTGGAAGGATTAGTCCTCAAAGATACCAAGGTAAGAGAGACAGAAAGAGAAGAGGTGAAAGAAAGAAAACTTCTTGATCTTTTCTCCCTCCTTCCTTCCAGAGTGTGTATGAGCCCGGGAAGAGACATTGGTTGAAGGTGAAGAAGGATTATCTCCAGGAGGGAGCAATGGCCGACACAGCTGATCTTATTGTCCTTGGAGCCTACTACGGAACAGGAAACAAAGGTGTTTCGTAAAGTTTCATATCTAGCCAAATTTTTCTTATGCATGCTGATGTTAGATACAAAAATTAAATCCTGAAGTCCTGACATGTAAGAGTGCTTCAGTGCATTATAAATTTGTTTTCTTTTCTTTCTTTAGGTGGTATGATGTCTGTGTTCTTGATGGGCGTGTACGACAAGTCATGTGATCGTTTCCGTACGGTTGCCAAGTGTGGTAACGGTCATGACGATGCAACCATTACCCGCCTCCAGAAGGAACTGGACATGGTGAAGATTAGCAAGGTGATGAGAGGATAAAGTTGATGCTGGTTTTAGTGCAGCTAAAGGTCATTTTGTTTTGTTTGATGTTTGTGTGTTTGGCTGCAGGATGCTTCGAAGGTTCCAAATTGGCTGCTAGTGAATAAGACACTTATTCCTGACTTTGTTATTCGTGATCCCAAGGTAAAATAACACTCACTCACCCTCACTCATGTTTCTCTTTTTCTGCTCAAGGATTTCTACCATTTTCATCAGTTTTTTTTTTATTTGTTTGGAATATAAAGCCAACTTTATGATTTGCTCACCACTCACACCATCACACCCTCACATATAATGTAGAAAGCTCCCGTGTGGGAGATCACAGGTGCAGAGTTCAGTAGCTCCAACAGTCACACCGCTGACGGCATTTCAATAAGATTCCCCCGAGTGACCAAGATCAGAAATGATAAGGACTGGAACACTGCAACCAGCCTAGAGAGATTGAAGGTACAGTTGTTTGTATCGATTAGATAAGCAATGAGCATGGCCTGTTTAGTACATTGTCAGGTTGGTAATAATTGTCAGGTTTATTAAATTCATCTAAATTTTCCCGTAGACTTTGTTCAAGACCTCTAAAGAAACTGTCGGTAATGTTCTCATAATCGTATAGTAATTTTTTTGTCAAGATTATGGTCCAGATTATCATTATAAAAAAAAAAAATTCTCTAGCACACAACACGCCAACAAGAGGCGCAGTATTACATACTAACACAAACAGTTATTATACAGTCACTTGACTACGCAGTTAAACTAAAAACAGCTCTCTAAATTGAACCTTAGTCACATGTGGTCAATATCGAAGGTATTCTCTCTCTTACATTCACAGATATTCCTGGGCTAATGTCATCCAAAGGAGACAAAGGAGTTGATGGAGATGATCCTGAAGACATGGAGACCGATGATAGTGGGGTAGCCGGCCCCTCAAGATCTCTCCTTGGTAAGAGAGATCCCAGAGGGGTGTCGGGGTCAGAGGACACGGAGGAGGAGGACACCAAGCCTCCTCCTTCGAGCAAGAAGAAGACAGTGTCGTCTTCCCCGGTGAAGAAAGGTTCGCCAAGCAAGAAGAAACCAGCGTGTAAGTATGGAGCAAAGTGCTACCAAACTAGTGCCAAGCACAAAGAACAGTTTGACCACCCTTTGGTAAGTCAGGCAGGGGTAGCATTAGTAGTATATACCAGCTTCTTAGAAGATGGTGCATTATGGATTTCATTATTTCTGTCTGTAGGATGCTCTTGGTACCCATTCACTTCAATGTGCTGATGTCAAGATTGAAAAGGTACACTAAAAAATGAGTTGTATAGTTCTTCCCTTCTGTATTTTATATAGTTCTTAGCCATGTGTGGGTAGCCTCGTTCCCAGGTTCCCTTACTAAGTGTAAGGTAGGCAGGGAGCCTGGAAATGAGGAAAAATATACGCGAGGGAGGAGCCTGGGAACGAGGCTAGTGTGTCGTGTACCACTGTAGTAACCGTAGTTATCTAGTCTCATTATCAGACTCCTCCTTATTTTTTGAAGAAAAGGGAGGAGCCTGAGAATGAAGGAGGCTACAGTCCTTGGTATTGGTGATTGATCATTTTGTGTTTTTGTGTAGCCTCTGGCTGATCTCTTCACGGGTATCAAAGTCTTCATCTTTCCTGGTACAACGAAAGCCAGTGAACTGAAGAGATACATCATTGCGTAAGCAACTGGAAAAAAAAATAATTCAACAATGGTTGCTGTACACTTCTTTCACATGACCTTTGACCTTTGACCTTTCCACAGGTACGATGGTGAGGTGATGGAGGTGTATCAAAAGTCACTGGCCACTTACTTCATCACAGACACAGCTCTCACTCCTTCAGAGGTGAGCTTTGAAATAATTTTAGTTAGCAATTTTGATCCAAAATAGACCAACAATTGGTACCGAGAAATGGATCAACTGTCCATCCGACTGGTCCGTTCACTTGTACAGTAAAACCTACTGTATAATTATCGGTTGATTCAGTTCCACTGAGATAATATTTCAGACAAAGTGCTCCATACAGCTTCATTGAAATTATTTTTGTTTAAATGCCATGCATGGTGGTATGTCTAGGTGCCTGAAGGTAGCACAGCAAAGTGTGTCAATCCCGATTGGATCTGGGACTCGTTGAAGCAGCAGAAGCAACTGTCAACAGACAAGTACATTCTTTGATAAAAACTAATAAATGTTATGGCCTCAGGTGTCACAAGTTGTAGCAACGCTTTAGCCTAATATAATTCTTTTAGTACTGCCATAATTGATTTAATAATTAATTAAGGAATACGTACATATAGAGAGCTATCATAATATAGACAGAATAATTTGTTGTGTTTTTAATTTCATTTGTACGGAAGATTTGTATACCATTTTTATTTTTATTGATAAAAAAAGAACTCATTAAAATTGTGGCCTTTAATCTTAAAACACATGTTTGTAATACGATGTATGGTGGTTAAAATTAAAAATTATAAATAGTAACAAAGGGAAAAGATCTCATCAGGGTACTCCCTTCTTACGCTCGCAGCATTTTGACGGGTCAACGTTCCAATTGTACTCGTAGGACATTCTCGTCTGGAACTGTTTCTTGCACTGGACTCCCCTCTCCTTGAGTAGCGAGCGTTTCTCTCTCATCTCCTCCACACTTTGCTTGTGCGACACGATGTACTCGTTCCTGCACCCTCTTGAGACAAACTCAGTGTTAAAACGAACATCATGTCTCCTCTCGGCTTCGTACGGACTAAGCCACACCCCTACAGACACGTCCTCGCTGTTGTAGAACTGTAGTCCATCGGCAGCTGCAACTATCCTACCAACTAGATCACGCGAGAGAATATAGCCACCGCCTAGAGCGTAGGGAAGGTAATAATCGCAGAGAAACCAGCTCTCTTCTTTCCACTTTCCTTTTCGTTTGATGCTTGCTTTCCCGTTGAAGAACCCCCAGTAGTAGCTGCGATTGTTTAGAGGTCGCTCAGCTAGGTCCTTTAGAAGGGTGTCCAGTACTATAAATGTGTCGTCATCACACTTCATGAGGTACGAGAAGGAAACGTTTCGATAAAGGTGAATGAAACTTTGCAACACCTTTCTGGTGAGATTCGAATAAGATTCCTGAAGGTTTGGCAACAGGAGGAGATCTTTGTGCTCATTTTGTTCTAATAAGAGAGCATCATGATCTGAAGACTTTAAATTTTCAATCCCTATTGCAAATTTGACTAAAATTGGGGGGTCACGATTGCGATATCCCTCCATCCAAGTTTCCCTAATGGTATTTCGTCTATCAATCCCCCCAATACTGGACAAGATAACGATTGCTAAGAGATAATGCTCGCCCAAATTTAAATTCGGAAATTGCTCTAGATTTATATCGCGAACAGCTGGACCGTCAACTTTAGGATTCACGGGAGGAGGGGTACCACACGTGGGTACATCTGTGGTCCCCTCCGGTACCTTTTGTTCGGAGGAAGGACATTGACAGTCGTGATTGTTTCGCAGAGAGGTTGATTTATCAGTTTCAGGGTAAGGGAGGTTTGTGAAACCAAAGAGGAGGGAGAGAAAGAGCTGGAAAGCTACATTCAGGAGAATGATGAGCACACACCAGAGGAACCGTGATCTTCTGAGTGTCACCATGTCCACATATAAGCATAATTTTGGGTGATTCTTGTTCTCCAGCAAGTTTTAAAGTTACATTGAATGTTTAATGTCATTTCAACTCACTTGCAATTCAGATGTGATCATCATAATGCATAAATCATGTATTCTGAGATTCGCCCTCCGGCTCCATCAGTTTTATAGAAATGACGTCATTGCTCCTGCAATAAATTTTAAATTTAACCCCATGGCCACCGAAAAGACTATTGAAGAAGGAGAACTAGTGGAAGACTCTCACTGCTCTTCTTCCACTCGACAGCTAACAGAGGAGCAGAAGGAGAGGATTGAAAAGAACAGAAACAAAGCTAGAGCTCTCAGAAAGGAGAGACTGGCTTCAACTCCTTATGACAAACCTCCTGGTCATTCTACACCAAAGACAAAATCCCACAATAACAAGGCATCACGTGATGTTGCTTTTGTGCACACTCCCACTAAGACACAGTTAGTTTCAAGCACAAGAAACACATACGGTGGTTATATGCTCGATGACGACCAATTGGAGCAAAAACGACATTTCAAAATCGTAGAAGAGGAAGGTTAATAACTAGCAATAACTTGTGGTATACAGACAGATGTACCTCATGGATTATTAACTTTGTGGTATATTATTGCAGCTCCACCATTACCCAATGAGCAGTTTCTATGTGAAGAATGTGGCCGAAGATTTTCACTATCGTTTCTGTGTAGTAAATTCAAACTTGAAGTCTGTGACCAGTGCAGGTACATACGCCAGTGTCTAATCGTGCATCACACAGTACACAGAAAGCTTGTGGTATTGTTATTGCTGTTGTTGTTATGACAACTCCAGAGTGCCAGATGGAAAACATGCTCTGATCACAAAAACTGAAGCTAAACAAGTACGTACATCTGCATGTAATTGCCCTTCCTCTGATAGTCTCTACTTGTTCATTTTGGTGTGTGTTTTGGTGGCATTCTGTAGAGATATTTGTTGAAGGATTGTGACTTTGAGGAAAGAGATGGTCCTCCACTCCCCTTCATTCTCAAAAGGAACCCCCACACCTCAGGATGGGGAGAAATGAAGCTCTACCTCATGTGCCAGGTATGTATGACATTCATGTACGTTGTATGTATGTATGTATGTATGTGTGTGGAGCTTGGTTAATAGTATAATTTTGAGCACACACAATATTTATAGCTCAAGGAAGCATCTTTATAAGAGTTCACTGAGTGTTCACAGGACTGTAATTAATTTTGTTGATTGATTTCAATCTCCATTTTCTAAAGGTCGAAGGTCGTTCACATGACATATGGGGAGGGGAGGCGGGGCTTCAAGAGGAACACCAACGTAAAAGTGAGAGGAGGGAAAAGAAGAAAGAGAGGAAGTACGCCAAAGAGATCAAAGGTAGTGGGCGGTGCTGTGGTGGCATTCAGTTATGACATGGATCGTTAATTTTGAAAGTTTGATGAAATTTCACGTCTCACCGATTCAGAATGCACTAATTAGTGTGGGAGGAAGATGGGGAAATAATGTATGCCACGTACGCAACGTACAAAACGTCTCGTCTTCAAAACAAATTCCAAACTTGTACAATGAGGGAAATCCCTTGCTTGCTTTCTGTATATGGCGGTGCAGCTTAGCTGACAGTGGGAAGGTTAATTGATCACCCTCATTAGCTATAAAATATTAACTAGCCTCGTGCCTCAAGGACTTGAAATTGTGCACCTATACAGTATCATGAGGAGCTTATACGAGCACTGATTTTAAGTTCCTGTTATCATAGATGCTTAAGTATATATTTTTGTTCTAGAACAGCTAGCTGTAGAAGTATCTAGTAGTTTGTCCTTATAATGTATTGATATAGGGCGCATTGGATTTCAGACCCGAGTATGCATGCAAATTATGGTCTACTCAATAACATGTACTTGCCATTTTTATTACACTACATGATTTTGTTTAATAAGGAGCTAAAGATAGTCTTACTCTTGGACTCAAATCAACCTCTGGTGCACGGTCTTTCATTTTATGCATGAGTATTAATAAAACATTGTTGTTACCTGTAGATTATATTTTTAAGATTGCTCAGGTTGTGGAATGGTTTTTAAAAGTAATGTTATTCCTGGGTCATTCCATGTCAAATCAACACACAAATTGCATGACCCTNTATCTCAGTAAATCACTTAAGGTAATGTACCTGTTCACCAAGTTTCGGCAAAATCCATGAGGGTCATGCAATTTGTGTGTTGATTTGACATGGAATGACCCTCCTGCATTTCCCTTGAAACCTATAAACTAGATTTTTAGCGAGGAGACATTCTGCTACCATAAAATTCCATCTACATGTGTCCTGTTGCATTTGGAAGACAAAATAATAGTAAGAAAGATTCATTATATCATACCCCATGCTGTGAAGACTACAAGTACATTAATTTTGGCTGTCTTATTCTGAAACCTGTCCTTCTGTTTCATTGTAGCGTTCACTAGTACAATAGGACATATGCAGTTACTCATCATGTGCTTCTAAGCATGGGGACTGCAATGAAACAAATCAATGTGTTGTGCATTGTTACCATTCTCAGTTGGTAGTCCAGACATATCCAGTGTCCTGTGTGTATTACATAAGTAGTGCTGCATGTGTTTCACTCAACTGCGGCATGACAATGCATGGTGCATTTAAATTTAAATTGTACTGTGAATGAATACATGTATGATTGCATAATGCTGATTGAATTACATCGCATATATATATATATAGTGTTTGAATGTGAATGCGTTAAGTGATGCATTTCAGAGATGTATCGTTTTTCTGAATACAAATTTGTGAAGGTAGTGAAGCATGACATGATTAATCTCTATCTCACATATGTGATTGTAACCTGAATATGACCGATCTGCGAGAGTAAATATATTCTTTTTTTCCCCATATAATTATTATACAGATTTGGTAGAGGGTGCAACAGTATATTTACAATCGCTTAATATACCTCCATAGCTCATCACAGGTATATAAAAATGAATTATTATAGAGGTATACGAGACAACTTTTGCATTAATGGCAAAATGTGTGTGGTCTTGTGCAAACGTGCCCTAGGCGCTTCTGTTACATAACCATGTTCATTTGGGTGGATGTGTTTTCATTTTCAAAGCAAGATCTGGTGACAGTGTGTATTATTGTAGCAAGGGAGGTAAAGTAAAGGAATGCATAGTGAAAAATAAATGGAATGTGTACTTTGTGCATATTTCAAGTTCATAATCATATTTCAATGTATGTGTAGGGATGCGTTTGTGTGTTTTTACTCTATTAATAATAACGTTAAGCACAAACTTGCATGTGTGTGCACGAGCAATTAGTATGCATAATGATTATGATGTATAATTATGTGTGCAAGCAAGTGTAGCTGCGGTGACAACCGCAAGTACTTTGAAAATCACGCAAGCATAAATTGTGGCCACTAGTATAGATTGCACAACATTATATATGCATGTTTAACTTGTTGTATAAAGGGATGGGTATAGTTTGCATGAAGGTAGACTTATAGTGCTTGAATTGTTATTTTTATACCATACATTGTAGCTTTTATTACAAGATCATTATTCACATAATAATAATTATAGTAATAATATTGTGAGATTGACCTATATCTGCATGACCTTTCTCGACCTTTCTAACTTTCTGTACAGAACTGAGACGGGCTGTGCGATCAAGCATGTCACAAAAGAGTACCCAGTCACATGAGCACACTTTCCCCTCAGACAAAGAGGTGTATGATTCCGAGAGTGATACATGGACGAAAACTTGCTCGATATGTGGGTATGAGATCACCTTTGAAAAGATGTAAATATAAGCTGCTTGCATACATGTACTGCAAATTTTAAACATTTCATTTTCTGGATCCTTTGCACTTGAAGTTACTGTATGCATTAATTCTGTAACACATTCTTTGTTCAACTTGTTTTTTTACACTGTCAATGGATGCGTTCGTGCAGGCTTATTGCGTTAGTTGATATATACACTTATAATTACTTATTGTGTGGAGAATTAACGATGCATTAGTATCTCTCTGTTCTCAGTAAAGGGTTGATTGCATGTGCATATATATGTGACTGTATAGTCATAGTTAGTAATCAGTAGAGCAAGAAAGTATGCACTTTCTGTGAATACTCAGAATTTGTTTGTGTAATTACGTATTTTGTGACAGAGTGCATGCATGACCAATGCATTTATTGCATGCATGCAGAGGTGTGCATGTGAACTGAAACACTATATTACTGCACCACACACTGATGTGTGTGTACTATTGTCTAGCTACAGCCATTATGTTACACACAGACTCCTTCATACCAGTGGTAACTCGATACATTTGTCAGCTAATGTCATAGTAAGTGGGTCCTTGTATCTTCAATTTAGTATACAGCAACTTTGAATTATAGAACATTAAAAGATATTTACATGTGACAACGAAAAAATTATTATAGTGACAATTTATATTGCCTACTAGTCAATATTCTATCTGGGTAAGAAAATAAACAAAGCATGATCCATGTTCGATTATTTTGCCATTAGTCTGAGCTGCTCACTCATGCAAATATTTTCATGATAGGCAGTTAAAATGAAATTTTTTGAGTAATCTCATTATAATATTATAATATTGGCTCATGTGAGGCAGCTGTGTACGTGTATGTATTTTTTTATCTTACTCATGTTTATGCTGATCGAGTGCATTCCATATTCTTATAAGGCAAAGCTGCATGCATAGAGGAGTCATTACAGAAGGTAGAATCCATTCAACTCTGTGTCTTTCGTTTCTTCGATTACTTCAGGAACGATAATTTTGTCTGTTCCTAAAAGGAAGGTCAATTAGCCTCCTTCACCCCACATGCTGTTGGGATCGAAAAAAATGGACACACACGATCTCAATTAATCCTATGACGGCGCAGTAAAAATGCAGTTATTATGGTAATGTATAACATCATGTTCTTGTACACATGTATGCACCCATGTATGTCCCAGAGTTCAAAGGAGGTTGATTTTGACGGCCGATGGAATGATCAGCAGCGAGTCGTTTGTCAAAAATGCATGATATCAGCTCATTCTCACTACGCGATCGACCTTATAGACTCTTTGTAGCTAGTTCCCACCACTTAGCACCATATGTTGTGTAAGTAAGTTGGCGCTGGCTCATCACTTCATGTGATTGTTCTTTAGTGACAGAAGATGATGTGTCATTATCTTCTACAAAAGCAGTCGTAGATTATGATGTCACTAACAAAGGAACTGGGGAAGTGGTTTTTGATTGTTTTCTCATTAAAATATCAATGCATCAGAATTCTGTACGTCCTGTTGCAATAGTATTGGCACTAGCTAATAGGGTGTAGTGAAGTTTATTGTATAGTCACGTATTTAGTCTCCACGTGTATTATAGTATAGCAACTATGCCGTAATTTCCACTGCGTGCATGCATGTATACAATGTGTTCCCAGTTGTGGGTGGATCAATTACTTCATTTTTATCTTCACATGTTTCAAACATTTTACTATGGTTACTATACTATAATTATTATGTGTGCACAACTATATATGTAAGTTTTTAGCTTTGTTCAATCAGCGATTACACGTTTATAATAACACTATATAGGTTTTAAAAGTTTCTGAGAAATTTCATGCAATCACTCCTCTGCATGATAATCTTGAAGAGCATGTCAGTGCATGATTTAATTATGTGTACATACATATTCTCATGTACATACATTCAGGCCCCACACACTAAGTAGCTGACACCAATTTTGAAACCTATTCTCTGTGATAATCATGCGCAGTGTCATGCATGATAGCTGTTGAAAATATGCTAGTCTATTGATAATTATCAGCAAAGCTATAGACTATATGTGCAGTACAGATTTTCTATTTCAACTGCATGGTGTATCATAAGGTATAATGTATGTATGTATGTATGTATGTATGTATGTATGTATGTATGTATGTATGTATGTATGTGTAGTCTACACTGAAGTAGATTGATGATCGGATAACATGTACAAAGATCATATCTTTTTTCGATTGTTTATTCCTAACGATGTCCTCTTGAGTTCACATTGGAAGTTTGTAAATCGCACCATCAAATCGTCCTTGCATACAGGACGCTGGTGAGGTCATTGCTGGAACATTGTATATTATAACCTAATCACATTCAGTGGGTGTGTAGACATACATACATACATACATATTCATGTGTATGTTTGCGTGACCTCATATGACTGACTCATCATTGATACTATAGTTTTACCTAGTATAATTTGAGCAGCCTGGGAAAGGTGAAAGTATTACAAGATAGACAAAATCTAAATCACAAAATAGAACTGCCCGCTGCTGATATCATGTGAAAGCCTGCATGCATGCATCCAGCTTGGATCTGACATCACCAACTTGTGAGGGGAAGCTCCTGTGTTTTTAGCGTGATAATTAAATTCCGCGCATTCCACGAAAGACTAAATCGGATTCATTTCCTTACCAATGCTATGCAGTTCTCGACTCTTCCCACCTCCCACTACTAGATACAGAAAGTTCTAAAAGTAGCTCATAGTTTAGTGTGTTTAGTTTTCACTAGCTCTGATGGTCTATAAAAGACTGAAAAGCACTACAGAAGGTCGAGCTACAGCACTATTTTATCAACCACCTCTAGGTCACCAAACCCTTTGATCTTCGCCTTTTATCTACAGAAGTGTGAAGTTTTAACGCCTTCTTGTCACTTAGAAGTTGTGTAGTACATCTCTTGACAGTGATTATCCCTCCATGGAGCTCGGTAACAGCCTGACAGCGATGGATTGGCTCCCTGGACTCGGGAGAACCCGAGGGAAGATGGAAGCACCTTCAGAGCCGCCCAAAACCGTTCGACCGCCACCAAGGAAGCCGCCACCCAGTCCCATTGACCTCACAGCTAGACTGGATCCCCTCGAAGCACAAGCCTATCGCTACCAAGACGCCAAACCTCCCTATTCGTACGCAGCACTCATCACGTTTGCCATCAACAGTACACCGAAAAAGAAAATGACACTGAACGATATCTACAACTGGATATCAACCAACTTTCCATACTACAGAGATGCTGGGACTGGTTGGAAGGTATGCAGCAAGATATAACACTCATAAACTAGAGCTTGTTTGTACAAAAGGCCCTATAGATGATGCAGCATAAAATGTCTTTTGACGTGAGGGGGTGTATCTGCTAAGCTAGCCACTCCCCGGCCTACAATATTGTGTACACAATAAACCACTTCACAGTTTCTTAGCGGTTTTGTTGCAAGAATATGTTAATCTTTCTGATTGTGCACATAGTATTATATATTGCTGCATATGCTACAGTAGTATTGTAATGTCATTCAGGCAATTGGTTATTGACAAGGCTATTACGTTTCAATAGCATATGAGGAAATATAATTCCATGTGCTTGAGCTACGTACATTTAGCACGAAAACTCCTTAAAGATACATCTGTTTCATTTGATGCGTAAGATTGTTTGACCACAGGCATGCCGGTATAAAGTGCATAATTTGCAGTGAAACATTACACCAATGTGGTCATTGCAATTTTATTAGGCTGTTTGATAACACCGTAATTTTTATGGTACAATCTCCTTTTTCCATTTAAGTAGTGATTTAAAACTTCCAGATTTAGTTACTCGATTTCGTTTGTACAAAGATACACTATACCTTTGACCATAGATAATATAGACTATATACGTAGTCTCTAATATATATGCTTTGACTGGGAATTTAGCAGGCCATAGTATATCGTTTTTAGAAGAATTAGCAAAATGCTAGCCCAGTAAGTAACATGTCTCTACCACTCTGCAGCATTGAATAGAAATTTTTATGTACTACTAGTCTACAAATAAAGTATTGTTCCAAAGATTTAGGTTTTGATGACATAAGCATGGAAAAAATAACTCAATGGCTATATGTATTAATATAGCAAAACGTCATTAGATAGAAATGTTTACATTTATCAAAATGCCAAGAATATAATAAGACGCTTCAATCAACATTGTAATAGCTATTTGGATAATTTTATGGCGTGTGAAATCAGCTGGTGTGTACAGTACGTACAAAACCCATAATCGGCTTATTCAAGTGGTTTCCCTTCTCTAATGTTGCACCTACTTGACCTCGTATCACTTCCTCATTACAAAGGGGTACTCGTGACTCGTTAATTAACAAAATTCACACTGAATACTTATGAGTAGAGATTAAAGACTCTAACAATCATGCCATATTGTATATATTACTTAAACTAATGATTATTTCATAATACAGTTGGTCCGACCATTATTATTGTTTAACTTTCATGCTCACAGAATTCGATCAGACATAACTTATCACTGAACAAATGCTTCCGGAAAGTTCCAAGACCGAAAGATGATCCTGGAAAGGTAGGCTTTTTGCATGTGCTGTATATAGCTCCAAACATCTCTTACAATAAAAGCCAGTCCCTTTTTTTGCATGCTTGTCACACCCCTAGACTTTAGATTGGTGGGTGTGCCCTTACACACTAATATGCACTACAAGTGGGTCCACTTGTGAGCCCAGCCCACATTATTGTTAGCCACTTGAGCTGTAGTGGCCACTACAGGTTGACAAATTAGTGGTTTGTATGCAAACAAGGAAAAAGACCACAAAGTTGTACTGGTACAAGCTAAAGTTTCATTCACACTGGCATCACACATAATTTTTATGCACCCACCCTCAGCTCCTCACTCACACCCACACACCCTCTCCCTTCACACTCACACACCCTCCCATTCACAGGGTTCATATTGGGAAATTGACCCCACTCCATTGGAAGAGAGCAGTGACACCATTTCACTCTCCGGATTCCCAAGAAAGCGAAAAACAAGTGATCGGGTAAGAGATTTAAGCATTACATCACTATGACATCATTCACTTACCTACTACAATGCATAGTCTAAAATTATAGTGCAACAATATAGTATTAAAGAACATGCTATGGTATTTTCTACAACCTCGGTTTTGACTCGTTTTGATCAACTCTGGTTCATTGCACACTACTAACCCACATGAAATAAGACTGTCATTTGATAGCACTCTCGTCTAACGACACGTGCATGACCAGTCACACGTCTAGACATCCCATATGTGGTATCGTTTCCATGGTTACTGGTCCAACACACGAGTTGTGAGCGGCTGGGTTTGTTTATTTCCAGGCTTGTTTGTTGGCAACGTGTGTGTCTGGTTAAGACCTATTGTGGAATAATTGCTTGTTATTATTTTAATTCTGGTCATGTTTTCTAAACACAATTTGAAAAAGTTTTCAAACAGCTTATGACATACGAAACACAGTTTATGTTTCGATTTTTAGACATGGTCTATTTTTTAATGTGGTTTTCCGTTTCACATACTTCCACCAGAAATAATTACCACACGTTAATGTCTAGCTCCATGGGCTATGATTTCGACAATTGAGTATGTTCCTGCTAATTAATAACTTACGTGCACTTCAATCGACCTGTGTTGATTGTCAAAGGGTTGTGGTTAGATTAGCGCATGTTTCGAGGTACTATACTCTTAATTTAATTACAACTGAACTCTTTCAAGCATCCTACATTGGATAGAGTCAACATATTATTCTACTACGTAAACTCTCCTACCTGTCTCATCCTAGCCTTAATCACTTCCTTCCTCTGTAACAACTCGCTGCGATTGGCACATTCAGCCTTGCTATTTCACAACTACAGTCCATTGTATTACTCATGGTACAAATACACTCCAGCTAACTGAAGGGGCTCTCAATTAGAAGCCTAGCTATTATGATTGAGCTAAACTCCACAAAATTCCTTCTGGCATCTAAGGTTGGTGGTACCCTGTTACCGTCTTCCATAAGCATAACAGGTGTCAAGTACTCTAATAAATTCTTAACTGGTAAAATACTCATTATGCAACTAATTTACAATACTATTCAAGTCTTTATGTAAGTATTACGATATGAATATGTACGTTATTTTTGTCAAGTTTTGTGGCCTACATTAGCAAATTGGCACTAGGATATTATTGCTCTGCATTTGAGGTTGCATATACACACATGAGGATAGATAAACTTACTTGGGCAGCTGCATTTGTTTTGAGATTCATTTCAACGATTCGACACTGGCATAGCTCCACTATTTCTGTTTACTGTTTGAGAGTCACTGTAGATATGACTCACAAAGAAAGTCTGCTTCAGTGGCAGGTGCTACATGAACTTGAGCTTTTATAGAGTCTTACTTGAAGTAATTCCAAATAGTGTGCACTAATCCAGGGCCGTTATAACGTTTGATGTCACAAACATGTTATAAGGCGGGCTCTAATTAATGTCAACATAATGTTGTCTCAGTAGATCAATTATATAATTAGGTATTTATGCATGGTCATAATGTATCAAGAATATCTCAGCCTAGGAAGATTGTATAATAATGGGACTTGCGCCATTGCGATCAGCTCGAGATGCTCTTTCAAATAGTATGGTTTAAATGAAAAGTCTGAAAAAATGCATTTTTTGAAAAAAATCGCACTCGACCATGGGCTATAGTTCATGGTTTTGGATGAATTTGGTCAAAATATAAACACAGAATTAAACTATACCATATTAAAGATCTCTTTGATCGGATTGCAATGGAACAAGTCCCAGATTCTGACGACCTTCCTAGGCTGAGATAATAGTAGCTATACAGATCTGATCAAAGTGTATTATAGTATCAATTGGCCAGTAAGGTATATAGCTTGGCAAAGCTAATATGAAGCATACACCTGCTTGAGCAGCCGCATTTTGGCAGCTGTGTATAAGCTATGAATATTAATGAGTATTTTAATACTATACCTATTGTTGATGTTATTGCTTGTTATGGCTTGCTCTGTGAGGTGGCCTGAACTATAACATGTGAACTGCATTGCAGTGCATACTCATGCATGCTAGCTACAATGTGATGCATTTATATGAATACATTCATAGATTCTTTTTACTGAGTTTTGGATAAACAACTGAATATCATCAAATCAGTCTGAGAGCATTCACTGGCCATGGCATCATGCACTCACTGTAGCACGTATAATTCTAGCAGTGAGCTAAGTGCTATAAGAGAAAATATACACCCCAGGTTGCCATAATGCATGAACTTGATCAACTATAGCAAAGAAAATCACCATGAATGACAACAGCGGCAGCTTTTGGCAGCTGTACCCTACCAGTAGCTATTTACAATATAGATGATGACGTATAGCAGCCTTTTATTGAGAGAGGGAGTAAGGGAGTGTGAGTGGGTGTATGCCTGTATGGGGATAGTATATACCAATTTCACTCCTGAATGAAGCCCAGTCACAACTGACAGCTGCTGTGTTCATCTTGAAAGGAATATCCTATCCACTTTCTGTGCATACACACACACTGTCACACTCACATATTATACTCTTGCAAGATGATCCCTCTCTAGCGCTATGCAATGAATAGTCTCCCTGCCTTCACAGGGTTTCATAGAGTCATATAGCTATTCCAACCTGTAATGTGTGAAAAACATTTCTATCTAAGGCCCACCCACCTATACCAAATCCAAGCTTGTCAGTGAATCACTGAATTTAGACACATAATGGACTTTCATAAGATTTGAATGGTCCTATTAGGATCAATAAATGCATGCATGGCTCAGAGAGCTCTGTATAATAGCTAAGATGAATTTGAACTTGAGTGTCTACAAGTAATATCCAAGCTTTTTCACATCTCTCTTTTCCCTGCAGAGAAACTCCAACGACGACACTCACCACGACCACAAGGAGAAGATGGAGAGAGAGAGAAACAAGCAGCCTAGAGACACCTCGCCAAGAGCAGCCCCTTCCCCAACTCTGGCCGAACTCAACACAATGCCCGATGGGGGACCAAAATCAAAGCGACATCATGCTTACTCGTCCGCCTATTCGCCAGTGTTACCACCACACTTTTCCAGTGCAGTATCGGACAGTTCAAGTTCAAGCCAACCCCCACCACGAATGGGGTTTGGAGAAGGCACTGAAGATTTGAGTGCTTCATTTAGAAGTCTATACAAATCGATATTTGGTCATTCAGTTGGTGCAAATGAGTATATAAATTCTGAAACACCTGCCAATACCAGTCTCCCTCCAACGTCAAGTGAATTGAGTATTTCTAACTCGAGTCTCCCTCTGGGTGCTTCAGCTGCTGGTTTGTTCAGCTCCTCACGGCATCCTCAGTTTACATCGCTGATGGACAGCTTTAGGGATATCGCGGAGACAAACAGTTGGGATAAACTGAATCCGTCTCAAATTCAAGGACTAATGGAATCTTTCAAGGCGGGGGAACATGATAAATTTGGCCTCGATGCCGACCAGTATGCCAATCTCCACTCGTCCTTCAACCAGTTCTTGTCTCAACTCAACAACAGGTTTCTAACAGGTAGTTCGAACAATACGCCACATTTGAGCGAGTACAATCAACAACCCCCTGGTGGGCATCGAACAAACATGTCACATGCTCCTCATGTGATGAGTGGAGGGGTACATCACAAGTATCATCATCGCTCGGCCCCCCACCATCATCAAATTGATTCCGTGTCCCCCATGCTCGGGGGGATGCATCAACCTTCGCCCCCTTCGACAAATTATATGGTCAACCGAACCCCGAGTCCACACATATCCCCTCAAACACAATTGAGTAATGTCCCCTCCAATCATACACACATGAACCCTCAACACTTTGGGGGGTATGTGAACCCTTCGAGTCAAACGACCCCTCCCACTTTAAGCTCGTTAGCACGACCTTCGGACCATCAAATCAGATCGGCTGCTACCGATCTGTTTGATGATGATGATGATTTTGATTGGTCGAAATTGATGTGATGTCATCAATAATAACATAATTACACAAGGTATTTTTACTTTTTAGTTTATTACTGTCACTTCATTAATATTGTCATTTTTAACGATGTCATCATTACATCACTCCGACTTATATTGTAACCATCTCTTTATTTTTTTAGGCAGTGTTTTAACTATAATAACTATTATACATGAATATTTAATGTTGTCACATGACTACATATTATAGAGTATTGAAGCAACCAGTTCACTTACAAACTGTACATGTACAATCTGCTGTATGTTAATTTTTATGTTGTGAAATTGTATACGTGCATCTTAAATAAATTGTATGTGATAATAATTCTTTCACTTTACAAAACTGTGAAACCTGTGGTCAATAATTATTTATTATCTAGGTAGGTATGGTAACCATGACAACATAATATAATTATGTTGTAGGAAAGGGAATATAATATCCATATGCTTATGGACATGCATATGGTTTGTAGTAGCTTCGTTCCCAGGCTCCCTTGTAGGCATTATACTACAGTCTTTTGAGGGTATGCATGTATAGCTATGAACCTACATCTTGCAGCTCCTTTAGGTAATTTTCAGTCGTATGACTGCAAACCGGGTCTACAATGTTGGAGGCTTTTACTTTATGATTTGCCAACATAATAATTATTATTATTATGTATATACACAATAATATAGAGATATATTCATAATATAACAAACTCTCAGACACGGTGAGCCAACCAGGCAAACTAAAAAAAAAAAAAGGAGGCACTCTTCAAAAACAAAAAAAAACAAAAAAAACTTGCAAAAACAAACAAAAAAAGAAACTGAATAGGAGGAGAGTTGTACATACACCATCTTAGGTATCATGAATGCTCTGAATTTCTCCCATGTTGGGCCGTTCGGCTGCATTGACAGTAAAACCAAGCATGGCGGCAGGATTGACTTTCTGCATCTTTTTCTTCTTCTTTTTGCTCCCTCTGGACCCGCCCCCTGCTCCAACAGACACGCCCCCTCCTCCTCCGCTAAGCTCTTGGTCTTGCCTTGAGGAAGTGTCACTTGAAGAGTGGTCTCCACTGGTACTTGAAGTTCTGTCTCTGGACTTGGATTTTTTCGACTGTGTGTGTGTGTATGTGTTACAATAGCTACATGTAGAGAGAGAGAGAGAGAGAGAGAGAGAGAGAGAGAGAGAGAGAGAGAGAGAGAGAGAAAGAGAGAGAGAGAGAGAGAGAGAGAGAGAGAGAGAAGGCATACAGACAATTCTTTTTTAAGATGCTTGTTTACCTGTGCTGGGTTGGGTGGTTTCACTTTTTGTCTTCTCTCAAGAAATTGTTTAGCAAAGTCATGAGCTTCTTTGGTCTCTCCCAAGTAGGACTTGATGTAGTCGTGAACCTCATACACAGAATCTACCTCCAACAGGAAGCTGACAAATGTTGCCGCTGGAAGGAAGACAGTGAGTAGATTATTTCACACACGATTGATTTTTTTGATAATATTTTCATGCTTACTGTCCACATCCGTGTTGAATTTGTGCAGTTCTTTGTCACACCAGTTGTTGAATTCACTGCTAGCATCATTAGTGGCCAACAGCCGACGGAGATTTTGCTAAAAGAGAATGTAAATGCAACCACTCAAAGGAGATAAAACTAAGAAGAAACAATAAAACTAACCTCTTCTTTGCTGTCTGTGGGCTTCTTCCGATGGCTACCCGATCCACCTCCACTGCTCGAGTTCGCCTTGGATCGTGACGGTGCAGGATTCTTTTTTGCTTCACGAACACAATCGTCCCAAAAAGCCGTCTCATCGTCTTCCTCGTTATCAGCTGATAACGAAGGGATCCTACCCCTCTGCTGTTGGTGTTGCTGTTGCTGTGGTTGTGAAGTGGGTGTGGTTCGAGTTAATGGTTGTTGTGGGTGTGTCCAGGAGGGAGGGGGCTGCTGAGATTGCTTCGACTTTGCTATACTACTCCGCATCGAGCCTTGAGGCTGCAAAACAAAGACAATTTTTTTCACTTAGCACTCTTGCATGAATAATAGAGGATGTGAAGTGATACACAAAAAGTACATACAACAAAACAAGGCAGAAATGGCAATATCTGATATTTTGTCACAACTATCAGACAGGCTAATTGATGGTGTTTTGCTAGGATTTTATTCGTGGGAACAAAACAATATCTTTCGACTTACACTCTGCACTGGCGCCTTGGTTTTCGATCCAGGTGCCTTCCCACTGGGAGGTGTGGCCACTGTGTTGGTCGTCTTGGTGAAATCACTCTCCTGTTCTTGTTGGATCTCTAGGAATGACTTTGGTCTTGAAATACCGCCACCACCACCTCCACCACTACTGCTACTTCCACCCCCTCCACCTCCACTCTCCATCACAGCACTGCATGGGGGGTGGATACCATACACACACACACACACACACACACACACACACACAAGCACACATACACAAGTATACATGTACACAATTGTAATTTCACTATAATTTACGTATTGCATTGCCCATACAGGTACAGAATCATGACGGTATGCCGTAATGATATCAAAATAATGAATTAAAAAGCTTACAGGGTGGAGGAGGAGGACGAGGAGGACGAGGAGGAGGAGAGAAGCTTGGAGCAGATGACTCAGACTCAAGGTCAGTACTTTCTCTTCGTCTTGACTTCTATATATTATAACAAAAAATAACATGTAGTATTGTACACATACACAAAAAAATGTCCAATATAATATTATTATGACACTTGTAATAATCATATACCTTCTTCTTATCCTTCTTCAACTCAGAACGGAGCTTCTGCACCTCTCCCATCAAAGAGAACACAATATGAGACATGTTGGGTAATTGACTCTACATATAATGGAGTATGCATTAGAGTCATTAATGCACTTGCATGTTTATAGGCTTTGCGTAACAAGCGAAATACATACATGTTTCTGATGTACATAGTGATCTGATGGACCAACAGAAAAAGGGTTATCTGGTACAGGTGGAACAGGAGGATAGCATGGCATTCCCTGTATATAATAATTTTTAATGGTGCATGTTGTATTGTCAGAGACACATGTAGTGTATAGTTATTTACACATACATGCATCATCATTATAATAGATGCATCTTAATACAGTAATGTAAAAATTTACTTGCTGATCTGAATGAACCAAAATCTCTGCTGAAAGGTGAGCATGAGGAATGTTCTGAACCAAGATCTCCATAAGAATAATAAGGTGACAATGAGGATCGTTTACGATACTGGTGGACAGGATTAGGAGGTGTGTCATGCTCAGAATCCTCCTATATCAAATGGTAACAACATAACTATAGCTAGGGTACATGCATGTAATAATTATCACATTATACATGTACATATCCATGCAGGGAACACATACCTCATTATTACCAATGTCTTCCAGTAATGACAAGGATGAACGCTCATTCTCACTAGCTTGAACAGCCTATAAATACACAACACTGCAGTTATACTGTTGAGATCTGGTGAATTTGATTATAATCATGGGATACATAAATTTGGAGGAGAAAAACTTGCCTTCTTACTCTTTCCTCTCTTACTAGAACCTATAGTTAAATTTAATTTTGTAAAATATCCAACCATGCACACAAAGTTCGGACAAACTCACCAGCTTTCTTTTTAGTTGACGGACGTATAGGTATTTAGTAACAACAGCTAGTACATAATCTTGAAAGTTAGTATACAAATACAATACTTAATACCTGGATTAGAGTCATAATCCATTTCTAAATCGGAGGTCTCATCATACACTTCTGTAATTTTATATTAAAGGTTTGTCAATGAACGGTGAGAAAGTAAAATTACACAAAAAAAGATGAATTAATGCATGATAAAAAAATGTCAAAAAATTGAAAATACAAACAATGTCCATGCACATACCGCTTTTCTGTTGAATTCGTCTTTTTTTCAAGGTTGCTATGACAATAACGCATATATGCATGGTAACAATAATGACACATCTTTCATTGCTTACCTGAGGCTGAGTCATCTGATTCATTGTCTGTCAAAACCCCTGTATATCATCACACAAGTGTGTGCAATTATGATAAGCACATACCATAGATCGAGAAATTTTTCAATGTGTAATTATTTTTGCCACTAGTACAAGTGGTAACAGTTAATAAAGTAAAAATTTTAAAACGTACATGCATGAAAATCTTTATCAAATTGGTGGAAAGGGCAAAATTAAACAAGTAAAATTTTTTAGGAGCAAAAATTTCCTGATATACGGTACATGTGTCATGTGTCATATAATATAGTATTAGACTAAGTCATACCACGTTTATCACTTCGTTTCTTGCTCTTTTTCGGAGTAGCTTCTATAATTTTAAGATACACCAAAGCAATACTTTGACAAATCAATACATGTTATAACATACTTGGTGTTATATCTCCATCAATTATTTCACTTATATCCATGGGTTGTTGTGAGTTCTCTATTTGCGTGCGTGCGTGCGTGTGAGTGTGTGTTAACATAGTACTATTATCATGATTATGTGTACATGTCACACACACAACCTACTTCTTTTCCTGGATGACTTTTTTGGAGTGGTTGCTGCATGAAAATAAGTATCTCACTATGGAAGCACAATCATGTACTGAAATGCGTACCTTCTTCAATATCCATATATTGTTGAGATTCTTCTGTGGGGGTGTGATGTGTATGAGTGAGTGTGTGGGTGGGTGCGCACATATGAAACACAGTACTATTATCATGTGCATGTAAACAAAACATACTTCCTTTTCTTTTTGGGGTGGTTTCTGTATAGGAAAAAAGCTATGGAAGCACAATTATGTAGTGTAAAATGTATGTTACCTTGAGTTAAATCTTCCATGTCACTTATATCCTGTTGAGGTCTCCCTATTTGTGTGTGTGTGTGTGTGTGTGTGTGTGTGTGTGTATGTGTATGTGTGTGTGTGTGTGTGTGTGTGTGTGTGTGTGTGTGTGNGAGCCACGTTCTGTCTGCCTTGTTGCTGAAGCTGCGTTCTCATGATCTCGTATTTCTGTCGCTGAGAAAACAAAAAGTGTGTGTGTGTGTGTGTGTGTGTGTGTGTGTGTGTGTGTGTGTGTGTGTGTGTGTGTGTGCACAATCTCAACCATACAACAGAGCAATGCTAAGTGGCGATATAAGTACCTGGTACAGTACAAAATATATACACAAACAGATATGGTATAAGATGTGTAGCCTAACTTGCTTGCCTCCATCAAGAAACAATTAATGTACAATGGAGAAAAAAGCACAAGGATACATACAACAAACCTCCACTAACCTGTTCTTCTGCTAACACCTCTTCTTCCTTTTGAATCTGAAGCAGAGAAGGAGCTACTGTTCTGGTTGGAGTAGGGGTGCCAGCAGAGCCAACAGCACCA
Organism: Tethya wilhelma; assembly: GCA_964030475.1. Taxonomy (NCBI): domain Eukaryota; kingdom Metazoa; phylum Porifera; class Demospongiae; order Tethyida; family Tethyidae; genus Tethya; species Tethya wilhelma. Next base: position 94,990 of record CAXIPT010000009.1, on the reverse strand, counting down.
GTGTTACCACCAGGAGGACCTCCGCTGGCCAGCCAAGGCATTTGTTGTAGCTGCTGTTGCTGCTTCTGTTGCTTCTCCCTCTCCAGGAGCTGTCGTTTCTCTTCCTCGGCTGCTGCTTGTTGTTGAAGCTTTCGTTGTTTCTCTAGTTCTTGTTGTTGCAAGAGTCTGGCTTCTTCTACAATCGCATGTGCATGTGTACATACAAGAATCTAGTGAACTTTTTTTGAACACATGATGGTGCAGGACATACGGGAAAGAAGTCATTTAGGAATTCAGGATGACAGCAAAGAGAACAATTTCTAATAAATTATCGTGGTTGAACTTGCTCAGCAGAGAAGAGAATTTCTTTAACAAAAACTTCTTTCAACCCACCCCTCCACCTCCAACCTCAAGCACACACCCACCCACTCACACTCACCTTCCCTCCGCTGTCTTTCCTGCTCCTCCCTTTGTCTCCTCAGAGCCTCCTCTTGGATCTTCCTTCGTTGCTCCATCTCAATCCGTTGCCTCTCGGCCTCCATCTTAGCTCTAGCTTCTGCAGCTTCACGACGCTTTGCCTCTTCTGCTAACTGTCTTTGACGTTCCTCTTCAGCTTTTACCCTATAAAAATCAGAAAAAGAGAGAGATAAAATGCATCACATTACAATTGTACCGTATAGCCAGAAAATTTGGCGGGGAATTAAATTTGGCGGATTGGCGGATGAGACTTAGTAGCGCCAAATTAAAATCCACCAATATTTAGTGCGTGTGCGTATACGTATATACGTACGTATGCATATCGTGGACGTGATCGGCTCGCTCCGCCAAATTAAAATCCGCCAAATTTTCCGGCTATACGGTATACATTAAGTTGTTTACCACAGCCATCTAACACTGTAGATATATATATATAAGAAGTATGTACATGCACTCACCTCTCAGCTTCTTCTTTCTTTCGTTTCTCCTCCATTTCAAGCTTCTGCTGTTTCAGTCTCTTCTCCTTTTCTTTCCTCTTTCTCTCCTCCTCAGCCGAAGCTGAAGCCACACCCACCCCAACCGAAGGTGTCCCAGTGGTCATTGTGGATGTACCCATTCGTATCGCCTGCTCCTGACGCTGAAGCTCTCGCTCTCCGCTAGTGGACTTTGTACCTGTACCAATAGCAGCAGGGGGTGTGGCCTGAGTGGAAGGTGGGTGTGGTTGGCTGGACGGTAGCATCGAACTCTCCCAAATACTCTCAGTGCCCAAATCAGGCCACTGGTCTTCACTGTGGTCTGTACGGGGGAACAAGGACATAATGGCACTGTCATTTGAGGAGTGCAAAGGTTTATATTTGCATGTGTAGCTATAAGTAAAGGATAGTGGGAAATCTTCGTATGGCGCAAATTTTCGTATTTTTTTATGCAGAAACGAAAACTAAAATTTAACTTATGCACTATGCGCAATACAAGTGCTTGTTGCATATGCGAAATTTAAAGCTACTTTTGTGGCACACTTTTACGGATTTATACGAAATTTTGAACTATGAAAATTTCCTGCTATTATGGCAAGTATATTTGTATGTCATGGTCTCTATTTTTCCTCCTACCTTTCTCCTTCGTAGTGGACGATCCCCAAATCGACTCAGCAGTGGGTGTGTTCTGGGGTGGAGCTTTACCAGTCACATGACCACCACCACCACTAGCAGCTACCAGAGGTTCCGATCTCATCTGCTGGTCCTGCTGACTCTGACCAGCACCTCCCACCACCTTCCCTTGTTGCACAGCCTGATGCTGTGTCTGTTGGAGGTGGTTTGAGGACTGTGAAGGCTGGGAGGAGCTGCTCTGTGTCACTGAAGGAGGTTGCTTCTGCTGTTGCTGGGTTAGAATCTGCTGCTGAAGTTGTTGCTTCTGTAGCAGTTGTTGTTGAAACAGCAACTGAAATTGACAAAAAAAGAATTTGGCATATCAATAATTATCGTTAAAACAAAAAAAAATTGTGTTCAATTTCTCAGTGCTATAAGAAGTTCCTGAAAAGCTTATCAATTCTTTACTATTGTTACAGCAAATATTTATTCTAATTAATGCCCACCTGCTGCTGTTGCTGAAACATTCTCTGCCAGAAGGGGTCGTTGGGGTGAATGGGAGGAGGGTGCTGACCCCCCGTGGTGAATGGTACACGTCCCCAAATACGAAATATCTGGCCTATAAATTCACACAATGACATCATTCCAATTAAAAACGACATCATTGAGTAAGGTTTGACAATCGAGATAAATAATGAAAGGGGTCACTCACCGAGTGGAAGCATGACGGCGTCACAAGCTCTACACACCATGAGATCCATCGTGAAGTAGCCGGCATCAAACCACTTCTTCATGTCGGCAGAGGAGAAGGGACCTTTAGGAGGAGAGACCGGGGGCGATAGAATAATTACCGTATAGCACAGAATATTGGCGGGAATAAAATTTGGTATATGAAGACACATCTATGTACTACATTTTACATCAGTATGTGCAGAATTTATGACTTTACACAATTTAGTGTTGGTTGGCATCGTGTATATATACATATAAATAAATTATTAGAGCTACAAAGTTTCAAACCTAAAGATCAAGGATATTCATGCCAATAAATTTCAGGGACTAAGTGTAATTGTTGTAGACAGCAATAGATTCCGCATGAATGTTATACGACATGTATCTCTTAAGGAGAGGTACATAACCCTGCCAAAACAGTCATTACACAGTCAATAGTATAAAATTACACACCTACAGTGGAAACTTACATGTACTAGCAATAGTACACCTTATATTGTGCATACACTACTCAGCTAATTAAAGGACTAGCTATGCTATGTACAACATAATTGTCAAAAGAATCTACAATCACGTACATACTATTGCTCATAATAAGAGCCGTTAAGCACGGAAAGTTGAAATAGCTACGCAACTCCCGATAAAGACTCTTCTGGACAAACATTAAGGTAGGCTATTTTGAAACAAAAGTTGTAAATTTCAGAGAGAAAAGACCTGTCAATATAAATGTTGAAAACTGTCTGCAGTGTTCACCACACACACATTTTTGAATTCAAAATTTGAAACAATTTACATGATGACTCAGCAATTTGTAGCACTAGCTGGCTAATGTACGTGATCTTAGATTCTTTTTCTTCCCTTTATTATGAACTCTTGGTGACTGTGAATGACAATACCTACTGTTAATGGTTAGACTGTACAAAGTTTTTCACTATATTTCACACAGGTTGAGAGCAAAACACTGACACACACATCAACTGAGAATCACCATATCTGAATGGCTACAAACGTCCCTCTACCAGTAACTTGCTACATCGCAGGAGCAATGAGTTCAGTACCAGATGATCGCAGGGAAGAGCTCAGCAAAAAGAGGAAAGCCATTGCCAAATTCTTCCAAGATGGCTACTCCATCACTTGTAGCCACTACAAAGTTCTCGAAGCCCAAAAAGAAGCTGACAACCCGACAGAGGAAGAGAAGCAAAGCATCGTAGCTCGTGATCTGGTCCTAGTCAATTCGGCCGAGCTGTTTGTTCTCTGCTACGAGAGCTATAAGATCTACAGCTGGGGAGCAGCTATAGAGTTGGGCTACGCTTATGGATGTGGAAAAACCATTGTCATTTTCAACCTTACAGAAGGTGAGGATACGTACTTCTTTATGAAGTATCTCCCTCAGGACAAGGAGCACAAGGTGTACGTCATTCGAGACAAGAAGAGCTTGGATGGATTCACTGACGAGTACCAGTGTGAGCTGACAGACACCAGCAAGGAGGAGGTGGAAAAGGCCAAGAAAGAGTTGAAGAAGATCATCTTTCCTTGAGTGAACAAACTGTACAAAAGACTGAAACCTGGACTATCGTCCATTTACTACAAGTAGTGGATTAGTTAGGTATTGACTATGAAAGAGTTGTTAGGTTTTTTTGTAGCTCGGTAGTTGAACTGCATTTGTTCTCTATAGTATCAAACAACTCCTATACTTAAGCAACACATTTACATCAAGTGCACATGCAAGGGACTAGCTACATACATGTACAATGTAATTGCCACGATCACGTGCATACATTGATGATAAGAGTCATTTTAAGCACGGAAGGTAAAAAAAGCTAAACTGTTGGTGGCAAAGACTTCTTTGGACAAAACATAAGGTAAAGATATTTCAAAACACAGTTGTAACTCTATAGAAAGTAAATATCTGTGTCATTTACAATGCCTATAATCATACCAGTAATGGCTGGGATAATACTCTACCAATTTTCACACAGGCAGTGAGTGTAAACTGACACAGAAAAACTGAGAATCACCATTAAATAGAAGGCTATAAACTTTTAAAAATTCATGACCATTTTCCATTTCTTTTTGTGGTTTTATTTGTGACCATGGAAACCACAAAAATCAGGAAAATGCCTAGAAACAAAGGTACTGAGTAGCTCTAGCTACAAAGGTCACTTTGAAATTCATTGACCACATGCAGTATCAAATAACACAAAGACAATCAATATTCATGGACACAATCACACATGTCGAGGGAAAATATACCACTAGCATGTAGTTACAACTAGACGCCAATATCATTCACAGACATATAATATAAGTACGCAGTTATGAAAATAGCGGAACAGACTTATGAATATTATAATTACCAACTGCATATTTACAAGGGTTCTCATATTTTGGCATTTTATTTTCACCAAATGTTAAGTATAAAAGGTGTCAGTGCCTTTGTTGGTATCTTCAATACAGGCAGTGAGTATAAACTGATCATTTCTGAATGGCTACAAACGTCCCTCCACCAGTAACTTGCTACATCGCAGGAGCGATGAGTGGAGTGCCACAAGAGAGTAGGGAAGAGCTCAGCAAAAAGAGGAAAGCCATTGCCAAATTCTTCCAAGATGGTTACTCCATCACTTGTAGCCATCATAAAGTTCTTGAAGCGCAAAAAGAGAGTGATAAATCAACTCCTGAAGAATTAGAGAGTCGAAGCATCGTAGCTCGTGACTTAGTCCTGGTCAACTCGGCTGAGCTCTTTGTTCTTTGCTACGAAGGCAAGGAGGTCTACAGCTGGGGAGCAGCAATTGAACTGGGCTACGCTTATGGATGTGGAAAAACCATTGCCATTTTCAACCTTTCTAAGGAGAAGGATATCTACTTTTTTATCAAGTATCTCCCTGAAAGAAAAGAAAAGAAGGTGTACGTCATTACAGACAAGAAGAGTCTGGATGACTTCACAGCAAAGTACCAGTGTGAGCTGACGGACACCAGCAAGGAGAGGATGGAAGAGGCCAAGAAGGAGTTGGGGGAGGCCATCTTCCCTGAGTGAACGAAATGTACAAGAAAAATAAACAATAGTAAACTAGTTGTAATGATGCTTGCAATTTTTTCTTTTGCCTAAATAGAAAAATCAAATGAATACAGTTGAACTTTAACCTCTATTTAACTATACGATCCTAAGTCTATTACATAATTTTGCACTTTACATAGCTGATACAAAAAATGTATGTATTCACAGCCTCAATTGAGTCACATGCATCAATCATAAACATTCATGCAGGTGTAGATTCCTCATTGATATTACAATAAATAGTGACCACCCAAAGTTAGTTCACAATTGGATCCAAACCATACTCAGTGGCAAGCAACAAACAAGGCAAGGTTGACTCAAACTTCAGATAAGCACAATATCAAAACAAGAGCTCCAAGTGGAGATATATTATGTAGTACTGTAGTTTCAAATTTCTTCACTATAAAACGGTGAATCTGGAATGGCAACAAGACAACCACCAACTTGTTTCATTGCCGGAGCAATGGCCAATGTGCAAGAAAAAAACAGGGAGGAGATAAGTACGAAAAGAAAAGCTGTGGCAAAATTCTTTCAAGATGGCTACTCCATCACTTGCAGTCTCTACATAGTACTCAGTGCTAAACCTGAAATTGCCAGTCCCGAATCTGAAGGGGAGAACCAACTTAAAAGTGCAAGCATCGTAGCTCGTGACCTGACACTGATCAACTCAGCAGAGCTCTTTGTGCTTTGTTATGAAGGGTACAATCTTCACAGCTGGGGAGCAGCAATGGAATTGGGCTACGCTTACGCTAAAGAAAAGACCATTGTCATCTTTAATCTACCAGTAGAGGAAGAAAACGAAGATGTGTACTTCTTTCTCAAGTTTCTTCCCAAGGACAAGGACCACAAGGTCTACGTCATCAGGGACGAGGAGAGTCTGGAGCAGTTCACAAGGGAGTACAGGTGTGAGTTGACTGACACCAGTGAGGGAGATGTGGAGAAGGCAAGGAAGACACTGACAGAAGCCATCTTTAAGACAGATCAAAACCAACAACAACAACCCCTTGGTCAACAGTAAGAACAACTACCCACTTTACAGCAAATTTACTATTTTATGTAGAACAAGAGAATTATACCCTAAATACTTAGTCTACTGTCATGAAAATGTAAATGTATCAATGTATAGGGTGTTGACAAAATTACACTAGTTTTATCATCCAAATAATATTATATACAGTATAGGTGGGATTTTGAACATAGAACTGCAGCTATTTATATGGGGCAGTGGATTGGTTAGGTATTAACTAGTAAAAAAGAAATATTAGTAGGATTTTTTTAGCAAAATGGTTAGTTTGAAATTTCTTCACAAGGGTGGGCTCTAGGCTGTAAGACATCATCTTGACAATGAAGCTGATAAAAAAGCGGCCAAGAAGTGACGCACACACAAAACTGCAAGAGTAGGAATTATTCACAGTCACATGTATATGTTTACAATTATGTCCACGCTGGTTGTTTCCCCATAATAGCTCACGCTACAAAAAAGGAACAGATATACGGGAATATAAACAGTAGTAGTCAAAACTGCTGACCATAGGTCTCACTTGAAGCATTCAGTGGATAAGCCATCAAAGCTAAAGCTCCTGCAAAAAAACCCAGTGAATCTGGAATGGCAAGTAGCATCACTCCATCAGTGACCTGTTTCATTGCTGGAGCAATGGCAGAAGTGCCCAAAGAACGCATAGACGAAATCAGCACAAAGAGAAAGGCTGTGACTTTCCCACTAGGCTGGCCCACAGCTCAGTACCAACATCCTTACCATGATTGCACCGAGGACAATTGCAAGGTATTTCAAGATGCTTGGCATGGAATAGACTAGGCTGCACACCTAATCTACTCACTTGGATCTTAGTACTCATGGTTGTCTTTTATACACACTGTCATACATGTATGTTTAGCAGACAATATACCACATCATTTTATCAACTCCTACTTACTGTCAGCTTCATGAGTGCTTGTAGCCCAACCTAACAAAACCACACTTTGCTTAGAGCTATTGAGGTCTGACTAAAGCTTGTGCAGCTGTTAGTTAAGAACAAAAATAAGGCTTTCCTAAGTAGTTGTTGGCTGGAAAGTCTCAGAAATGGCTGCTCCAGCTGCTTGTGGAATTTCACAGTTTTCAGAGAAGAATTGCACAAGAAAAGGACAGCTATGAAGCAGATTTGAGAGTTTACCTGAAACAGCTACTCAAGAAGAAACAGGCAAGTCTTTCTGGGAAAATATTAGCCTTCTCTGTAGTAGAGTCTTGTCCAGCTCACAGTCACAGCGCTTTCTTGTGAACTCTAGAAGTACCTGAACGCGCGATGTGCGTTATTTAGAAAAAAAATAATACGCTCCATTGGATACAAACAACACTCAGTGGGATAACAGACCAAACAGGGCAAGGCAGACCTAAACTTCAGATATTGGAAGCAGTCTAGTGTTGAAACAAGAGCTCGAGGTGGAAATAATTACTAGTACCTTCAGATTCCTACTCTATAAAACAGTGAATCTGCAATGGCAACAAGACCACCACCAACTTGTTTCATCGCTGGAGCAATGACAAATGTACAAGCAGATGACAGGAGAGACATCAGTACAAAGAGAAAAGCTGTGGCAAAATTCTTTCAAGAAGGCTACTCCATCACTTGCAGTCTCTACATAGTGCTCAATGCACAAACTGAAACTGCCAGTCCTGAATCTGAAGGGGAGAACCAACTCAAAGGTGCAAGTATCGTAGCTCGTGACCTGACACTGATCAACTCTGCCGAGCTCTTTGTGTTGTGTTATGAAGGGTACAATCTTCACAGCTGGGGAGCAGCAATAGAGTTGGGCTATGCTTACGCTAATGGAAAGACCATTGTGATCTTTAATCTATCCAAAAACAAAGAAGATGTGTACTTCTTTCTCAAGTTTCTTCCCAAGGACAAGGACCACAAGATCTACGTCATCAGGGATGAGGAGAGTCTGGAGCAGTTCACGAGGGAGTACAGGTGTGAGTTGACTGACACCAGCGAGAGAGATGTGGAGAAGGCAAGGAAGACACTGACAGAAACCATCTTTAAGACAGATCAAAACCAACAACAACCCCTTGGTGAACAGTAAGAACAACTATCCAATGTACGGCAAACTCACAATTTTATGTAGAATAAGAGATATTATACCGTAAATATTCAGTACATTGATCTGCACCATCATGAAGATGCATAATATACACTAATGTATTAATTTATAGGTATTGACAAAATTACACTAGTTTTATCATCCAAATATTCATGAAGGTGGGAGTTGAATTTAGATATGCAACTATTTATGTGGGGGCAGTTTATTGGTTAGGTATTGACTAAAGTCCATCTGGTTTGAGAATGCCGGTAGAAAAACTTGAATAACTTTCTAAATATCCAACCAATTTCAAAATTTCAAGCACCATTCGAAAGCGCTCGATCTTCCCGTTCTTTTTGTTGCTTTTTCAGCTTCCTACGCCTTACCAATCAAAAGTTAGCTATTTGGCCCATAGAAAAAGTATGGTTATGAATCTCATTAATTCACTTCCAGCGGCATTCTCAAACCAGATCGACTTTAGTAAAGAGAAGGATATGGTTGGTTTGAAATTTCTTCATGTGAGGGAGGTGGGCTCTAAAAGGTTGTAAGACATTTGAAGCTGATAAAAGTGGACAAGAGGTGATGAGGGGCATATCAGCAATATTTGCATGACAATGAAATTATGGCATACTCCACACACACACACACACACACACACACACACACACACACACACACACACACACACACACTGTGTCCCCACCATGCCATTGTATTCTCCTACACACAAAACAAACAATATTTGCAAATCTTGCAGCTGATACCGCAAGAGTAAGAATTATTCATAGTCACATGCATAATGTTTACAATTATGTCCATGCTGGTTATAGCTGATGCTACAAAAAAGGAACAGATATACGGGAATATAAACGGTAGTAGTCAAAGCTGCTGACCATAGGACTCATTTGAAGCATTCAGTGGATAAGCCATCAAAGCAAAAGCTCCTGGTAAAAAAATAAGTATAACAGCCTCAATTCAGTGAGTTCGTAAAACTCAAAAAACAGTGAATCTGGAATGGCAAGTAGCATCCCTCCACCAGTGACCTGTTTCATTGCTGGAGCAATGGCAGAAGTGCCCACAGTACGTGTAGACGAGATCAGCACAAAGAGAAAGGCCGTGGCAAAATTCTTCCAAGATGGCTACTCTCTCCCTTGCAGTCACTATCTCGTGCTCAGAGCCAGACCTGAAAACTCCAGCCCAGAATCTGACGAGGAGAAGCAACTCAAAAGTGCAAGCATCGTAGCTCGTGACCTGACACTCATCAATTCTGCCGAGCTCTTTGTGCTCTGCTACGAAGGGTACAAAATTCACAGCTGGGGAGCAGCGATTGAGTTGGGCTACGCTTATGCTAATGGTAAAACTATTGTCATCTTCAATCTATCTGGAGATAAAGAAAAAGAAGAGCTGTACTTCTTTCTCAAGTTTCTTCCCAAGGACAAGGACCATAAGGTCTATGTCATCAATGATGAGGAGAATCTGGAGCAGTTCACGAGGGAGTACAGGTGTGAGTTGACTGACACCAGTGAGGGAGATGTGGAGAAGGCAAGGAAGACACTGACAGAAGCCATCTTTAAGACAGATCCTAACCAGCAACAATCCCTCGGTCAACAATAAGAACAACTACCTATAATGCTACTTACAATGTATATAATGTGTAAGAGTTATTGCACCAGCTAGTTACTGATCTGCACCACTACATATACATGTATGCACCAATGTATCAATGTATCAATGTATCAATGTATAAAGTGAACTGGTAATGGCTTACTAAAATACTTGCAAGATTAACACACACAGCAACAACAAAGCGACTGTACAAATTCGTACAAATTCATGAAATACATGTACATACAGCAGAAAATTCAGCAAATACACAATTTTCCACAAACTTTTTGTGCCACAAAAATTTGTTACTGTGCGACTCATCATATGAGTACATACCTTGTATCTCTCCCTGTGGATCCTTGTACATCCAGCGATGAAAGTCCTCCGGTTTCCAGTTCAGTCCGGCACCACCTTGAGGTGTCTGTCCGGTTGGAGTAGCCACCGATGCCGCTACAGTAGGTTGCTGTTGCTGCTGCTGGGCTGATGTGGTTTGAGGTTGGATAGCTCCTGATCCCTGGGGGGCACTGATAGCTCCTGATCCCTGGGGGGCACTGATTGCTCCTGATCCCTGGGGGGCACTGATAGCTGCTGATCCCTGGGGGGTACCGATTGCTCCTGATCCTTGGGGGGCACTGATAGCTGCTGACCCCTGGGGGGTACCGATTGGGAGACTGGAGGGGGTAGAAAGAGGAGCAGAATCTTGTTTCTGTAGAGTCACAGGTTGGCCAGGTGCTCTTTGCCTCTGTTTACTTCCTCCAGTGTCTGTACTTCGTATGGGTACTGTAACATCATCCCTGATACTATCAGATGGTTCATAAAATCGAAATCTACCAACTGGAGTAGGACTGGGTGTCTCGTCTTCCTCAGTTGAGAGGAGAGCTTCAGCAGCCTGAGAGAGAATGAGAGAGAGATGGTAAAAAAATGGCCATAGATCAGGAAATTTTTGACATACAAAACTAAATTTCTATGCAGCAAGCACTGTGACTTTTAAACCATAATACCGTATAGCAGAAATGTTTCGCAGAATTTAACTTTCGTGGTTTTCACAGATCATTATCTATCCGCGTAAATTTTTATCTGTGAAATTCTCTGTAATGTACGTATGTTATGGGCATTGCACAGCTCATCCGTGAAAGTTAAAATGCAGAAAATCTTTGACAAGAGACATCTGCAAAAGTTAGACACCGCAAAACTTTCCCGCTATACGGATTTGTAACCTTGTATGCATATTGTAAAGCAATAAATAATAATAATAAATCTTTTCATCATTTGAAATGATTCAGCAAAGATCCCATCTAAATTATCGAAGACTGTATAGCTGAGATAGGATTGCAAGTACTATGACACCTGACTTTAAAAAGTTTGGGCAGAAATTTTGGGATTTTAGACTTACCTTCTCAAACTGTTTCATGTGCTCATCATCCACACTACTCGGCGAAAACACGGAATCGTCCTGATCACCTGACATCATGTGACCACTAGCAATGCTCATAGCACTCGTCAGAGAATTACCCAACAATGAGGAAGTGGGTGTGGTCGTCAACAACCCAGCTCCGCCCACAGACGTGATCACATCCAACGGTTCACGTGGTCCCAAAGCAGCAGAAGGCATCTGAGCAGGCAGGGACACTTGCAACTGGGAGGGTTTTGAGTGAGCGTGCAACGAAGATTGAGTCACAGGTGAACTGGTGCTTGGAGGAGCGGGAGGGAAAGATTTAGACGGTGGTTGCTGTTGCTGTTGCTGTTGCTGTAGCTGGGGTGGTTGGCTTTCAGACTCCATTGTCTGGAGAACCTTTCTCTTGAAGTCGTCGCGAACGTTTTGGTTGCCAGTTTGTTGTTGTTGATTGTTTGTATCGTCCGAGGTGGGTAGGCTCGTGTTGTTGGTGTTTGTTTCGTGGTTGGTCATTTGTGCTTGTTTGTCACCGTCTGCTGGTTGGGTGATTTGTTTACCAGGTGGTTGAGGCTGAGGTTGGGACTGGGTCACATCTGGTGGCTGTGTGTGTGTGTGTGTGTGTGTGTGTGAGTGTGTGTGTGTGTGTGTGTGTGTGTGAGAGAGAGAGAGAGAGAGAGAGAGAGAGAGAGAGAGAGAGAGAGATAACTGACAATAGATATAAAATGTGTTAAGCAAACTGGATCAAAAATTTTGGTGCAAAGAGAGTACTTCATTGTGGAGCTACTACTTACCTTGGATTCTTTCTCCTTTTCTCTCCCATTGCTGTCATCAGGAGGCTTGTTTGCTGAAGACCCATCCTGTGTGAGTATATTATTATTGGCTAAGCAAGCAGATCAATACACACGATCAAAATACAAGTGAAACATACTGAAGGCAACACACACACACCCACCCACCCACACACGCGTACTTTGTTAGAAGATGTAAAATTTCCCGAGGAATCAAACGTCCCCACAGTGGAGCTGGTCATACTATCGTCGCTGGCCCACTCCGGCAGCGCCTGCCACTTCTGAGGAGAGCCATCAGTTGTTGAAGAGTCCTTCCAAGCTCTGGGAGGTTGTTTACCAGGACCTGGAGAGAGGGAGGGAGGGAGGGAGGGAGGGAGGGATATGAATGAATAGACAAAGGGGGTTGATATCTTGATAGGCCTGTGCTATTCATTGTGAAGAGAGTATTTAAATGAATATTGTTGAGTTTGATTCAATGCCATATCCTTTTCCCAATCTCTGACTTTGGAGTACTGTACATGCACTGTGCTGATATGCCAAGTTCTCAAAATTTGCAATGAAGGAAAAAGAATTCCATACTATACATCCTGTAAAGAGTCTAGCATCAAAATTCTTCCACAATTTCGAGTCAAAAATCAAACCTACACTGACTGACAGACTAACCAACCTACATATACAGATAAGCTACTACCTAGCCTAAAGTAAAACAGCTTACACTGACCAGGGTATAGATAAAACTACACTATTTGATCTCTCCCACCCATATATATAGGTGGGATATAGTGTGGGGGGTACGCTAAATCCCTCCTATGGGCGGGCAGGACAAAATCTTGGCATACCCCACGCTAAATATCCCACCTATATATGTAGGAGTGATTTAGCGTAGGGGTACGCTATTTTCCTCCAATATATATAGGAGGGATTTAGTGTAGGGGTACGCTATTTTCCTCCTATATATATGGAAGTGATTTAGCGTAGGGGTACGCTATTTTCCTCCTATATATATGGGAGTGATTTAGCGTAGGGGTACGCTATTTTCCTCCTATATATATAGGAAGGATATAGCGTAGGGGTACGCTATTTTCCTCCTAAATTTAAATATAAAGTACTGGGACATGGCCAACTCTTAATTGGCAATGTATAGGAAGGTGGAAAGTAACCAAAGAACGGGGAAAACGGGCACTTTTCAATGGCGCTTGAAATTTTGAAATCGGTTGGATAATAAGAAAGTTATTCAATTTTTTCTACCGGCATTCTCAAACCAGATGGACTTTAGCTACAGTGAGTGCCTCACCTGGCGAGGTAGGATGGTGCTGCCAAGCCCAGTTGGCCTTCTCGTCACCCTGAGGGGTCGAAGGACTCCGCCAGTTTCCATCACGAGAGGCACGTGACCCACTACGCCCACCAGACGTGACTGGGATCCATCCGTCTCCGGCAGCTGCACCCCCACCTCTGTTGCCATAGTAACCACTGTAGCCGGACGACTTGTCCCCTCCACTTCCATATTCTTCTGGGTAGCTAGTACTACGATGGTAGTCACCACGACCACGTCCTGAGAGAGAGGGGGGGAGAGAGAGAGAGAGAGAGAGAGAGAGAGAGAGAGAGAGAGATTGTTACACTAATAACCACTGTGTTTGTGTTTATTATTGTACAACTAAAGAAAATATCAGATAAAATTTTGAGGAAAACAAAAAAATCCATCTGAGCTCACCCCTTCCTCCCCTGCCTCCTCTCATGGGGTAGTAGCTGCCACGCCCCCGACCACCATAGCTGTGAGTTGTTACACTGTTCACTCCACCTGACATGGCCATCTGCACAGTGTGTGTGTGTGTGTGTGTGTGTGTACATTTGCTGTAGTTTAGATGTTAACTTGAGCTTGAAACATACTTCCTGTTTTCATGAAGTTGGACTACTAACATAGAAATTTTTCAAGGAGTAAAAATATCATGAAAAGGTGATTGCTAAACTTTTCCTGCAATGATGCAAATGACAAACTTGCATTGTGCAATGCAAACTGCAGTCAAAAGATATCTACAGTGAGTGCCTGTCGATGTGAAAGTCGAGTGTGAGTGAGTGAAACCCATACACCAACACTAACTGGTGAAAGAAAAACTGTTGTCAAACAAATTGACTACAAGACCAAGGAAGCTAGAGCAGGCATACTGACTGTCAAACCACCATACTGTTCATATGACTGTAACACCCATACATGCACATACACGTCAGATGTCAATTCTCCATTTGCAAGTTTCCAGGAAGGCGAAATTTAATAGGCAGTGACCATCTTACTAGTGACTTGTAAACCACTACACACAGTGGTAACAGCTATTGAAGCAATGTACGATGGATTATGCACCCAAAAAATGCAAAATTCATCCATGTTAATATGCAGTTTCTCGCACCAGGAAGGTGAAATTTTAATAAGGCAGAGAGAATATCTTTATTTAAGTACATACATTGGTACAATGCCTCATACACTCTAGAAATGTAAAATTCATCTGTGTTAACATGCAGTTCTCATGAAAACAAGGATCGAGTGTGTTACAATAATCTCATCGACATTATCTCACCATTCCACTAACCTGTTCTTCCTCAGAGAGAGGCATGAATGCCAGAGGTGTTAACACTTGTTTACGGGTGATTGGGGCGAGCAGAGGCATGTCGTTGGGCAGGGCCTCGTCTTCTACGAACAGTTGGAGGAGTTCTTCTTTACCGTAGCGATGTTCGGCCAGCTTGAAGTGAAGCTTCTTGGCTTGAGAGGCGGTGGGAGTCGGTAGTTTGGTAGGAGAGGGAGGACCTGTGCTTTGTTGTCCACTACCACCGCCGCTGGAGAGAGTGCGGAGCCTAGTGTGAGGGTGTGATGGTGTGAGGGTGTGAGGGTGTGAGGGAGTGACAGTGTGAGGGTATGATGGTGTGACAGTGTGAGGGTGTGAGGGTGTGAGGATGTGAGTGTGAACATTGCATCCATAAGATTCCCTCAACATCAAACACAAACATCTTTCACAATCTAAACAAAAAAAATTTCCAAATTTTTCTCTTTCTCGCAAACACATCTCCCTCTTAAACATTCAAAACAAAGACAAAATAATTAAAGTTTGAAAATACAAACACCAATTCCCAAATGTACAGTGCCCCCGCTAGCACAGCAAAACAACCCCCTGCTAATGTACACACGTACATAATGGATATTTCACAAGTAGGTGAAAGTGTACCAGTTCATGTAAGTAATGAATAAAATACAAGACCATTTTAAAGTAGGAACTCCTTTGTAAGTGGTGGTTGATTTGTAAGTACCCATTTTTACGCATGCTCAAGTGGCTCCACTTTTAATCTTGAAGAAGGAAATGAGATGCCAAGTGCACAGTAGACCATAACATGGTTGGAGCTTCTTTGTGGGTGTTTAGCTGATAAATCAATATGCTCTCAGAAAGAGAAACAAGCATACACGGAAATTGTAGTTTTGTTTAGAGTGTACCTCAACCCATTATAAGATACGCAGTAGTTCTTTTCTTATAGTTCTAGGTACAAAAAGGGTGGTGGGTATTATTTAGAAAATCATTCTTATTCGCTTTCTTTCATAAAAGCAGGCGCTACATGCGCTTCTTTCTCATGTTGCTTACCACTCGGGACCGAAGTTCATTGTGTCTGCCATCTTCTTCGAAAACTGTAGCTTCCGGTACGCAGAAATGAGGAATATAGTTCTTGGAGATTTACAAGTTCAAAGCTTTTGTTGTCAAAACCAAATGTCTGTGAAACCATGTGTTCAAACTGACCGTATAGGTGGTCATTCCACTCTAATTAAATCATCACCTAATTTCAATTTTTCGCAATAATATGGCCTTGAATTGAGCTAGCTGCTCGGATGATGTGCAAGACTTGTTTTGTTTACTCGCGATTTTTCCTACTATAAACTATTCTGAAAGTGCTTCGCTACACTAACAGGTTAGTTGGACACTTGAGTGAGAAATATAAAGATGGCTCTCGTCGAAGAGGAGCTCCCTGGAGTTGCAAAAGGTATGACTGTTCCATGCTTTGGTGAAAAAAAAAAGAAAAAAGAAGTAACATAGATGTGCTGTGTGCTCATACTTCAAAAGAATGGATCTGCATTTGTCTTCTTTTCTCCAGTTCGTAATGACTTTCAACAGAGAGAAGACCAAAACCTAGCTCACAGGCTGCAAGAACAAGAGTGTAAGAAATAACTTGGATGCTGTGCATCATTGTACTTGTTACCATACATATGCCTACTTAAACTTCAATGGTGTATATTACTTGCTCATTTTGTGACCATGAGCACACGAAGTAATGTACGTAGTTACGATTTATATCTATTACGCAACTTATTCTGTGCCTGATTGGTATATACACAAGCCCTCTCTGCCATATTTAAGCCAGACTCTCGCTTGAGAGGTTTGTAGTAACTTTACCAGATAGACAAAATGGAGGTTAAGTATGACAGACTGCTGTCCCTGCTGTGCCATACCAGTGCAATATGGTATTTCATGCATTGGGAGGGGCTGACTAGTCCAAGCACACACTGGTATGCTGTGCTAGAGCTGTGAGGTATTTTTCACAGACAAGTTGTTTCCAATTAAATTGTGAAGTGGGGCGTAAAATTATTACTGTGAAAACTATCAAGTCTGCTGCACGATAGCAACGATTATTGGTTTATAGTAGCCTCGTACCCAAGCCTACCCCATGCAGTTTGATTTTTAAGTTTTAGATTTTAACACGAGACGACCTGGGAATGAGGCTGCATGGGTCTATAGAGGAGGTCGACTTTAATTCACTGTCTTTTTGCTGTGTGTGTGTGTGTGTGTGTGTGTAATAAGAGTCCATAAGATTTTTGGGTGTGTCTGTAACTTCATTTAATTATTCACATTGAAAAAGACATACAACTATTCAGCAATGATATGACTTCTAATGCTATATTGAGAAGTTACAGAGACTCACGAAAAATTCATTTAGGCAGCACTTGCAATATTAGGGTACTTGCTTGCAAATTTATGGCAATATGTACATGAGTTGCTTCATTGGCATTGCATATTAAGTAATTCTGATTTCAAAATTGCTCCTTGAACACAGAATAGAACATGGCTCCATTTTTTAGCCAAAAATGGAGATAGTCGTATGTACGGTAATAGCTGTACACTATGAACAATGTCTTTCTTGTTAAAGTTCAAGTTTGGTCTGTTCTTGGTTAGCTTTCAATGATTGTGTGTCCGTTTTAGTAGTGTGTTATGTGATTCTTAGATGGTTCGTTTTGATCCAACACACTCACACACACACTCTCACACACTCTCACACACACACACACACACACACATACACACACACACACACTCCCCCCCCCACACACACTCACACTCACGCTCACAGATGAAGATCACTTCAATGCTAACGTTCAACTCCGTCGTACGGCCAGACATGATATGGGTGTGGCCAAGGACCTCCAGCAAGAAGAAGTTCACGCTTTCAAGAAAGAAGAACAGAGGAGAAGACAAGAGCTGAGAATGAGGTTAGCGCGAGTATCATGGCTCTCTCTCTATAGTCAGTATGAAGCTGTGAGATGGTGCGTGTATGTGTGTGTGTGTGTGTGTGTGTGTGTGTGTGCTCATCCTGCCATTCATACAGAGAGGAAGAAGACAAAGAACACGCTGCACAAGTCGCTCAAAAACTAAAAGAGGTACTTTATAAAAAATCTTCTCCAATGTATTGTACGTATGTAGCCTTCTTCTCAGACCTGTGTAGCATCTCTCTCTCTCTCTCTCTCTCTCTCCTCCCTCTTGTGCTGCTCAGGAAGAAGACATTAAGGAGGCTATGAGAATCCAAGATGAAATCATGGCTCAGAAGATGCACAGCCAAGAGCTTAAAGTGTCAGTTCCATTAGTGTTCTACATGACACGTGCAATGAAGTTGTTTTGTATATCTACCTAATAGCTATGCATGTGCTGAGCAACCAGCTCCCACAATTGATATATCTACATGTATTGTACATGTATACACACTATACGTGGACATTTCATTAAAAAAAATCTTGAGATCAAGCTGGGATTCGAACCCAGCTCTTTCAAACTCCAGTTGGATGCTGTTACTGCTGAGCTACTAGGGCTCACGGGCATTAGAGCACTAGTCAACTTCGAACCAGATCTCAATGCCTTCATTGTAATGTAATTCTAATGCTCTTTTTGAGCTGTGAAGATAAGAAGTGTGTCAATCAGCCAACAGGCATTATTTTGTAGGTTTGTAGTATGTGTTTGTGGGTGGGTGCATGGTATGGCTATACATACATATGCGTGGCTGAATGGTTTGTTTTTGGACACAGCTTTAGAAAATCCCACCCTGGGTTTTATTCAATGACATGTAGCTAACCATAGATAATACGTGATCTATGAGCTAGCTAATCAATGGCAGGTGTACAGTATGTACCATTGAATGTTTTCTTTCACATTCATATTGTTATCTATCTCACTCGCATACTTTTGATTTTCTAAAGGATTTCTCAGAGGGAGCAACAGATGAGGGCTGACCAGAGGTTGGCCAGACAGGCTAGTCTGAAGGAACAGGAGGAGATTCTCAAGAGGAAACAACGAGAGAACGAACTCTCGGAGAGAGAGATTGAGAGATTGAGAAAGCTGCAACTTCAAGCAAGAGCAGCAAGGTGAATATAATGCCTGCGTACGTGTGTGTGTGTGTACGTGTGTGTGTGTGTGTGTGTGTGTGTGTGTGTGTGTGCTGTAAAGTTTGCAGTATAATATGTCCCAGTATGATGTTATGTCCCAACTGTACTATCAATGAGGACTATATTTTGGAAACTACATACATATGGTTTAACCTCAATATTTTACAAAATCAAGAAGGATCGATAATTACTCAGGCATACTTGGAGAAATCTTGGTCAAAAAGTACCTACTACACAAATACCCAGCCTCCTGTGAGAATTAGACGATTATCTTGTGTTGACCTTGTGTCCATTTTAAGACTCTGAGTAGTATTTCAGTGACCCACTGTTGTTTGGAGCTGAGAAGTGATAAATCTTATGGGACTGGTAGAACCCCCCCCCCCCCCCCCCCCCCCCCCCCCCCCCCCCCCCCCCCCCCCCCCCCCA
>CAXIPT010000009.1:50154-74485 GCA_964030475.1 Tethya wilhelma | reverse complement strand
TCTCTCTCTCTCTCTCTCTCTCTCTCTCTCTCTCTCTCTCTCTCTCTCTCTCTCTGTGTGTGTGTGTGTGTAGGAAATAGCAAAGAGACTACAACAACAGGAAACTGCAGCTCGAAAACAAACCAACCAACAACCACCTCACTCTCCAGAAAGAGACCTTGTACGATTGAGAGAGAGAGAGTGTGTGTGTGTGTGTGTGTGTGTGTGTGACTTCATGTGCCTCTTTGTCTCTCACACACGTCTAGGAGTTAGCCAAGCGACTTCAGCAGGAAGAAGTTCAAGCAAGGAAGAAGGCACAGGCTGAACGTCAACAGCAACTCCAACAACAGCAGCAGCAAGCTTCAAACGGACGCAACCAGCACGATGAAGACTTGGTACAAACTAGCATATTTTATTCTCCTCTTTCAACACGCTACCCTGCATTCTATTGCGCACTATAGGAACTGGCTATCAAACTTCAGAGAGAAGAAGTGGCAAAGCAAAAGCTTTTGAGACAGAAGCTAGCACAACAGAAGATCATCGAAGCTGAAAAGGAGGAGAGAAGACAAAAAGAGTTGCAACAACAGCAAGCTAGGAGTGGGAGTGGAGGGGCTGCTCAAATGAGTCGACAACCTCCTTCACAGAAACAAGCCTCTCCGAGTCGATCAGCACAGCCTCAGCAACAGCCATCTTCAGGAGGAGGGCTACCACCACCGGAGGGACACCCCTTTAATCCTACACCAGTAATTAAAATTAATGACATTGTGTATGTATGTTGTTTGACAATAATCCTATATTATATGAGGTGCTGTGCATATATGAAACTTCATGGGAATAAATCCTTGAGATTTAGTTGGGATTCAAGGGATACAAGCTAGAGAGGCTCAGTTCACACTAGTCTAACTAGATACATAACAATAATGGGAATCTAAATTAGTGACCAACCAATAGTTAAAAGCTTATTGTTGGTGATAATAGGCTTCCATATAGTTAACTATATCTCTAGGGAGAAAGGGTGCATGTATGCATGTTGCTAAAGTCCATCCACGTACAGTAATTTGCACTATTACATGACTGTGTGTGTGTCACCAACTTCTTTTCTCGTTGTCTAGGTGAGTGCCTACCGACCGGCCATGTCAGGTGTCCAGCTGTCCCGTGTCCCTCAACAACCAACTCCAGGGGAACTTCAATCGACACGGCAGTCGTACAAGAGGAACCCAACGGACACGGGCAAGAGCAAGAAAGGAAAGAAGAAATAACCATGAGTACTAGCTGCTTGCATGATATTATCATTATTATATAGAGTAATTTACCTATATAATTATGTTCGTGAATCCTTAACTGCATGTTTCAAGCACACAGATAATAATTTGGACTGTTTTTTTGTTGTTGTTTTTGTTTTTTTTTGTATTGACCAGGCTGCAGATATTAAGTTGATTAATTTTTTGTATGCTATTTTTTTCCCTTTTTTTTTTTTAAATTTTTACCCAGATGCTGATCTTAGTTTTGTGTATACTGTAATAATTCAGATTCTTGTTACGTTTACATACATAATTGAGCCTATAGCTGAAGTAAGTGTAATGTGTATATAACCAACTATAAGGCTGTGTGTGGTTCAGTTGAATCTCCTGCAGCTGGTAGTTTAGATCTCAGTGTCCACACCTCCTTGGCCAACTCTGTACACCTCTTGGTACTAGCCTCCTACATGTATATAATATGGCAAGACACACAACAGACAGACTCACAGACATATTATATTATACACACAGGAGTAATTAAGATATACACATTTTCAGTTTTAAAGTCAAGCGAAGGAGCTGCAGAATCATTATCAAAACTGTCTCAAGTGACTCACTTTCATTCTTCGATAGTCTTCACGTGATTCTTTCAGTTGTTTCTCCGACTCTCTCTTCAGCTCCTTGACTTCCTCATTGTGCCTCGTCTTCACTGACTCGAGCTCCTTACTTAAGGCTTCTATCATTTCCCTACTTGACTGTATGTATGCAGGAAGTCAATCTTTGTAAGTTTTACACACATACATGATAAAAGATCCATGCAATAAAGAAATGGTGGATCTAGAACTGTGTTGCTACTAGCATTTAGTTGCTATTGCCAAAGTTCTAATGCTCACTGTATTGTGCATTGAAAAGTTTAAGTAGGAAAAAAAAAAACATACCTTGATCAATTTTGCCAACTGAGCTTTCTCCTTTACCAACTTGTTCACCTCCTTGTCCGATCTCTTCTCTCTCTCCTCCACCTCTCTTCTCACTTCACTTAGCTCCTTCTTGGCCTCTCCTAGCTCTCCCTGTATCCCAAGCAGCTGGCTCTCCAACTCCTGTTTAGTGGAAGAAAAGTTGTCCATTTCTTTGGATTTTGTTTCAAGCTTGTCCTTGCACTGTTGTAGCTCCTCCTGAAGAGAGTCTCTGGTAGTTTTGAACCCATTTTTGCTTTTCTGTAAGGGGAAAGAATGAACTAATGTTTCAAAATTTTCATAATCCACTGATGTGCAATACATGATATTGTATGTATCTACCTCTAAAGCAGCTTGCAACGATTTAGTTTCTTCTCTTTGAGTGTGCAAAGCTTTTTTTGTTTTCCTAATAGTAAAATTCATTTGCAAAACCAAGGTTCAATGATAACTATAGCTTGATTTTTAGGAGATCGTGACAACTCACTGTATGGTTTGTTGAAGTATGTGCTTTTCACTTTGAGACTTTGAGAATTCCTCAGCATATCTGGCTAATAGCTCATCCTGTAATACAGTCACACACATGCAATAAGCATAATTTTACAGTAATTTGAAGACTAGGGGTGTTAATAATAAAAGCTTTCAGGTAAACTGACCTTTCTCCTACAGTCTGCAGCCAGTCTCAACTCTTCTCTAGACCTAGTGCTAACTTTCACGATAGTTGGAGATCGGGAGTTCGCTGACTCTAGAGCCTTCTCCAAGCCAGAGTTTTTCTCTTGAAGTTGTTCTTGTGCCTTCTTTGCCATCGTGAGACGACCCTTCAATGCTAACACCTCATCCTGTGAGTGCCTGTATCTCTGCTGGATGGATTCTAATCTTGAGCTTAGCATGGCATTCTCAGAAGTGAGATTCTTGCAGCGTTCAGAAAGCTATGGAGCATAGAGACAAAAGGTATGCACAGAAGACTTAGTCTGTTAACTGTTCGCAACATGTTTGCTCAGCATATACCTTCACATTTTCTTTACATTGCACTTCTAAAGCAGTTTGAGCATCTTTATATTGTTCAGTTAACTGTCTCAATTTTTGCTTCAATTCTCCCCTTTGTCCACTACTGTATTATCAAGTTAACATATTATATTAATAACTCTATATGCACATCACTGATTGACTGCGTGTGATTCTTGTTCTACTTACAGTTTAGTGAATTCCTGTGCTTTGTGTGAGAAGCTGGATGATAAAGAGTCCAGTTTGTGTCTAGTTTGCTTCAGTTCATTACGTGCCCTTTTCAAAGCTTCTTTCAAACCAGCACATTCCTTACAATTATCAAAATATAGTAGAAATCACAGTCTAACATGGTATAGCACAATCACGACATACCATCTGTACAACACATACCCTCCATCCACCATGCAAAAAAGAAGTAACATACATGTTCGTATTTGACTTCCAACTTTTCTACTTGTAGTTTGGCTGCATCATAGTCTCTCTGGAGTTGGTGATTGGACTCTTCTAACAAACTCCTCTCTGCTACAGCTTTTGAAAGCTCAGTCTGTTCAAAATAGATATGCCATTAAACAGATATTCTTTCTAGAGACTGACTGTGTGAGGTGTAAAAAGCTGACCTCCAGCGTTGAAATTTTTTCAGTCAATGTATTCTTTTCAGTTGTCATCAGCTCCACGAGCTGATCAACCTGAGGAATCGTGTTGAATATAAATTATATCATTGTGATGTAATATTAAATAGTAGTACATACCTCGTCAAGTACATTGGATTGATTCTCCATGAGAAGTACATGCTGCAAATGATTCAGAAAAATTATATATTCTCAGTCACACAAATTCAAATACTTAGGCTAAGTATGTCACTTATTCATTGCTATATACTAAAGATATAGATCTCACTTGTTCTCTTGTTCGATCTGTGTGCTCTGAGGTCTTTTCAGCTTCTGCAGAAACTGCTTCAGTGACAGTAGACATCTGGTCCACAGTCAGCTCCTTGACCTTTGACCTCTCTCTCCAAGTTGAACTTTGGACTTTGATCCACAACATCAGCTTGTGCTCTTCTATTCCTTCTCTGTATGGAGAAACATGTGCTAGTGGGTGTTACAGGGAGTGTAGCGGCCATTAAAGTCCCTGAGATAGTTAAACAACTCACTGAACAGCAAGAAATAATTGTAAGGAGGCATATAGGTACAAGCAACTGAATACCGTAGTACATGTAACTTAGTTTTACAAACTTATATAAATTTCTGCTGCGAATGTTTTGGCAGGTAAAAGTAGAGGTAGTAGCAACAAAGGCAGCATGTCACTTTTTTGATCCATCTTCTCTGCCAGTCAAGTGCCACACAGAAGAGGAAGAATGGGTATACCACTGTATAGCATATTAAATATTATAATTATGACTTGCGTGTTATACTATAAACTGAAACCTGGTTTTGTGATATTCATGCAGCAATGGAATGACAGGGGAGATCCTGTGTTGCACATTGAGGTGAAACCTTTCTTAGTGTAAATTGAAACTGTTGGTGATTGTTGTGATTCGATCCCTTGTGTGTGTGTGTGTGTGTGTGTGTGTGTGTGTGTGCGTGTGTGTGCGTGTGTGTGTGTGTGTTAACACAATGTGTAGCTACGCAAGTGGGCAGATTTGATGGTGATAGCACCTCTTGATGCAAACACCATGGCCAAAATAGCTACCGGTATTTGTGACAACCTACTGGTAAGTCCCATTCAATCTCCGTGCTCGGCATAAAGTAGCCCAGATTATTATTGGTTTCTTATTGCCTTACTTGAACAAAAAGAAACCAGTGAAACTGTAGTTAGAAGTCCATTGTTGATAAGATTGTGAAGCCATGTCTATACTTTTGTCAATGTAAAAGATGTTTTTTGATTTTAGTATGCGAATTGTTATTGGTACATATTTTTGTCACTGTCATATCTAGACGTGTGTGGTCCGAGCTTGGGACTTGAAAAGACCTCTCCTTTATTGCCCAGCAATGAACACATTTATGTGGGAGCACCCTCTCACCACCACACACCTAGAGAAGCTGTCGCAATTCGGCTATGTTCAAGTTCCACCTGTAGCAAAGAAACTCATCTGTGGAGACCAAGGTATCTGTTATTTTCTTCTTTTTTTGTCAGTGTATCTAGCTAAGTTAGGTCTTAGACTATCTCTTTGTTTTGTATTTTCTACAGGAGTTGGTGCTATGGCTCATGTAGAGGACATTGTTAAAGCAACTGTATCAAAATTCAAAGCTCAGTGATGACTAATAGCAAATGTTTACAAAACTATGCGACTGTTTCTCAATGAATACAATTATTGCGAGTAATTAACCACACACGTACACGCGCAGAAATAATTGTTTACGTCATCAATATTTAATGAGTGATTGCGCGCAAATCAACCAAAAGTACAGAAATGGCTCGAGCAGTGAAGAAGCTGTTCAGTCGAACCGCAAAGCCTGAATACGCGCCAAATTTATTTACAAGGGAAGTGGGCGTGTGTCCATCAAAATGGCCGCTTTTTGTCGAGTTGAAATGTACAGTAGCAAACAGCCTAGAACGACTACCACAGTGTTTTATGAAGCTCTTTCAGGTAAGACTTGATTTATAGAAAGACTGTAGAATTGATTAATGATTGTGTTTTCCATGTAAGTTTCTTTATGTAGATTCAGTGGCTGTTTACTTGTATGGTACCTTGCTGTGCTAACTAATTTTCCACACTATTTCTGCTGAGTTACTGAGTGGTAAGTATGGGACACACTTAAAAGCAATGTTTATTAGTTTAGTGATGTATAAGGCTGTTATCAGCAAATTTTTGAATCTCAGGGTGCTTCCCAACAGAAATGTCTAAAGACTTTAGATGGGGAGGTTGGGATCTGGAGGTGTGGTATGTGTTTGACAAGAGTGGTCACTTCCATATGCCTTGTCCCAGTAAGCTTAAAATTGCAGAGGTTTTCCTGTGTAGTCACTGGGTCACAGAGAGTACAAAGTTGGTTTGACTTCCAAGCCCCATATATCACCATACTTGTATGGTCATGCTCCCGTAAAGGTCACCAAGATTTTAGGTATAATCACATGGTCACAGCCAAGTTTAGGCATTCACCAAGGGTTCCAGATAGGAGGGTCCCCCTTTTTGTTGTACAATAAAATAATAAGTGGTGCCTTTGAAGCTAACCTGTCAAAATTTATCTATATATATAGCTGGCTAGACTCTGAATTCACTGGCATGGGAAAGCCAGATTATAGTCAGGGTTAATTTCAGTCCTTAATTCACCAATTGATTATGCTTATTTTCAAGTCAAAATTTGTCGTATGATCTTTAGTTAATCCCACGCAGATTTCTTCATAGAGTAGTGTATCTATCACCATGGCACATGTTTAATAATTGTAGAGAAAATTAGGTAACAGAAAATCAAAATACCTGAGTATGTATGGGTAAACTTTTGGTGTTTTTTTTATTCTAGCTAATGATCCAGTCAGTCTACAAGTCAAGTCTTATATACTTGGTGGCCACAGATATCATGATTTACACACACAAAATAAGAATGGATTCAATCATGGTAGCAATTATATAGTACAATTGGAGCAAAACAAACAGTTTTTGACTCACAAATATACCAAAATATAGCTAAGCATTACTCTGTTGATGCTCTTATTTTTCCATTCCGGTAGATATAGCTTGGTGCTGATGTGGTTGTTGTGCCTGCTTCAGAAAATGTATAGCTACTTGGATGAGACTCTGTGTTAAGTATTTCAGGAGAAAATCTCTTACACCTCATACTTCATAAATTCATAATTTGACTAATAGTGTGGCCACACAGGCACATTTTCTGTATGCTCCAGTTTTAATGATGACATGACACTATAGTGGTGGCGGTTGCTTATCAATACTCTGGAACAAATTATAATAGCTAGGTAACTGGCCACGTACCAAAAGATCCATGAGTCAAGAATAAGAAAAGGTGGAAGAGGAGCAGGAAAGCAAGTAGAAGGCTACCAAGGTTCAGGCCGCAGTGTATCTAGTGATACATACAGTGGAGAAGCTGTAGTCCGAGTCTCCAAAATCTGAATCTACCGTTCCAATTACAGCCCACTCATCATTTTCTCACATAGAACCAGTGGATCTGACTGCCTGTAAATCTGTACTGTTTGAAATCCATGATGATAAACTTGGAGTGAACTACAGTGTGAATGGGGAGGAGAACTGGACACCAGGGAAGAAGAAGAGAGCTCAGCGACAGTATAGTAGACAGAAGTTCTAGGTATATATTGTTGTATAGTTGTTGCTGTTGTTTTTTTTTGTATGTAATTCATGGCTGCTATTTTACTATATTCTTGATGCATATAAATGCCATATGCTTTACAGCAATAATAATAATGAAAATAATAATAACTGTTTTTCTGACAGCTGTCATTAATTAATGTGTATATGTGATGTGAGTTTGCAAGCTAAATCAAAGGTGGACACAAAAAGCAAATGATGTTTATGGATGTAATACACTTTTAGAGTAATGTGGAGCGCTTTGGAGCCCTGCCTACCTTTCCTACAAATTTGTCCAAACACTTTGTAAACCTACTCAGAAGAGCCACAAATTGTTCCCACTGACGATCGAAGCGAACCACAGCTGCAGTAGTTGGGTTAATTTTAGAACAATCTATTTATATTCATAGTATGGTAAGTATCGACTTTCTTGCTTACTCAGAAAACGAATTATAAATATAATGCGAAATGTGCGAAGGAAGTACAAATTGATTATGAATAAATTCATGTGCAAATAAATCTCAAAAACTAAGCGTTTCCGCGGGGCTTTGCGGTTCGACTGCTGTTGAGATATCCATGAAAGAGACTAGATAAGACTTCAAACTGTGCCTATTTTGTCTTTGGACGTGGCACCATCGCTACAGCCGCTATATTCAGCCCCTGAGTACATGGCTGTTCATGTTCAGTCAAGCGGTGTGAAAGACAGCAGTTCTGGTTTGGCTTCTGACATCAGCGAGGCCTGTGGAAGCTTGAAAGGGAGCCAGCTGTCCACTAGCGCGACAGCAGGCAGTCGATACGATTGTATCAAAGATAGAAACAGGATTTTTGATGGTAAATTTATAAAAGTAATTGCAAACATTGTCTTGATTCCTAAAAGCTCATAGATAAACCATAGATAAACAGAAAAATTATGATAAACCATTGTTTCATCAGCTCCAAGGACCCAAGTGCATAAATATACAATGTGTTGTTCTGGGTGACCCTTCCAGTCCATGGATACCCTAAATGTGTTTGCTGTGTGTCTTACAAAATAGAAACTTACAGGAAGTTTTTGCTAGTTGTGCA
This sequence comes from Tethya wilhelma, assembly GCA_964030475.1. Taxonomy (NCBI): domain Eukaryota; kingdom Metazoa; phylum Porifera; class Demospongiae; order Tethyida; family Tethyidae; genus Tethya; species Tethya wilhelma. The sequence continues at coordinate 65,993 of CAXIPT010000009.1, read as the reverse complement.
GCTGTGAAGTGGTTTCCTTTGATATTATGGGTTCATAGTTGATTGGCAGTTTGCATACAGGGTAGTAAATTGATCAGTGTGCTTTCATACTGTTTCATACATTTTTTTATACTTCTTCAGTCAATAGCATAAGTACGGACACACCTCCTTCTGGCACCATTCTGTTCTTTGATCGTAAACAGGTTAGAAAATCAATCATATTCATGTACCTTGTAATTTTTATCAATCTCAGAAAGTTTATTCAACTATGACGGTGACTATTTCCTGTTATTCATTTCTAGGCTTGTGTTTATTTTTGGTCAGGTCACATACGAAATAGTTGTTGTGTGTATTGTTTTCTGTATTGCATGTGCTTTGTCTTATAGCACACAAGAGCTAAGCAAATGTTACTCTTATCCCAGCTTTTCCCTGACCATCTTGTGAGTAAAAGATTAAACCTTAACCATTAGGAGAGGGCCTGCAAATAAAGTGCACACAATATCTAGGCAGGCATCAGAAACTACTTTTACCCTGTTCTTGGTTCGTTGTTTTGATCAATAGCAAGCTGCCTTGTGACCCACCAATTAGAAATGATACAGTCAGGATGGGTGGGAACAGCTATATAGATATTTTCAACTAGCTGTGGGAACAGGGAACAGGGAACACCTACAAAATGTAGATATTTTTAACAATAATCATTCGTACTGTAGTTTGATTTCAACTAGAGTTATGTATGTGTGACCTTGTCAGTTTTGCATTTGTGATTTGCTTTTTTAGACTAAGAAGTATCGTAGTGATGGTTACGATTGGAAGACGAGAAAGACCTCAAATAAGCAAGTTAGAGAGGACAGAATGAAACTGAAGGTTGCTGGATACCAGGTGAGTACACTGTGTGTGTGTGTGTGTGTGTGTGTGTGTGTGTGTGTGTGTGTGTGTGGCACTGTCCCCCCTGTGGGCAGTAATTGCACGAGATCATCCTGTAGAAATTTATATAATATCAGTTGAAATTTGTTGCCCAATTATTATCCAATAGAATGTACAAGCAATGTACAGTATAATACTTTAGCTCTTTACTATGATAAAATCAATCATAGCTTAGTATGTACTGCTACAGATTGATTCCTGATAGTTGCAATACTGTGCATTTCACAAATTTACCTCATTTTGCCAACAGAATCCCAACATCATTATGGTCCACTACCTGGATTTAGGCTCTTCAAGGTGTGCCGGTAACGGTCTCCATAGCAACCCAGTACTGAGTGGCCAGGTATGTCATTATGACCTGTTATGCACACACAGTGTGATGTGAAAATGGTAGAATTGTGCACTTAACTATAATGTGATATATGTAGCATGTGAAATTATGTCATATATTATTGGGGCGAGCCGGAGCGAGCCCCACACTAGTGTAGTCAACGGCAAAATTTTCTATATATATATATATTATATATTTGTCTGGCGTACGTCCTTTCCACCGTTTAAATGTAGGTTATGTTTATGACGATCATTGCCTGTGCATATATCTCAATCTAAGGATTTACAGCGCATGCGCGTAAGTCCACGTGTTTATCGTGATCTTGCACTTCAATCAGAGAACTCGATCAGAAAGCTACTGCTTGAGCTGAAAAGAGAATAAACTTATAAATAAACTTAAAAGCTCGCCAAGTTGGTGCCCTTAGGGTTAAAGATTCGGAACTGAGCCATGCAATGACCGGAGAGACCACAATTAGAGGGGCTGAAAACTACCAAAAGGGAGGATAGCTGAGTAGAGGAAAGGAAAAAAAAAAACCAGGTTACTGGTAGTACAGCTGGCTCCTATACTAGCACATATACACCTGTCTGTCAGTTCTTGAACAACTAGCAATTGGATCATGCTGCTCAATCATGCTGTATACATTTTCAAGTACACTTTAGTTACATCCTGGTTAATATTCAGCTTTCATTTTTATATGTGTTGTATATAGTTGAAGTAACATCAATTATTGATGAACTTTAATCATTTACTACATAGCAATGATAACGGCTCGCCCCTTTGATGTTCAACATCGTCACTAGTATATTATAGCTGTTGTGACTTGGTTTATATCATATTATGTATGTATTTTATATTATAGTACTGCATTTTATTATTGGCAGTAAGTGCATGTGGTATTTCATTGCTGTGTGTTGTTATGGGAGATCTGTTAGAAATGGCAGTCTTAAGTGAATACCTTTAGCACTTAATCTCCACTGACAATGGCATATAAATTTATTTGGAAGTCTCAACACAGACAAAGTAACAAGCCTTTAATAATAATAAAATACTCTATAGTGGGTAAATTTGGCGGGCTTAAAATTTTGTGAATTCGCATTTTAGCAAGATTGGCAATTTTAAATTTTCTGCACGCTGCTTTGTTTACATGTACATGCACGTGCATGCGTATAAAACTGTTTGGCCATTTTTAATTTGCCGATTAATTCGCCAATTCGCCAAATTTAATTCTAACCAATTTACCTGCTATACGGTAATAAAATACTATTTCATACACTGCAGCCTGGCTTGCATATCACCAACCTCGTTGCTCCTTCAAACTGGGACTTTCTCACCATCAGCGACTGCAACTTGTGTGCCATATTGAACATGACTACTCCCATTGAATCCACCAGTACCGTCATGACGCAGCTAGCCACAGTCCTAGCACTGAACCTACAAAGTGCATCTTCACTTGACGACGCCATAGAGATCAATAATACCGGACTACCTGTTGACAAATTTGAAGAATCGCGATCAAAGAAATTGAAAAAGGAGACTCCAGACCACCTAACTGTGTTTAATTCCGCTTCTGAAACTCACGCCACTCTAATCGAACCTGCCATTTCTCCAAAAGAGCCTTCCTCATTGTCTAACGGACTTCCCTCCTTTGCTTCAAACACAAACGGCTCAACTGTACCAAATTCTAAAGAATTTCTCCAAGTGCTCTCCAAATCTCCACACATAATCGTCTGCTACCCTCAGAACGGTCCTATGAGTTATGTCCTCACTGTACCAGCAGCTACTAGCAACACACCTGCACACAGTACCCTCCTCCACTCTCCAATGGGTGATAAGAATGGGAAACTTTTGAGTCCAGTTTGCGCTCCGAAAGTCGGAGTGTTGTCTAAAGGCAAAGAGAGAGTGACTGCTACTGGTGTGGTACCTACCGTGACACAGGTATTGTCTTCGCTGCTAAAGAATGCCGGAGATCGGCCAAAATTGGCAAGAATGGTAACAGAGGATGTGTCCAGCGAAGCACCGATTCCCGCTGCTGTTGCAAGAGATGCTCCCTGTTCGTCAAAAGAAGATTATAATCCCGAGTCTTTTAACGAATTTGCAAAGAATCTTCTCACAATGGATCCACTGGAGGCCAGTCGCCGAATGGAAGACAGGAATATAACTTGTGACGTATATGATCACGAAAATGATCAACCTGGGTCGAACTCAAAAAGTACCAAATTTAGCTTTAGTGGAGAGTGTCTGTCGGAACCAGTTCCTTCTTGTTGTGATAATGGTGTTGAAGATGAATGCATGGATACCAATGTGACGTCTGGTGTACAAAGTCAACAGGGTGAGGATAGCTGCGTCGAAATGGTGTCAAACTCTGCCGACAATCCTCCTCCTCCTTCAAGTGCTTCCCTTGCGGCACTAGTATCAACCGCCACTGGTGGTGATCAGTCCTCACTTCCCAGAGTGTCCATGACCGATGAATCAATGTTCCCTCCTCCTCTGGCTAGCAACCCAAGTTGTAGTGAAGCACAAGAGCATTGCCAATTTGATGGTAGTAGCATACCTACCAATCCGACTGCTCCTTCTTTTGACGGTGCAGAGAGCTCAAGAAATTCCTTCCAAAACACTCTACTTCAAAATGAAGGTGTTCCCTTTTCCGATATTTCAATCGACTTGGACGCGGACACTCTCCAACAGCTCCTTCAAGCCTCGTTCCCAGTGGGGAACCACTGCTCACAACCACCTGCTACAAACAGTGGTCTTCATCCGACTGACACTCAGGGTGTGGGTACTCCTTCAGAAATGCCTCCACTTTCTCCTATTTCTCAATTCATTGATAATCTCTCGTCTTCTCAGTCGCTGGATTGTTTCACTCAACACAATCTCTCTTCCTCTCTCTCTTTCGACCAATCTCAAACCGACCAACACAATCACTTATTATATAGAACTAGTGACTTTGATAATTCTGCCACTGCCTCAACTAATGTAAGACTTCAAAATTCAAATATTCATCCTTCTCCCGTAGATGCTAGCATTTCGTGCTCTGTTGCTAACGCTAGCTTGCCCAATGTGGTTGTTACTTCGACTTCTTCCAATAGCTTGGATCAGCACAACTGGACCACATGGTCCTCTGCCAGCACACAATCCATTGAACAGTGGTTGCACGAATCTGGTTCAGGCATACAGTCTTCGACAAACGATTCTAGTTCTGTTCTAAAATCGCATGCTGCTGTAGAAGGGACTAGTATCACTTCTCTTCCTCGTGTTGTCAATGTCCAGCACCCTCAGCATGGTGATCAACCACTGAGTGGAAGCTTACCTCCTGATATTTGCGAACTCATTTCAAATCCCAACCTACCCAATTGCGAAATACCACCGCCAAAGTTAGACAATTCTAATCTCACACCACATTACACCCAGCTACAAAACAGAGAATCTTCTCGTGCGCCTCCTCTCGATAGTTTCACACAGGACAATTCCTTCTCTAGTTTAGACAGCAGCACTGGTGGTGCCTCTTCTTCCCTGACAACAACTGCCCAACAACTCTTGGAACCAAACGCTAAAGTCGATGATTCCACTCCGACTCGAAAGGTCTCCAATTCCAGCACAACTAGCGAGCCGGTATTTAACATGTTACAGGTGCTGAGTGCGGCTTCTTACGAGACTATTTCAGACACCCGCCACCATCTCTCTCTACCGAATTTGGCTCTGTCCGATCCCAACGTGGAGTCTCCTAATAGTGGCTATACCAGTCCGATCATCGGTGGCAGTATCAGCTCACCTATACCACACAGCAGCATTGGGAGTGTGAGTCCGAATGCCGCTTTGCAGGATATACCAGAAGGGATGCAGATGGAGCTTGAGTCTTGTATGCCGTACGATACAGAACCTTTGAATTTGATTGATTACAGGAGTAATTCGCCAGGGGCATCCTCTCCAAGCCTGGCATCTGTTTCGAGTCGCTCCACTGTGTCCATTCAAGATGCGTCCATGTTTGAAAATGATGCTCCTTCGGTGATTGAGCTTTGTGAGATGTTGAGCGAGTCTGCAAACGTCAAACATCATGACTTCTCGCACATGCCTCTGACTGGTGAGTTTTGTGCAACTATCTCTATTTAATGCACACCAATAAATATCTGTGGTTTGTTTGATCAGAATCTGAGCAGCGTCAGTTGTTCCATGCGGCAGAAGTGATACAGAGTGCGTTTCGGAAATACAAGGTACTTAGTTTTTCTTTGATCTCAAAGTTTTTCTTTGATCTCAATTGAAAGACATACTGTGAATTTTTTACATATACATGCACTGTACAAATACAGGTTCGTAGACAAACAAGAGACAAAGAAAAAAGTGCAGCAGTGCTTATTGCAAACTATTACAAGAAATATAGAGAGGTGTGTTTTGTGTATATACGAATTCAGCACTCCTATAAGTACTTGTATACATTATAATTTATAAATTATACAAGTCAAATCATTCTATAATTATTTAGGTAAAGAAGCAGAAGGACCAAGCTGCTAGGAGAATCCAACAGCAATATAGAGTGTATAAGAATCGGACCAGAGAGTTGAACAGGGCAGCTGCTTGTGTGCAACAAATGTACAGGTGAATTTTCTAATTGATGCCCACCATCAAACAAAACACAAACATCACCTGTTTTATTTTACAGATACCACCAAATAAGGCAAGAAAATACAAATAGAGGTAATGAACAACCACGTCCCACCACCAATCAACTTCAGTAACAATTGTTAAAATTAATTATACAAGGCACAACAATTTTTATGCACCACAATTTTATCTCATGTACATTGTGTAGCAATTGAATTATTATTGAAAATAAAAAGAACAAGTGAATCTGAGTACAAATGAGCAAACAAAAGAGGTGAATCTCTTGTACATGTGGTGGCTTTTATAAAAGCCGGTTGAGTTTGAAAAATTGAAGATGCTGAAGAAACTAGAGAGTGAGAGGAGAGAAAGTTCTTGTCAGTAGACATTTAGAATTCTTGGCTCTGAGATGAAGCCTTCTTCATGTGTCCACTCTTCTTTGGCAGAAGCACAGCTTGGATGTTAGGCAGGACACCACCCTGAGCGATAGTGACACCAGAGAGAAGCTTGTTCAACTCTTCGTCATTCCTGATGGCCAGCTGAAGATGTCTTGGGTTGATTCTCTGCTTCTTGTTGTCACGGGCGGCGTTGCCAGCCAACTCAAGGATCTCAGCAGCTAGGTACTCCATGACAGCAGCAAGGTAGACTGGTGCACCTGCTCCGATACGCTCGGCATAGTTTCCTTGGCGGAGAAGACGGTGGACACGACCGACTGGGAACTGAAGTCCAGCACGAGCAGATCGAGTCTTGGACTTAGCACGAGCCTTGCCTCCTTTTCCACGACCAGACATGATGAGAGTTTGAAGTTCTTGTAGAGAGTAGCTTGAAGTGAGCTTGAATGGAGTTTGTGAATGCTCAATGGTTTCGCTGTACTGTTTTTATACCCAAAGGTGAGCTTCTCACTTGGCGCCCTTTCGAGAGGATCACTTTTCAATTGACCAACCAGAGCACCTTATTCATGCGGACCTGTTTGGAAGTTGGAAAGTGATCCGTTGCCGATTCAGCATAAATCGACAGGAAATGGTGGGCGGGGCTTACCATGCTGCAAACCAATTTGATCTGCTGGAATAATATGCTTCTATAGGATAGAACAAAGGGGTTCTGTAATGGACAGTCTATTTGATGACCTTCCTCCACCATCAGGTAAGCCTAGAAACAATGCTGAAGTAGAAAAGCTTGTCAATTTGCAAGTATTCTATTTAATACACACCACCACTTTAATGCATAGGTGCCTCTCTGTTTTCCGACCTTCCTCCTGAATCGTTAAACACTGCAAGTGAAGGTAATGGACAACTGCTAGGAAAACACAATTTGGTAGATTCGAACGACGCAAAAGACAACTCTAAAAAAGTAAAACTTTGTAAGTACACCAGTATGCGAAAGATATTTCACATTCAGTGTTGACGATTTACAACACACTGCGTTCTTTGTCCAGCTCCACCTAGGTTTAAACTCAAAGGCTACATTGGCCATCGACGAGGAGAAAGGGAGGACATGCAAGATGCCCACACAATCATAAATGAATTTACGAGTGAATTTGATTCACTCCCCAACAATATGTAAGTCTATAATTTATTACTGTTGAACTCTGGGAAATTTATTTTTTTTACAATAATTTATCTGTACTTTAGATCACGTGTAGCATACTATGGTGTGTTTGACGGACATGCTGGACCAAGAGCTGCTACGTTTGCAGCTGAACATTTGCATCAGAACATTAAAACTAAGCTACCAACAGGTAGTACACAAGTTCATACTACGTATTCTGTATGACAATGTGTTTGTGTAAGTAGGTAGTGTTCAAAATTTGGATCGAGAAGTGAAAAAATGCCTGATCGATGCTTTCAAGAAAACAGACGAAGAATTCCTCCAAAAGGCCTCAGCTGCTTCCCCATCCTGGAAGGTAAAGCTTGCCACATTGTATACAAATAACAATTCATGGAACCGCATTTTTATGTATACATTTGAATACCCACTATGAATGCAGTTTTCCTATCATTCAGGATGGGTCCACTGTAGCATCTGTACTAGTTTTAGGTGACACAATCTACTCTGCCAACCTTGGGGACAGTAAGGCCATTCTCTGTCGAAAATCGCCCACATCTGAACAAGAGAAGAAGCTCAGTTTTGTTCATCTCACAAAAGATCACAATCCAACAAACGTAAGGCAAATGAAAAGCTTTAGCTGATGTAGGACGGTATGTTATGCTTGAGTTCTTTGCAGTTTGAGGAAAGAAAAAGGATTGAAAAGCTTGGAGGAACAGTTCGGTGAGTAGAGCTATTATGACATGTTACCGTATAGCGGGAAATTTTCATATGGTTGAAATTTTCTTATTTTTCGTATGCTGCATTTATACGAAATTTTGCACCAACCAAAATTTCCTGCTACACGGTAGTTCCATGTATCTATATTGGTTGTTGGCCAATTCTAAGTATAACAACATTGTTGCATGACTGGTGAGACACAGACACAGCTGTGTCACCTACTGCTTGCACCTATATAGTAAACTTAGTTAGCTGATCACTCTATATGAATTGTCCTTCCAATAATTAATATAATAATGTTATCATTACAATGTTGTAAATGTATTACTGTTCAACAATGTGTGTAATAATTGAAGTGAGGGTCGTATTATGGGCATCGTGGAGGTGTCACGCTCCATTGGTGACGGAAGATTCAAGCACTGTGGTGTCATTGCCACTCCAGACATCCTCAGATGTCAACTCACAGAGAAAGATATGTGAGTTAGAATGAGCACTTGTTGTGCATAATTTGCTTGGCTTGCACTATAACAGGTGACTATCAAACCTATCTCCATTGTTTAGGTTCATCTTGATAGCTTGTGATGGTCTTTGGAAAGCTTTCAGTGTAGAAGAGGCTGCAAAGTTTGTCATTAAAGTTTTAGAAGTATGTTTTATTCTCTCACAATAAAATTATTTGAGGTTAACTCAATCTGTGTAGAATAGCAAGACCATAGGGTTTGTGCTTATCGATTGTACTTACTTTCTTTTCAATTCACAGGATGAAAGTATTATGCTTCCAGAAGGTACGGTATGGTATATTGTATATTGGACCTGGTAATGGGTACCACTTCTATAAGCAACATATTGTGTTGTATTGTCTGAGTGTATATTACAGGGTAAATATTTTTGGCTCGGCGACAATTGATACTAACAAGGATAAAAGATTTTTGTAATCATATCAACTGTGGAAAAGTAATCGAACGTAGAAGGGAGAGCTGGGGAATTTTATTATATCCATATTTCTTGATCGTAGTGAGTCAGGTTTCTTGTAAAGAGTAACAATTATCCAGCTCGAAGAATTTTCTAGTGATGTATTGGAATGATTGAATTATGTTCATTAATTATTATAATACCAGAAATTAATGGTAAGAGTCTTTATTAGTATCTACGTGTGGGTTTTCGGAAATTTTCTATGGTGAGAGTTAATCATCCTTTCAATGAGATATGCACTGAATGTGTGAACCATACTAAATTTAGAAGTTTTCTTAAGTAGCATATGCTATAGATGTTGTGGAAAAACACATTAGAGTGAAGGCTCCGAACAAAGGACACTTTGGAATTCAGCTTGTGTGTCCTTTGTAGAGAGGTTGTCCTCTTTTTAGAGGTCCTGTTTGTATTGCTACAATAGGGAATTGTGTTTTTTTGGGAGCCAAGAATAATTAGTGTCCTTATTTAGTTGGCAACTTGAGTGTTTGTATTCTCTCATGTCCCCAATATATTTGTTGTGTGTACAACCTTTTTTTCTTCCCGTTCTCCAGTTGTTGTCGATGATACTCACTTTGAGTCAAAGCTCCCTACTGACATAAGAGACGTCCGTTACGAAGAGGCTTGCAATCGGTTGGCTGTAGAGGCAGTCAAGAGAGGCTGCACGGACAATGTTACTGTCATGCTGGTGGATATTACAAAGAATGGCCTTCGACCTCCGGAAGAAGAGTAGTGACCACTTTACATCCTGTTTTTTTTTGGTTATATTCCACTAACTCCCTGTGATGCTATTGTGTTATTGAGTCTTTGTTCTCCAGCCCACTCACAGAGATGCTTCCTTCAACTCCCCTTCACACTGTCCACCTATATACTGTAATCATGACACTTTATGATCCACACTGCACTGTGAATGCATCACCTTTCTTTTGTCAGCTATTAGAATAGGAAATGATTTGCTCTGTACTTTTGGTGTCTGTGTTCATGTTGTATTGCCAGTTGATGTTTCATAATCATATTCACGACAGGAAGTGAATTTCTGATTAGTTTACTAACTTGCATGCTTTTTGGAGGGAATCCATACTGCAACCAGCTGCTGTAATTCGTAAGTGTCTGCACTTGAAAAGTCTGTCTTCTGCCTCGTGGTCTCTCACTCACCGCTTTGTGTGTGCGTGTTGAGATGTCTAAAGATCCTCTACGTATGTACGAGCAGCTCAGAGCCTTCTGGAAGACGAAGGACAAAGAGCAACCGTTTGTCAAAGGCCTTCTCTTGACGAGAAAGCTTTCCTTGAAGTCCAATGAGAATGGGAACCATCAGAACTGGTCTACCTCTATTGTGGAGCAGTGGTTCACGCTGCTAGGACATACTCTATTCTATTGCACGTACAGGGACTGTCCTGAATACAGTGGAGCCTTGCTTACGGATATTTTCAGTCCTGTGATTGCAAGAGTTGATCAAAAGATACTGGAAGATTTTGAAGTACCAGAATCTCAACAGGTACAGCATAATATTATATAATTTTTTTATGTTTTTGCTGAAACGTTTCAATCAATATTGTAAAGTGCAGATAGATTTAGCTCTGCTTTAGCTAAATAGATACAAGAAACTTGGGAGGATAATGTTTGTTTTGGTCCCAACAGATGATCTCATTATTTATGTGTGTTTGCATGCAATGCAGGATTATGTACTGTACTTGAAGGGAGTTGTGGTGCCCAATGTTGAGGTGCTTTTCTGTCCCGGATCGGCTGAAGAAAAGCGTACATGGTTGGAGAAGCTGCAAAAAGCAGGGTGAGTGTTCAGTTTGAAAAAAAAATTAAGAGTGGTCACAACAAGTTTAATTGCAATTGTTTTAATATCATTCAGTGTATACTAATGAATACCATATAGCGGGTAAATTTGGCGGGCTTAAAAATTGGCGAATTTGCATTTTAGCATAATTGGATTTGGCGATTTGAATAATAATTCGCCAGTTCCCCAAATTCATAGTTGTGGGAAGTGTGATTTAAACCTCGAGAGTAAATAAATCCATGTCTGCTGCAGACCTAGAGACTACTAGCTGGTCCATTTCACCACATGAGGGTGAAACGTAAAACCAACCTAATTTCTAAGCGTAGTGGATTTACTTGACTGTCTACTCTTTTGTAGATCAGTCCTTGTGATTGCACCCGAGTATTTGCAATTGATATATTATTCTAATGCTGCGAGACTATGTGTCTGGCTTTTGTTGTGAGCTGTGCAGCCATTGCAGTGTGTCACAGTAGCACATTGGCATGTACATGTAAGGCAATCTCCGTTTGAATGGATTATTGCAAAGAGAAGTTATGAGAGTTCATTCAAAGGAACTAGAAGTTGACATGCATGCTCCATGAAACATGCTGCATGTATGCGCACATGCATGTCAGGCATTTTTTAATTTTTTTAAAAAATTGTTTACAAGTGATTTAGACCACTTTAGAGTGGATAGTTGCTTTGATCTGGTGAATCAAACTCTCAAACTCAGAATACTTTTGGTATTGCACACACACACACACACACACACACACACACAAGTGATTTGCTCTGTAAATTGTGTACTTTTGGTGTCTGTGTTCATGTTGTATTGCCAGTTGATGTTCATAATCATATTCACGACAGGAAGTGAATTTTTGATTAGTTTACTAACTTGCTTGCATGCTTTTTGGAGGGAATCCATACTGCAACCAGTGTCTGCACTTGAAAAGTCTGTCTTCGGCCTCGTGGTCTCTCACTCACCGCTTTGTGTGTGCGTGTTGAGATGTCTAAAGATCCTCTACGTATGTACGAGCAGCTCAGAGCCTTCTGGAAGACGAAGGACAAAGAGCAACCGTTTGTCAAAGGCCTTCTCTTGACGAGAAAGCTTTCCTTGAAGTCCAATGAGAATGGGAACCATCAGAACTGGTCTACCTCTGTCGTGGAGCAGTGGTTCACGCTGCTAGGACATACTCTGTTCTATTGCACGTACAGGGACTGTCCTGAATACAGTGGAGCCTTGCTTACGGATATTTTCAGTCCTGTGATTGCAAGAGTTGATCAAAAGATACTGGAAGATTTTGAAGTACCAGAATCTCAACAGGTACAGCATAATAATATATAATATAATTTTTTTTATATTTTTGCTGAAAAGGTTTCAATCAGTATTGTAAAGTGCAGATTGATTTAGCTCTGCTTTAGCTAAATAGGTACAGGAAACTTGGGAGGTCAATGTTTGTTTTTAGTCCCAACAGATGATCTCATTATTTATGTGTGTTTGCATGCAATGCAGGAGTATGTACTGTACTTGAAGGGAGTTGTGGTGCCCAATGTTGAGGTGCTTTTCTGTCCCGGATCGGCTGAAGAAAAGCGTACATGGTTGGAGAAGCTGCAAAAAGCAGGGTGAGTGTTCAGTTTGAAAAAAAAATTAAGAGTGGTCACAACAAGTTTAATTGCAATTGTTTTAATATCATTCAGTGTATACTAATGAATACCATATAGCGGGTAAATTTGGCGGGCTTAAAAATTGGCGAATTTGCATTTTAGCATAATTGGATTTGGCGATTTGAATAATAATTCGCCAGTTCCCCAAATTCATAGTTGTGGGAAGTGTGATTTAAACCTCGAGAGTAAATAAATCCATGTCTGCTGCAGACCTAGAGACTACTAGCTGGTCCATTTCACCACATGAGGGTGAAACGTAAAACCAACCTAATTTCTAAGCGTAGTGGATTTACTTGACTGTCTACTCTTTTGTAGATCAGTCCTTGTGATTGCACCCGAGTATTTGCAATTGATATATTATTCTAATGCTGCGAGACTATGTGTCTGGCTTTTGTTGTGAGCTGTGCAGCCATTGCAGTGTGTCACAGTAGCACATTGGCATGTACATGTAAGGCAATCTCCGTTTGAATGGATTATTGCAAAGAGAAGTTATGAGAGTTCATTCAAAGGAACTAGAAGTTGACATGCATGCTCCATGAAACATGCTGCATGTATGCGCACATGCATGTCAGGCATTTTTTAATTTTTTTAAAAAATTGTTTACAAGTGATTTAGACCACTTTAGAGTGGATAGTTGCTTTGATCTGGTGAATCAAACTCTCAAACTCAGAATACTTTTGGTATTGCACACACACACACACACACACACACACACACACACACACACACACATGTACCTACACTTCGAATGTAGCTAGAATGATAGATATTGTAGCACATACTTCTAGCAATTGTGCAATAGCTCAATTAGTTTGTCATCTTCCAATATCGCAAGAACTTTGCTAAAAATTCCTTCATTTTTGGCTTCTATAAGCAGTCCTCCTGGTGAGGATGAGTGGTCATTATCTAATTATTAGAACAAAGTACTTCAAGATTTGTGAGGATAACAGGCTTTTTTATGAGAGTAACTTGATTATTGGACAACCAGAACTGACTAATATCTGACATAGCATTCATATGGATGTCATAATGATCTTCTACATGTGCACAAATGTATAGATATGTATATTACTAATGTGAATTTGCTCATAGTTTTATGTAGTCAATAGTCATCTAAACTTTCAAAGTTGTGCATGTGTCACTGCAGTATTTACAAGTATGTGAGTGTGTGTGTGTGTGTGCATGTGTATAGTTCCGGCTGAATTCTTGAAATTAGACTCTCAACCTTTATTTCATTGTCATCTTACAGTGTATATATACTCATACCAATAGTGTATTGACTTAATCTCAATCATCCCACCTGTCTGTACAATGAATGCACACATCCCTACCGTATTATATATAGTGTTACATATGTAGTGTGTATGGGATCGAGATGACTCATTAGCTTGCCTCCTACTCAAGGTTTTTAGAGATCATGGTCTATTGGTGTTTACATTATTAGGAAATGTACTCACATACTTGCACACATGCATGCACATAAGTACTTACTTACGCATTTGGTGATAATGCTCTCTCATGCACACACAATCTTTCCTTTAGCTTGAATGTGCCTACAAGAAGCCCATCGGTAAGTTACATAAACTTAAAGATACACACACACACACACACAATGTCATTGCTCTGTTTAACAAGCAAGATGTGTTGCATTCTAATCTATCGAACTAGGCCTTTTTTTTTACAAAGGGTCTAAACTCAATAAACTAGTGATGTGAGCTTAGGAATTAAGTTAAGATTTGGTTGCTTTTCTCTTTGACCTAGAAGAGCAGTCGTAGCAAAGATGGCAGAGAGAAGGTTGTTGTCATCAGTGGAAGCATCAACGACTCGCTCTATGACAGCCCTGAGCCCACAGACCAGGTATGTTACTGTGTACGTGTGTATGTTGGATAGAATTACAGTTTTAACAGCATTGCAGTTACAGATTCAGTTAAAAATTTGGCTTGATTTGATTTGCGAGCATCAGGTGCGTATTTGTCTTAATTTGGAATGAACATTCGTGCGGCTTACTGCAGAATCAGTGAGAAAGTTCATGTTAGTTTCTCTACAGAGCTAGTCCACAGTCCTTTCTCATGCAGGTCCAAGTTTGTTTAGTTTTGTTTTATCATTTGTTTCATGAATCCCTTAACCTTTGTAGCCACAAGGGGGCATGAATACCATTGGTGTCTGTGACCTGTGGTGTATTATGTAGAGTAGGGTTCCTTTGCCATGGTGACCTCTTGACTACAATCAAGACCTTGTTGAGAACAAGTTTAGAAAGATGTAAACAACTCAACCTGCCTAGCTGGAATTGTGCTTGCTGACTGTGCAAACTATATAGACCTCATACATGTGTGTATATATAGCAACAAGAGTGTAATAGATAGCAATGATATTCATGCATGCTCTAGTTCTAGTTTCTGTCTTTTTAATACATTTGCACATGCATTCACATTATGCACCGTGTGCACACGCAGAAAGAGTGTTATATATCTAATCTTATGCGTGTGTGTACTGCACACACACACACACACACACACACACACACAGTCCTTTTGCTTCATCAGTAGTTCTGATCGACCTTGGAAACAGGAATGGAAGAAGGCGGCCAAGAAGGTTCTCTCTCTACCAGATGCAGCACAGATCAGAATGAAATATGGGGTACGCATATCACATGTACAATGTCACAACAGTGTGAGCACACACAGTAAAAGTTACTAGCAAATGCCTATATATGTATATTATACCAGCAGTTCCATCTTGTGGCCTAAGGTAGGAGGAGGTGGGAGTCGTTTCCATTAAAATACTATTTATTCAAATTACCACAACAGCAGTCGGTCACTCTTTCCACTATAATTGCGTGTTTACATTGGATTCTGAGAAGTGGGTCGTCCAAATGTTTTGATGTTGTTCACACAGTACTGATCACCAAGCCTTTACTTATACTCTACATGCCATGTAGCATTTCATATTAAAAGACTCAAAGCATTTTTCAATCCAAACATCTTGGACATGCATTTGCATTTAAGTAGTCTTCAGTTTAAAGTACAAGATGCTTGTAAACATTTTTAGCATAGCCCAATATTCTTAAACAAATGGCTGTAATAAAAATAACATTTCAGTTTAAAGCTAAGTATTTTTGTTTGAATTGATAAATGTGGTATACAGGTCTTGCAGAAACTTGTGGAGAGTGAGGGTCGCTATTTCAACTATCTCAAAACACTGGTGGAAATGTATTTCAAACAGTTCAGGACGGCCATTGCTTCTGGCTACCTGTCATTGCAGTGGGAGCAACTACAGTCCATGTTCTTAAACTGGTGAGAGAGAGAGAGAGAGAGAGAGAGAGAGAGAGAGAGAGAGAGAGAGAGAGAGAGAGAG
>CAXIPT010000009.1:10051-43701 GCA_964030475.1 Tethya wilhelma | reverse complement strand
CACACACACACACACACACACACACACACACACACACACACACACACACACACACACACACACACACACCTCAGGATTTTCACCATGATGTTACATTGAAAAGCGTCATTGATGTCTATCTAACTAGCATCAAACAACACAAGTTCATCCACGAGAAAGAGGTGGAACTGATTGACAGCATTCTAAGGTGTGTCAACGTATTGTATAGTAGTGTATGTGCCCACAGTGGCTGAATGGTTTTGACCACATAGCCCATAAGAGTCTGAGTTATGAGTTGAGACCCACTAAAATGTAGCCTAGGCCTCATTCCCAGCTTGAAAGAGGAGCCTGGGAACGAGGCTGCTAAAAATGTCTCTAGCTTCATTTTGCTCACATACGTAGACTGATGCAAAAAATATAGTGATACAAACCTTACCAATCTTGGAAGGTGGACCATTAAGCAGAGTAAACACCATTTAAAGATAAACAAAAACAGTGGTGATCTATAGTCGTTTGATTCTTACTTTGTTTTATGCGCTCTGAGTACTGAGTACTGAGTAGTTCCATATATATAAATATGCCATAGAGATAGAATATATATTATATATGTGACACTGAGACTCAGAGTGTTTTGTTAAATCATGCATCCAGTCAAATCATGGATCAGCCTGCTGACATATGTGTGTGACATTTCATGGATCGTTGGAAGTTGCTGAATGAGGGTTCTTAGTTTAGTACACCGGTTTAATCTAAACAATGTTCAGTCAATTACCAGAGGTGCATGAAACACTTAGCAGTGATAGATCAGGTGTCAGTGTTTTGATTGATTCGTCTCGAGGATTTGATATGTTTGAGATTTTTTGTGTTTTTTGTGTTTTTTTTTGTTTCAGAACTGTACACAAGAGAGGACACATTCCTTTAATTAGAAGAAGCAAACTCAGAGTAAGTCTTAGTCTCAAAGCTAAGCTGCATGTCTCAGAAATAAGGGAATGAAAATCTGTAAAGTCATTTCCTTTTCTCTTTGCTTGTCCTTTCTCAGATTCAAATTCCCAAGCCTCTCCGTAAGATACCCAGTTCACTCTCAGAGATCCCATCAGAGGAGCTAGCCAAACAGCTCACATGGATAGAACACGAGCTCTACTCAAGAATAAAACCTTAGTGAGTCAATTTTTATTGCTGGTATAACTATTGTTGTGTTCCCAAGAGTGGATAAGTAAAACTTTGTTAGGGAAGATATTTAGTGTCTTTGTTTAATTGTCTGTTTGCAGTGAGTTTCTCCAGCAGAAGTGGACCAAGAAGAACCGACAAGAACTGGCACCAAACATCGTCTATGTCATACAAAGATTCAATCAAGTAAGTTAGCTATAACTATTATTATTATAATCATTGCCTCGTTGAACTGTAGCTAATAATAAGCACAGCTAAAATCTTATAAATTATTGTGTATGTTGGTTTTCATCACACAGGTCACGATTTGGATTGCCAAAGAGATCCTCTCTCTCGATCAGCCTCATGACCGATGTCAGATGGTCGTGAAGATGTTGGAGGTAGCCCAGCACTGTTTGGAACTTCGCAATTATGTCACCACCTTTCAAATTGTCGGGGTGCTCTGGTCCTCTGTGATACAGAGACTGAAGAAGACGTGGGATCTCATGCCACAAACTGTGAGGGTGTGAGGGTGTGTGAAAAGTGAGGGTTGAATACTAATTTTTTTCCCCTTTGTATACAGTCCATGGATGTCTTTTCAGAGTTGCAAAAAATTGCAACTGTTGAGTATGGATCGAAAGTTTACCGAGAGAAACAAAAGAGGTGTGTGTGTGTGTGTGTGTGTGTGTGTGTGTGTGTGTGTGGCTTAAGGATAGCACTCAGTGCTACTCTCTTTCTCTCTTACAATATAATTTCTCCCCTAGCTCTCCTTCCCCAAGTGTCCCATACATCGGTCCATACCTCAGCCAGCTGATCACCATTGAAGTGGGTATGCCAACATTCGTCAAAGATCCACCCGAACATGTCAACTTCTCCAAGCTCACAAAGGTAGGTCGATCGAGCAGCTATATATACTACTAGCCACAAAGTTAGATCCTTTGTTAACCATTCTGTTATTTTGATGCACACAGCTGGCCAAAGTGATTGAGGAAGTCATGAGATTCCAGAACCCCAAATATCCCTTCAAGTCGGATGGAACAGTAAGTAGAACCTTTACTGAATTGATGATCTCACAGTATATTCACAGTACCCATATAACTGCACAAACTGGGTATGCATGTGCTAGGCAGTAAAGAAACCTCTTAGTTGTACATAACTCATAACTCAGTTATAACCCAGTTATAACTCATTTATATTCGGTTATAACTCCTCTTTGTCAGATTTTGACGTTCCTTGATATGGTTCTTGACTCGGCCAGTGATTTCGATGAAGAGCAGCGCTACTCTAGGTCAATCGAGCTGGAACCAAGGGACACGCCCCTTAAAGAACAAAGGAACGGACCAGTGAATGGAATGAGAAAGAAATCCCTTACGAGACTGCTCCTGAGTAATGTAGACTAACGAACGCCTTTGTAAGATTCAATGTGTGTGTGGTCTAAATAAATGAGCTGTGTGTGTGTCCCTCCTGACTATAGTTATATAGTCTTGGTTTTGGCCGTGTGAATATATTATTATGTTGTCATTTCAGTGTCTGTAATAATTATTATCATCTCATAAGCATCCGATTTGTATTCACTTAAAAAAATTGCCCATTTTGTTGTACGTGTAACAGCCCAGTTATAAACTGTTTAAAACTGTTTGTCAAGAATATTGATGTGCAATCATTGTTATTATAATATTATTATGCTCACAATGTGATGCTTATACTTGTTTTACCTGTCAACAAAAATTGTGCAACATGCACCATGATAATTATATAATTATTATGCCCTTCTAAAAATTAAAAAAAATTCCTATTAATATTAATGTAATTATATTAAGTAGAAAGTTTTTGTTGATCAAGTACAGTATATTAACTGCAACCAAGTTGTTATGTACGTGAGTTTATCAAAGTCCACCTCTAAGTTCAAATCGGCCTGCTTTTGTGATCAATTGCATTCATTTCATCGGGCGTTAAATAGAGTGGCTTGCTTTTCGATGACTCTACAGATTGAACCACAATTAATAATCACATAATAATTATAATACAATGACATTGTGAATTGAAATTGCATACATATACTGGATGATTGATTGATGATGAATCACAGAATAGATTTGAGTTATATCTGGGTGTGTGCTATATAGGAGGAAGCTTTCTTCAGTTATAACTCATAACTCAGTTATAAGTAATACTTATAACTCCAGTTATAACTCAATGACACTGTAAATTGAAATTGTATCCATACCTTCCTCTTTGACCTCTGATAAGGGGTTGTCGAGGGTGTAGATCTTCTGGGCACGAGCTAACGTCACTTCAGCTTCCTCCATTCCACTCCGGGAGTATCGCTTTCTGCGGATCATAAGTGTAGGGATCATAGTATGAAAATTCATCGGAAAAAAAATCTTAAAATCTAGCTAAATTCGAAAGACCTAGCTGGATTCGAACCCAGGTCTTTTGAATTCTAGTCAAATGCTCTTACCACTGAGCTACTAGAGCTCACTGGCATTGGAACAGAGAATATATAGTAGTATGTATGATCATCCAACCAACATAATGATAGTAGTAGTACAATATAAGACTACTCACTTGAGAAGTATCACCCATCCACACAAGAAAATGGAGGAGAAGATGAACACGATGGTGAGAGCACCGAGAGCAGAAGCCACTATCACCACAATCTCAAAGTTACCAATCACACGATTCGCTGTACGCATGGACAAAACAGAAATAGAAAAATTTAGACTACAACAATTACTTCATATCCAGGCTTCCCTCAATCATTAATGTAGACAGATGTGAGAATTAAGGTTGGCCTGCATAGATAAGTCAAAGAGGCTAGCAAAGATTTATTGTACCTGTACATGTTGGTACATGTGTCCAAACGCCTTCCTCGTTGCAAACAGCTTTGCCTAAATCGGTATCGCTGCTGCTGGAAGAGGCGAAGGAGTAGCCACTGCTACAGGTGTAGGTTGCTAGAGAGCCCACGGAGGTTGAGTTGTAAGATACATTACCAGTAGCATTCCCTAGTGACGGAGGAGGGCCGCAATTGTGAGCTGTATTGAGACACACACACACATGATGCAATGATAAAGGTTTTCATGACATTGTATAGCCACTCATCTAACATCGTACTCAGCTCCCTAGCTTCCTCATGGTTAAAGAAGGAGGAACCTAGACATATTAGGTTGTTACTCACATGTGTGTATGCATACCCTTAGGCCTATGCCTTACCTCTGCACCCTACATTGAGCAGTGTCCATTCCATGTTGGCCCTACACATTGTAATAGCAGCTGTCCCACTGAGAGTCATGTTATTGACTATGTTGTAAAGCTCATAGCCACTGGCACACTTATACTCTATCCTTGTCTCTTCTTGGTAACTTGTGGACTTGTTTTGTGAGATGTCTTGAGGCTCTGGTACTCCATTGAGAAGGATGAGCTGACCAAAAATAGGTACCACGAGCTCTGTTGTTGAGCAACTGGCTGTAGCCACATGTGTGTGTATGTGTGTGTGTGTGTGTGTGTGTGTGTGTGTGTGAGTGTGAGAGAGAGAGAGAGAGAGAGAGAGAGAGAGAGAGAGAGAGACTGTTATACTCATTACATACTTTATTCAAGTAAGCCATTCATGTCTTAAGGGGTGGGGCACAAATATATGCATGCATGCACACACCTCTACTTCAATGTAGGTACAAACCAATCACTCACTTGCACTCTCCAGTAAAGGAATGAGGCACCCACTCACTACCACCAACACAATACATCTTCTTAGCAGTGCCTCCATAACTACTCCCTATGACCAGCTGTATATGTGATTTATACACCTATAATAGAGCCTGCTCCACCCATTCAAACACCATGCATGTGGAGCGCCTGTGATGCAATGATGTAAACATTATGAATATCATTGTTGACAAACAAGTTCTGAATATTCATTAGAAATATAAGGGTATGAATAGTCAAAAGTAAAATACAATATTCTGAGCATTGCTAGCTAAGACGATTTCGGTTTGTCCCTTTTCTTGCCAGATGAGGATGAACTGGATGTCTTTTGCTCTCCAATCTTTTTCTGCCAGACCAGCGGATTCTTACGGTAGAAGGGCCACGGTGGAATCACCAGCTACAAAAGGGTTAATACTGAAATTAGAATCACTATATTTTGGTATCATATAGGTTTAAAAAATCCATTTTTTCTATCAATTTTTTCTTACCAAACATGCTAAAACAACTCCAGCTCCTAAGATGTATATCGTCTGAACATACTGTTGACACAAGTAACCCCACACAAAACCAACAACCTAAATATACACGTAGGAGGATAATAATAATGACACTTGGTGGGCTATTTGACTGGACACATACAGTTACGTATGCACATATTGAACAATCTTATTTTTGACTTACAGCAAACAGGATCAATACTAATTGGTATACTCTCTCTGCAAGCCTTTGTCCTTCGTAATCCTAAAGTGGAAGCAATAAACAGTCATGATCAATAAATAAAACATGGCAGACTAGCTGGAAAAACATGGTGTACAGATATAGCCATGATAAAGATTATATACATCTTTCATATAAGCTACAGATTAGGATAAACTTACAACTGAAGGGAACATATTCACTATATCTTTGACAATTGGTATTCCTTCCAATGTGTTCCCCATCTTTGGAGCTGTAGGACAACAAGAAAAGACACTTCTAGAATTCTAAATAGAGCACACCGATCTTTCCAATTGAAGCGCACCACGATCATGGCTTCTTGTAGTTCCCTCTCTGTGGCAGTGACTCTCGGTGTACTGGTGATCGCAGTAACTGGTGTTGAAGATCTCTACCGAGAGTTAGGAGTACCTCGTTCAGCTAACACCCAGCAAATTCGCACTGCATTTAGAAGACTAGCAAAAGAATGGTATAAGGATTGTCTTTTTTTCTCAGTGTACTATGATAGTATACGTGGTTTGTGAGATATAATGCGCGTTCTGTGGAGTTGCTGTATTAAACTGGTCCTCCATTTCATACCCTCAGGCATCCTGACAAGAACAAGTCTCCGCTAGCCAAAGACAGGTTTATAAAACTCAACCAAGCCTACGAAGTATGACCAAATTTTTTTACATCACCATTCATGTATTTTTATACATTACAAGTGTATTAAGTCCTATATTCTGTGGTAGATTCTCTCTGATGATGAGAAACGACGTAAGTATGACCTCACTGGGGAAATTGGGGATTCCCCCCAACAGAGGCAGCCATTCTCTGGTCAAGGGTTCACGGTGTTTCAATTTCAAGGAGGAAACACTTTCCATTTTCGTTTCAACACTGGCGAGAGGTCGCAGAGAAACGACGGAATAACAACCACCTCGTTTTTTGATAGCGTTCTCCCTGGTAGTCATCACAAAGTGTATCTTTTGAACTTTTATCACGACTTTTGCTTTCAGTGTGGCCAAATGCATCACCTTTGGAACCAGCTGAAGAGAGTGAGTAAAACCATTACCACATCTGTACAGTAGCTGTGTATTGAGAGGCCTTAGTGCTTCTGTTGTGTACTCGTTTTCCCAAGAGTATACAATATTTGTGGTGAGAATATGAGTGTGTGTATGTATGTGTGTTGTTCCTATGCAGTGTTCTTTAGCAACTAGCAGATTGTCCGATATCATCAGAATTAACGGCGATGGCCAAGGTCAGTTAGTGAGGTTTGCATCTCAGGAGTTGCATACATTATAATATTGTTTGTTTTCTCGTAGGTAATGTCATTGGTTTGACTATAACCACTCTTCTACCGACCACTGGTAAATCTTGCAGCNAGAGACAGTACCTTGCATAACACACTCACATCAAGAAGGCTGTGCAAGAATTGATCAACGCAACTGGAAACAATTGCTCCACAATCATTGCAGATTTTCTCATAATTGTCAACTGCCTGAATGACCTTCCACTAGGCTTACAGTGGAAAGAGTGCTAGTATTGTTCCTGGAGCATGGGTGCCCAATTCAATGTCATGGATATAATTATGATGGGGGGTGGGATGATGGGGATTTCCGGGCCCCCTTCATTCAGCAGCGATACTAACACACTACTACAAGGATGAAGCCGTGGACTGTGTTAGAACCCTACTGACGTACGGAGCTCATATTGATGCTGTGAATAGAAGGAATGAAACAGCTAAGGATGTTGCGATTGAGAGGAAGAGAGCACAGCAATCTTGAAGGAGATTGAAGCATTTGAATTCAAACCTCCCCCTCTTCAGTGTTTGAGTGCACGTGCCATTGTAAAGTACAACATTGGGTACAGAGAATGCCTGCCTATCCATGTAGCTGAGTTTGTATCTTGGCATATCAGCAATGGGGTAAGTACGTAAGGCTTCATACTACCATACCTAAACAAATACTTCCATTCCCAACATAGCCCTCTGTTATGTCCGAAGAAGAAAGCAGAGCAATTCAGGAAGAGTTTCAGACATTTTTGGCAAAGAGACGTTGACTTTAAGTTAAAGGTCGTACCTAGAAAATTGAAAATGTTATAATTATATGCTGGCTATACTTGAATTCTCCAGTTTTGTGTTGAGGTATATGTTACACTCCATATCAGTTTGTGCCTATATATACACTAAATATATATTATGCTTGTGGTACAATGTTTATCGAACAATAAGCCAAGCAATTATTAAACTCGAGCATGCTTGAAGCGGCAAGTTGGAAAAAAATACTAATAATTATGCTATAGGAAAATGGGACTGCAATCAGTCACTGTGCTGAAAGGGCTCAAAATCTGGCAGTTGAAGTTGCAATGAGTAGGGAGTAGGACTTTCACAGCGACCTCTGGACCTTAACCCATAGAACCGTGTTGAAGGTGACTGGTAAAGATCGTCAACATCCAATTATTGCAACAGCACGTGGCAGAGCACATGGTTTTGATTGCTATATAGACTCAAGAGTCTGCTCAAGAGTACACTAGAAAGAGCTACATATATAAAGGCAATAAGCAACAGGTAAAGCTAAAATATCTTGTATACTGACAATTTGAGTACTAATGTATTTGAATATGGGAACAGCATGTCTGAAGAGCCTGCTGTGAAGAAGCCTCGCTCTGATGAAAGGGGTCCCCCTCAATCAGAAACAGACCCTCTCAGTGAGGTATTGGAGGCAATTCAAGATGGAATGGAGCTGGACAAGTTCAAGAGTCTGGTAAACTGTGGAGGTCAAAGTTCAGAGTACCTGCAGCTCTTCAAGGATCGACTAATGATGAAAGAAGTGCCTGAAGGACAGTCTCCACTAGTGGCAGCAGTTCTCAACAACCGTCCTGAAGGAATGGCGGAAGATCCTGATGTTCCTCCTCGAGAAGCTGACATCCTCAGGTTCATTTTGAAGGAATATCCTGTGAATATTGAACAGGAGATAACTTCAACGAAAGGTCTCTCTGTCACAGCTCTGTGGGTGGCTTGTAGTCATGGCAATGTGGAGTGTGTGAAGCTGTTAGTGGAATATGGAGCTGATGTCAATCACGAATGCACACAGTCTGGGAATGAGACTACACGAGTTTCTCCACTGTGGGAGGTTATTAATTACTACAATAAAATATATTATATAGGGTGGTCTCGAAAAAATTACTCTGATTTTACTACAACAATCAAGCTTCTTGCTGATGCTGGTGCTAGAAATACAACCAATGACAGTGGTCTTTCTGTAGTAGTCTACCTTGCTGTCCATATTTCTCTAGTGGATTACCTCATTGAGGCCTTTCAGTGTGGCCCAAGAGAGATCTATGATGTCTATTGTATGCAGGCTGCATTGAAGTGTGATTCACAATACGTTCTCAAGGCTGTACAGGTTCGCTTGTCTCATCCAGATCTGTTTTCTGATCTTCCTCCAGCAGATGAAATCTACGATGGCATTCAGGAGCCAGCAACAATGGCCGACTACACTGTGTTTGAGCAGAGAAAATGGACAACAATGTGGTACTATGTCTTCTCCATTTACTGTGAGCGTGTTCAAGGAAAAAACCACCATAATACCATACAGTCAGTTTACGCATGTGCCACATCAACCCTTAAAGAGGGCAATTACAATAAATGCATTCAGTTCTGTCAACGGTATCTTGACTTAACACCCCCGAAAGATTTTACAAACAATTTTGAGAGGGTGCTGCTAACAATCTGTGAACCTGTGAAGAATGGCTACATTGTTAACGTCCAACCATTCTTCCAACGAGCGCTCAAAGTCTGTAAAGAAGAAGTAAACAAAACAAGACTGATTAGTCTTATTGCATGGCTAGTTGCAGTTTGGATCAAAGTAGCTGACAAGTGTATCACAGACAGCATGGAACAAGAGAGAGAACACACTCACATCAAGAAGGCTGTGCAAGAATTGATCAACGCAACTGGAAACAATGGCTCCACCATCATTGCAGATTTTTTCGACCCCTATGGGATGTATTGTGAGCTGTCACACACCACACACACACACACACGCACACACACATGCACACACACATGCACACACACATGCACACACATGCACACACATGCACACACACACACATACACACATACACATACACACACACACACACACATACACACACACACACACCTTTATCCTATAGTTGCCATAAAAGAGATGGGTATGCCTTGGCTTATATCGGCATCAACATATGAATGGCATCGGTACTTGACAAAGCTGTTGAGAGATCTTCCAGTGGAAAAAGTGCTAGTATTACTTCTGGATCATGGGTGCTCAATTCAATGTCGCGGGAAGTATTATACAGGGGGGTTTCCTCTTCATTTAGCAATGGAGCAAATACGCCAGTTCCAATGCTGTGCTACAGCGGACTGCGTTAGAACCCTACTGAAATACGGATCTCATATTGATGCCGTGGATTTTGAGAATAAAACTGCTAAGGACATTGCAATGGGCCTATTACCTTTGCTGTGTAAATATTGTTTTGAAAAGTAAGTTGATTTTTGTACAATATCCTTAATATGTACTATTCCACAGCCTAACGTATTGTTAATTGTTGTACAGTTGTTGTTGTTGTTGTTGTTGTTGTTGTTGTTGTTTTTGTTGTTGTTGTTGTTGTTGTTGTTGTTGTTGTTGTTAGTTGCAACTCATCTTTAGTTTAAGCATGTTTGTGCATCATTTAAAGTTTGTAATCCATCAAACTGGCGCAATGTAGTGTTATTTCTTTTTGTTATTTTTTTGTAGTATCCAAGGGGACGGCTGTGAGTTCCACGGTAGTGCAGCAGAACTGAGAGCAGAGCAGAGAGCAATCTTGAAGGAGATTGAAGCGTTTGAACCCAAGCCTCCCCCTCTTCAGTGTTTGAGTGCACGTGCCATTGTAAAGTACAACATTGAGTACAGAGAACACCTGCCAAGCCATTTGACTGAGTTTGTATCTTGGCATAATTCTAAAAGGTGGTACTAACCTGGAGTCATTTTGAAAGCCACAAGGAAATTTTAGACAATTATATATTATGCTAATTAACCACAATATGTCAACATTGAGTGTACTTTGAGCAGAATTACATCATAATTATTTGCTCATTATTCCGAGCGAAGCGAGGCTATGTTTGGGTTCAATCGAGATTTTTCGTGGACGACGTGGTGGTGGCAGACCAAGGTAAACTTCGTGGCGTATCTTGGCTGTGCTTCAGCATTTTCTCACAAAAGTAAGTAAGGCACTTTGCCTCAACATGAACTTGTCTCAGGGCAACTTGGGAGATGAAACTGTAGCTTTAGAGCATGGATAGAGCGCCTTGTGACTTTTTGGGCCAAGTTAGATAGTAGGTTTTTATTGAGACGATCTTTGCCCTGGTGCCCAGACTTGCGACGATCTTTGCCAGAGGAATTGGGAATGTGACCGTTGGATCGCGGAGCTGCTGAGCGAGGATTGCACTTAGTGTACCCCTAGTTATTATGTTTTCTAACAAAACTACTGTAGGCTAGTTTTAAGGAACACTTAAATTTTTGATTTCATAATATCCATGCTGAGAAATTGAATATTGAATATTATACTTCTTCAAAGTAACGTGTATAGCCCTACCCATTATTATGTAGAGTGCTTGGTTATAATTTATAGAGCACTTTCTGACATGGCAGAGTGGAACTACAATTTTCCTAGAACAATAAGACTTGCAGAATGCAAACAAGTTCACCATCCATATTTCAGTGTGATAATTTATTACAGCAATAATTTTCTATTTCAATTTCCCACACCCATTTCTTACTAACCTACTGCAAATCCAATGAGGTACGTCCCTCGACTCGTTGGCTCATAGCGCCAGAAGTACAACTGTAGATACAAGCAAAACAATGCAAATCAGTCACATGCATGAAAAGTATACAACATGAGTGCACTTTTGTTGGCTCAGCACCAATACAAAAGTATTGAGATCACACGATTGGAATTTAATTAAGGTCACATGACCACAAGACTTTGCAATTGGATTTGATCACATGTGCCCAAGTGCTGAGTCAGCAAAGGTGCACTCATGTAGTAACTTGTGATAATGAACACCAGACCCAACATTACATTTTGTCCATACACAAATTCACACATGCATGCAAGTGACAGTACATACACGAATGTTTTTTTTTAAGTACCTCGTCAGTTGAGTCAACAAACGTCTGGCTCGGGTGAATTTNTTCAACTGATGACCAGCTAATAGCTACTCAACCCACTTGCACAGTTTGCCCATAGCGTGGCTTTATTGTTTATGTTGTGGGTAGCCATTAGTGGTTGACTTCCAGCTTAGTCTGTAGTAGTGTGTGCTCACTTGCGTTCGTGTAATGTAACTGACCATGCAGTGTGAATTGCATGATCACCTTGAGTGGTTTTTGTCATGTTTGTGAGATTGTTATCAAATATTCCTGGACGTAGACACACAATTTGTCTTTGATTTTTCTCTTGTGTTATGCCACCAGCTTCCTTATTCATCCTTACATTTCTGGCCTATATGGCCTAGTATGGTGCTGAGTTAGTGTAGTAAGTTTAATCTCCTTGCTAACTCGATTAATTTCTCACTAATAGCCCAACCAGACTCTCCCATCTCTCCACGTGAGAAATTTTTCCTGCTTGCATGTTTTTTATCGTTTTGTTTACAGCTCGATGGTTTGTGTTTGGACTGGTTCAAGTTGCCACGCTAGGTAAAGTACACTTCTGGGTCTTTCCTAATCTTGACAATGAAAAGTCTGGCTTTGTCGAGTCCTTCAAACCTTTTTACACCTTGGAGGTGAAGAAACCGAAAAAGAAAAGCAAAAAGGAGAAAGGTAAAGGAACAGAGTCTAAAGAGAACACAGAAGACTCAAGAAGCGCAGAAGAGTCAGGAGAGGGCAGCAAAGATCAAAATGGAACCAGTTTGACAGACATCAGTATGAAACCAGAAGCTCCTGAAACGCAAATTTAAGAATGACTTTCTGAGATTCAAGACTTGGTATTCTTACTTGACATTCATAATAATACTTCTTGCTTTGCATGTATGCACTTTTTCATATGCAAAGTGTATATAGTTATTGAATAAGATAATCTGATTCATTGGTTCAAATTTCACTTCAATAAGAAGAATAAAATTGTTATAAATTTGTGACTAACCACCATCACATTGGTATAATTTATTACATGTTACGACTTACACAAATTTAAATAAACAGACACAAAATAAAGACAGTGTTGTGAATGCATGTGAACAAGCATATACGCTAAACAGTTTGCTTTCTCTGAAAGTTTGACTGATCTTTCTTTTGAAGTTGTTCACGCAATCTCTTTCTTCGTGAGCGCTCTTTTGATGCTGCTTTGTCAGGAAAAAGACTACGAGGTTTTGGAACAGGTTTCTGTGAAGCTGAAGAAGACTCTGTTTGACAAGCTATGCTTCTCTGTTCCACAGTTTGTGTCCCAACTGATGACATACTTCCTAGCGTAACTATGGTAACAGGTGGTCGTGCTCCTAGGCCTGTTCTTTTGTCACGAGTCTGTTGCTCACTTGTTGATGAGCACTTTGCTTCACTATCTTCAACAGCTGTAACGGCACCAGCTTCAGTTCCTAATGAGTGTCTTTCTAGATCTAGTGTGTCCAAGCTACTCAGGTCTGTATCAGTAGCGGTGGCTATACCTGATGAGGCAGATGTGTGAGGCTTGAGTTCTGCTCTTCGCAAAGGTGAGCAATTAATGTCAAGAGAATTTACGACAGTTTCTATCGAAGTGGCTGAATCTTTTTGAGCATTGAGCATGAATGCTCGCGGATTCGTTAGGCCAGTTTGAGAGTTCATACTGGACATTTCCTTTCTATTTTCTACTGTGATTACTTGTGTCTGTGTGTCCTCTAAACCTGGGTGCATTTCAATTGCTACTTCTTGTGGTAAGCCATCTGCATTGACTTCGACTGTCGAGTTTTGTGTTTGATTACAGCTCTGCAGCTCGTCTAAAACAGTATCATCTGTATCAGTCGGCCTGTCACTTGTATGAATGCACATTTCAGGATCATTCTTTGAATGACAAAAGGAATGCGGATTATTGCTGTGAGATGTACCGTTAGCATTGCATTTTTCACACTTTTGTACAACCTTTTGGTTTCTACAACAGCTGCTACCACAAATTAGAATCTTTTTTACGAATGTCACAATTATGGTCATATCTGTGATGGAATAGAATATGACACAGGCCAGAATGACTTCCATAATTCTTGTCCCACCTTGAAGACCCAGCCAGATGTTGGAGTTGCCTCGCTTAAACCGCCCAAGACAATCGTGAAAGACGAGAAGGCACACAAGAGTCAAATTGATACCAGTCAGCGCAGAATAGATCACTCCCAATATAGCACTACTGTACGTAATGATTGTAATCTTTCGTGTAGCATTATTCATCCTTTTGCCCATGTTCTTTTTTGGTTGTCGGCTTATCTGGTTGTCAAAATGTCCTGGTGCATTTGGCGTTGAAGCAGATTTTCGCATTGTTCGCTTCTTTCTAGTTTCCACCTCCTTGAGTAGACAAATACCGGAGAAGAGATATCCTATACAGACAGTGATACCCCACAGTGAAAAGAATGACATGCACACAATGATTGAGATGAGTGCAGGATAGGGTATGAAATAGCTGATCACTTCGGCTATGGTTGCAATGATATATGGTGATATTGCTATAGGAATAACATATTTCCACTTTTTATACCATGGGTTGGCTGATCCTGATATACGTAACGTGATCAGAGTGAAAATGATCAATGTACAGCAAGCAACAAGACTTGGAAATCCGGAGAGGGCAAATAGACGTGAAATAATGATCCACCGTGGAAATTTTTTGCTTATGAACGTGAACAGGCCGTACGGATCGAGCAGCAAGTGCAGAGCTTGAGTGTAACCTAGCACTCCCAGCATGAAATAGATTACAAAGAACGTCTTGGCCGACAACCGCAAGCAGTCCTTCTTGAAAATCATGACGAACGACAGTGTTCCCAACAATAAGTGGACGAGTGATACTATTCCAACGTAAACTCCCATTACAATAAGCCACACACTGTCTCTTGCTGTCCACACTTGATCGTTGTGTGGTGTAACGAAGTTCACGATCTCGTATGGTGCTAGTCCCGCCGTGAGGTTTGCTTTGTATTCATCGCAAGTGGCCATTAGCATGACATCATCAATGCTACCACTACCACTTAATTCAGCCATGATACACTGGTCTGCTTAATGCTAAACTATCAATCTATTCACGGTAATAGTGCTTTTATTAATATGTGAAGCACTATAAAAAATTTTAAAAAATCCAGGAAACGCTAGAACTGCCTACGACTCGACTGCAGGTGCGCTTGCCATGCGCACGCCAGGCCAGTGCATGCATGCCAGAATGCGTTACTTTTCAATTAGACGACCCGTGCCCAACGGTGATCATGCTAAAATTCATCACTGTACTCATCATGTGGGGGATGTGTCATTTCCGTATTTAAGCAGTTGCAATCATGCAAACTCAATATTAATTTTAATAGTATTGTACCAAAGCATGGAAGAAACAACCACTAGAAGAGCCGACCCATATCAGTGCAACACAACTTTGGAAGATGCCAGCAACACTTACGAATTGCTTCGATTTGTGATACCAATGGAGGCTGAGAACTGGGAAGAAAGAGATATCTTTTACTGGGTGTTCTTTTATCTCATGGTTGCCACATTTGTGGTGTTATTTTTCTTGCTAGGTGTTGGAAGTATAGTTTTGATCATGAAGAGGCATTTGGCCATGAGATTCAAAATTAGGACTTTCATTGCAATTGACCTGGCACTGTGCACTTTGGGATTTTCAAGGGTTTTGTTTCTCATCTTCAATCCATGGAATCAGTACGGTTTTTGCACACATCGTGCTTGTATTGCAATATCAAGGCTACTCAATGCACTGGCATTCCCCAGCATCACTGCAAGCTACACTCTCGTCTTTATCACCCTCTGGATGAGTGCAAGAATTCAACTTGGGCCATCGAGCGTCCAGAAAGTGAAAATTCTCATTCCTTTATGTTTCATCCACTATGCCGTGGCCATTTTGTTTGAGATTGTGGGCAGCCTTCCCGTTATGACAGCTGTGCCTATACTCATCTTGCTGATGGGTTGTGAAACTGTGTTCTCTCTGTGGGGATTTCTTGTCTGTTTCTCTTTTCTCTTTGCCAGTTTCAGACTTTTAAAAACAGTGGAACGCTCAGCGAGACAAAGTTCAATGATCTGTAAGGATTGTCCAGATATGTCAAGAGAACAGCTTGTAGAAAAGTCAAAATTCTCAAACCGCAATCTGAAAGAGATTCGACAGCGTAGTCGCAGCACAATGAAACTGAAACACATGTTGCGGAAAAAGCATCAACGGGCAATTCGTAAGATAACACATCTAACATATGTCACTGTGGTTCTAGGGATGCTATACTCGGCTTTCAGCATTGCTAACTTGATCCTAGCTGTCATGAGTATCTTTGAAGGCTGTCCCGGTTTCATTCATGGAATGAAACAGCATCCAGGCATCTGGTTGACGTTTCGCTACATCTTCTTTACTTTGGAGATTTTTTTGGCAATTTTGCTCACTTACGCAATCAACGATTTTAAGCCAGTGGTAGAATTCTTTAAGAAATCTTTGAGAAGAGTACCTTCATCAAGTGGACACTTGCCAAACAGCCATGGTTTGAATAGTTCTGTGCAGTTTAATAAAAGTAATGCCTTTTCCCCGACAAAATCTTTCCCAAGAATTTCAAGTTGGGCTTCTGGTCAAACACCCTCTACAACTGACAGTGAGGAAAGGACTGATTCCTCATTTGATTTATCCACTGATAGTGAGCTATCTTTTTCTCCTCCAGTATCCCCGAACTTTGTCACATCAAAAATACAACCAAACGGCAATCTAACATTAACAATAGTGGAGTCCTCTAACTCCTCCCCTGTGTTGCATGAAACTCCAACCAAGAGTAGTACACCAAAGCATCCATCACCACTAACGGTATCGTTTAGTTTCAGTGATGAAGAGATCCAAAAGTTGAAAATGAAAGAAAAAAACTAAGTGGAAGCTTTTTTTTAAAAAAAAAAATTTGTTATTTTGTGTATGTCAGTGTTGACCACCATGTTTCTATATACTCTTTGTTAGGTAGTTTGTCTTTTTTCAACATTAACCTATCATGTCTGCTGCTGACCGGCAGTCTGTCTGTGTATACTATTATGATAGCGGTACAAATTCCTCAGTATTCAGCTTGTGAAAACTCTACCGAAGTTGGTTGTTTTAGCGATCATAGTTATGCTCATTGTACCCTCAAGTAGTTACTTGTCCAACAAAAATAACAAAAGCAATGAATATTTTGGTTCAGCTAAACTTTCACGTCAAAAATTTAATCAATGCATGCACTGCACACATGCATGTTGACCCAGGACTGTGAATATGAATTCTAAAATGACCTAATAAACACGGAAGCACAAATCATATGCATGAGAACATCTGTCACGATACGTGACTCAGGGATCACATCGATAAATATCTACGAGCTATATACGCGCCTGTAATATAATACCAGTTACTTTTGTGACGACCCGTGCCAACAGATTGCGAACTCGATCAGAGATTCCTTATTCCATCTCCCATATTTTCGTTCTACATTCTAAAGGCAAATTCATGATGAGTGGGGCGTGACATTACGTATTCAGTTTGCAGGTAGAAATCAAAAAACCCGACTGTCACTGCCGTTCCTGAATGTCATAAGCGTTCGATCATGATGTTGTTGCTTAGCAGTTTGAAAGAATGACTTTCATCAATGAAACAATGAGCAACGAAAATACAGAAGAAACAACCACTTTTCTGAGTACAGCGGCTGCCACGGTTTCAGGAGACCGGTATGCTTACAAGATGGCACAGTGCAACACAAGTTTGCAAGATATCAACAACACTTACGAACTGTTTCGATTTGTGATACCAATGGAGGCTGAGAACTGGGAAGAAAGAGATATCTTTTACTGGGTGTTCTTTTATCTCATGGTTGCCACATTTGTGGTGTTATTTTTCTTGCTAGGTGTTGGAAGTATAGTTTTGATCATGAAAAGGCATTTGGCCATGAGATTCAAAGTTAGGACTTTCATTGCAATTGACCTGGCACTGTGCACTTTGGGATTTTCAAGAGTTTTGTTTCTCATCTTCAATCCATGGAATCAGTACGGTTTTTGCACACATCGTGCTTGTATTGCAATATCAAGGCTACTCAATGCACTGGCATTCCCCAGCATCACTGCAAGCTACACTCTCGTCTTTATCACCCTCTGGATGAGTGCAAGAATTCAACTTGGGCCATCGAGCGTCCAGAAAGTGAAAATTCTCATTCCTCTATGTTTCATCCACTATGTAGTGGCCATTTTGTTTGAAATTGTGGGCAGTTTACCCGTTATGACAGCTGTGCCTATACTCATCTTGCTCATGCTGTGCGAGACTGTGTTCACTTTGTGGGGATTTCTTGTCTGTTTCTCTTTTCTCTTTGCCGGTTTCAGACTTTTGAAAACCGTAGAACGCTCAGCGAGACAAAGTTCAATGATCTGTCGAGATTCTCCAAGTATGACAAGACAGCAACTTGTTGAAAAATCGAAATTCTCAAATCGCAATCCGAAAGAAATTCGACAGCGTAGTCGCAGCACAATGAAACTGAAACACATGTTGCGAGAGAAACATCAACGGGCAATTCGTAAGATCACTCTTCTGACGTATATCACTGTGGTTCTAGGGATGCTATACTCGGCCTTCAGCATTGCTAACTTGATCCAAGCTGCCATGAGTATCTTTGAAGGCTGTCCCGGTTTCATTCGTGGGATGAAACAGCATCCAGGCGTCTGGTTGACGTTTCGCTATATCTTCTTTACTTTAGAGATTCTTTTGGCAATTTTGCTCACTTATGCGATCAACGATTCTAAGCCAGTGGTTCAGTTCTTTAAGAAATGTATAACTAGTGCTTGTGGACTGAGAAGGGTGTCTTCGTCAAGAGAAAACTCACCTAACACCCAAGGTTTGAACTGCTCCATGCAATCTTCAAGTGATACCTTTTCACCAACCAAACCTTATCCAGGGGTTTCTCTTCTGGCTCACACACCTCCTACTCCGAGGGCCGATATTGACAGCGAGGAAAAGTCTGATGCTTCGTTTGAGCTGCCTGTTGATGTTCAACCAACCCCTCCAGACTCCCCGAATTTAAATACAACAAAAATACAACCAGCAAACGGTGATCCAAAAGTGACAATAATGGAGTATAACTCCTCTCCTTTTTCAAATAGAACTCCCACTAAACGTGGTACACCTAAGCACCCATCACCACTAACTGTATCCTTTAGTCTTAGTGATGAAATCCCACCAAAGGCAGAAACAGATAAGTAGTATTATAGTTAGCTTATTTTTGTATCGTTTGTGTTTGTATGTATGTATATTATGTGCATGCGTGTGCAGCATGTGTATTTACTCATTTTTCTGTTACATATTATTATTTGAATGGACTTAACATGCATATGTATTCTGAGAAGATTCAGTTTGAAGGTACCAACACTCCATTCTCTTCCACTACAGTTATTGTAGTGTACGTCCCCCATTGTCAAAACTCCACTTGATTGGTTGTTACAGGGACCCAGAGTTTACATAAGCCTGGTGAGGGGTTTTTAAGGTTGGCCTTTTAGGACTCAGTGTGCATATCTTTCTGTGAGTGAAAGGTCAAAGGGGAGCCTGGGGACAAAGCTACATGCCACCAATAGAGATAAGAGGTTAATATCATAAAGTTATTCTTCACATGCCCAAAACCATGAGCTAAACTGCTAGCTACATGCGAACATTAGTTCCTGCGCGCTATAACAATAACATTGTTAAGTTCCCTGCATCTACAAATCATGTATGTACTCAACTATGCAGCAGCCACATGTTTCAGTCACTTCCCCCAGAGTGCCATTTGATCAGGTAGATTTATATCAGTACCTTTTAGCAAGACTATGATAACAATACTTCGACTGCATGCATTTATTTACATCCAACAAAATTTCCACCTAGTATAGAGTATACCAGAACCAAATTGAAATTGGTGGTCATTAATTCAGGACAACTGCTTAACACAAAACTCTAAGGACTGTGATTGTTTTTTTTTTGTTTTTTTTTTCACTCGTTGGTTACATGTCCAAAAGGGAATTCAATTTCTACCAGTTGTTATCATATCACTGCTCAATGGCCTGTGAGTTTCCCCGTCAAAAGATGCAACCATTTCTGCTGGCAGAACCAAGACACACATCATTAGTTCTTTCTATTGATGACACATTCCATATGGCATTCACCAAGTTGTGCATGCGTGTACACATACATACACACACACACACACACACACATCTTTGTGTGTGTGTGTGTGTGGCTATAGCTGTGAATAGCTATATAGTATGACAAAGAGTTTTACTTTGTGACGGTGTGTATGCGTGACTGTGTGTGTGTGTGTGTGGTGATTCAATCAATTGCCCATCAAATGGACAATAGTTACTGTCGTGCAGCATGCACACACATTTCACCCGGGTCTGTGAAAATTCCACGTGAATAAGCTTGTAAACAAGGAAACACTAATCACAAACAGCCGCTGAGTACACTGATTGATGCACCTGCCGATCCAAGCATGCATTCTTAGGAAGGTGGTTTTCTCCAGAACTGTGCTGGTTTAGAAATTTGAAATAGTTTAACCCTAAGATGGTGCCCGACCATTAATAAGGATTTGGAAGTATGAGATACAGCTTCTACAAAAACAGTGTAGTCCCGTGCACTAATTAAGCTAGCTATGTACACTTAAAAAGAAGTTTACTTATTAGTGAAGTCAGCCAATTAGCAACTCAGTGAGTTGCACATGTAAATGACTACCCTGTTAGCAACCTCTTAGTGACTTTGTTAAAATTAATCTAATGAACCTGGTGTATATGAGGCTAAATCAAACCAAAAGCATCTTGATAAAAGCTCTCAAGCTAGTGCTGTCCATGTAACCACCTTTGATTGTATTTCATTAACTCAACAAATCAATATCACAACACCTAGAATATTATAAAGAAGCTTGCTTGAGTCACATAATTATATTACGTTCATGTATAAGATGATGAATTATGGAGAGGTTGGTTGCTAGGGAAGTATATAACAACAGCAACATGCAATTGAGTAGGGATGTTTTTGAAAACTGAAAGAGATAATGGAAACTACTTAAAACAATACCAAGAAATCTGACCATTGGACAGGAATTCATACAAACCTACATTTCATCAAATCAATATTACAACACCTAGCTATAATATAAAGAAGCTTGCTTGTATAACATGTACAGCAACATGCAATGGAGTAGGTGAAAAAGATAATAAGGAACTACTTAAAACAATACCAAGAACTCTGACCATTGGACAGGAATTCGTACAAACCTACATTCTGAGAAGATTTTAAAGTGCAACAACCCCTACAATGCTTTCAAACCACAAGTACATAGATAATATATATAATAAACAATGTCATATAAACCAGATCGTTGAACACACTGACCTTATTATTGTTTTCAACAAATCAGTGCATGAAATCACCATAATGTTATGCACATGACCCTGCATGATTCCTCCTGCATAATAATTGAATTGGCAGCTGCCCTGCCGTCTCCAAGTGGCACAAACACTCGCTACCACATGTATACAGGCTGACATTGTTGATCGTCAACAAATTTGAATCAATTAAGATGTAAATGACAACAGATTAAGATGAAACCTCAAGGTCATGCATGCTATGTATTAGTACGATGTTGTACTTAAGAATGTATGTATGTATGTATGTATGTAATTTCTGTGCCCATACAGTATAATAAGACAATGGGTTATAAAGTATCTTCTGATCTCAAGTATTCTCCAATGTCAGCTTGATGGAAAGCTATGATAGTTTGAGGATCAGCATGTCTACATTCTTGTGTCGATTTAGCTGCTACTCCAAATCCCTGAAAAGAGAGAGAAAAGAAATAGCGACTATAGGTACCATTCTAATTTTTGCACTGAGGTAAAACTGCATGTATTTTGTGAATATACACACACGTGTTCAATAAAGCTGGTTGATGAATAAAGTCATGTTGACATACAACACTTGCACATGTTCACATATATACATAGCAGATCAAATATAGTCTAGTGCTCTCAGCCAACTCAAACTATAAATAGATGTCTAAATATAAGCCATTACACAACCTGGTAGCATACTGGAACATTTGTCAGCCAGAGCTTGCAAAATAATATTAGTGGTCAAAAGACCCTTGCTACAATTATTTCAACGAATGCTGATTATAACTTAACAGGTTCTTGTTTTCTTTCATGCAGTTTTGATCCTATACATACGGACTAGATATGTAGCCTATGACATATGCTTTGAAGCAGTTTTGATTGTATACAACTACCTCTGACAGTCTCTGACGTGCATGCTAGTTTGGGCACACAGAAACCCAGAGTACATGTTCAAGAGAAACCACAGTGGTTAGCAACCAGGCCTTCTGTAGGGTGTAGGGTGTTGGTTTAGCACCCTCCTAAAATGGATATTAAAGTTAACCATCAAAAACTTATTTGTGCCCACAATGTGATAAAGGGGGTTTTTCTGACCAGGAGTAGTACAGGAAGTGAGGACAGGAAGTGGGAGTAATAATTACTAACAGCTGGCCTGTTACAAAACTAGTCCCAGAAACAGAAGGGAACTCTATTTTGTATATACATTCTTTTACCATACCATTACATGTCTTCTAGGAACTTAATTTACTCTACATGCACTGGAATTATTTTTGGCTGGGCCTATATCAGGTCTGTTAATAACTATTTCCAATGCCATGGAAACAATGCACACAAGTGGTAGGTGAAATTTAGCTGTAGAATGAAGAGGCATATTGAAGGAACTGGAAGCTATATCATGGATATTCTTGTGGAACCAATTACAATCTTCCCAAATAGCAACAAAGAAACTTGAAACTGGCTCTAAAGGCTTATGTTTCTAGTTGGATAAGCTTTAGGTTACACAAAACAATTGATGTGAGAAATAGCGTGTCTCTGTTTACAAAGAGAGACAAAAAAGAAATTTAGTGTTGTCGCATCCAGTTTATACACGTGTGTACATTGCATGCAAGCACTGCCACACATGTAGCCTCATTCCTAGGCCTTCTCTGGCACATTTTTATGGGGAAGGCCTAGGAACGAGGCTACCACACATGCACAAGCCAAATTACAACAATTTTGACTGCATTTTCAAGTACCATCAGCTTCAAAAGAGGATGCTTTCTCTACTTATGTAGCCCCAATTAATCCATTAATTTACCAGACGGAAAAGATACCATCCTAGTTCTTATTTTGTAAGAAAGACAAGAGTCATTTACAAAAACTTTTAGAAGTAACTCGGTTAAAGCAACTAAAATCAAACTAGAGTGGTTGCAACAGCCAAAATCAATCAACGTGCATGGACCCATGCTTGAACTTGAAGCAAAACATCCAAAATTACGTTGTTAATTGGCGAACTACTTTCAATTCATATGATTGCTTGTGTAAAATATATACCAGTGGTAAATCGTTCATGGAGTAAATCACCACTCCTTGATACTGGGGGGTGTTTTCTGTGATTCTCCCTAGACCAGACTTCATTACATGGTTGCCATAGAGATAGGATTGCTCCGAACTGTGCTTCAACCAAATCTTGTACTGCAAGTAAATAAGAATCATCAATGGTTGTTTATACCGATGACATCATTATTACGTCATTAGATTTACCTTGGCATATGGAGCTAGTAGATCGAGAGCTGTGATCTGAAGATGGAATTTTCCACTCTTAGTGAACTTTCCGATGCAAGTGCCCAAGCTGATCAAGTTCTTTCTTGCGATGTTAGTTGCTCTTCTCATAATACTCTCACTGTTGGGAGACAAGGTATAACGTTCACACCCACGCACAATCCCCAACTCACAGATGCCTTAATGTAAACCATTAGTGATGCAACATCCAACCCCCCCCCCCTTCCACCATATTGGCTACAAACATTCTATACCTATGTGTGGACACATCCCAAGGGATTTAAGCAGAGAAGCATGGGAAGTATTCAAGGTTAACGTTTTTCTTTAAGTGGTTAGTAAAATGATCCCTCTCCATAAAAGCCAACCAGAAAGGCATTTGTGATCAGTGCTAATTACAAGGTACTCTTACTTATTAAAAAAAAACATATAGCCTCCTGATACACACCTAGCTTGTATGAGACTCCAAATCATGAGTACACACACACACACACACACACACACACACACACACACACACACACAGTTTTCACTCACCTGACATAGTAAACTTTGTCTTTGTGCAACCTGAAACAGAAATTACCGTCAGGTCTGTCCACTAGGAGCTTCACATTCTCAGCAATGCTACATACACAAAAGGAGTGTAATAACATAATTTGGCCAGTTTATAAGTTTCAGGACGTAAACAATAATTTGGCATATGCTTCTATCGTGTCCTTACTACTTGGATAGCTTCTCAAACACTGCTCTTGTCTCTTCATCTGTCAATGGTCGCATCTTCTACCTCTAGAAGTGTGAATCCGCTTTCTTCTCCACGTGGGTAACTGTTTTGTTTAATTCCAGAAAACTGATTCCGCTGGATACCTCGTATTGGAATGGGGCTGCTGCAAAAGGTGGGTGGAGCTGCAAAGTGAAATGCATAATCCAACGCTCATTACCATAGCTACGCAACATCAAAAGCAATGGACGAAAGATGCCAATGACTGTGCTAACTGTATCTAACGCCGAGAAGCTACCCAACAGGGACTTCAGCTGTCCTTTGATGGTGAGCAAGGCGCCAATATTTTCTTCGCAATCGAAGCACAAAGTAGTCCCTTCTGAGTCTCAGCAGACACTGTTAAATCTCTTGGAAAAGCGCAGAGAAAGATACCGAAGATTGATACCGAGAGTGAATAAAAGAAAACTAAATGGAAGAGCTCTCAGTATACGAGCTTTGAGCAACGAATCTCAACAAGAACAGCTAACAATTGGTGTCCACAATCTCCTAGCAAGAAGACAGTGTACAGTCAGAGATCAAAGAATGGTTCAACTGCATACTGATGACTGTAAGAGGAATTCTGGCACTTCTCCAGCAGCTGCAGCAAAGTGTCAGGTCCCTTCCATTGCCACATTCTACCCCACATACTGTGATAACAAGCAGGCTGCATTCTTGGTACGAGATCAGGACACTGAGAGTCAAAGAAGTGCACAAAACTTGTTGGACAATTTAGGTATGACATGCATGCAACGTATTATCATGCAGGTATTCACAAAATTGTATATTAAACTCCACATGTACATTATTTTTCCAGAATGCAGAGATCTGGCAGAACATTTGGTTAGTCGTGCTAAAGTGAGATTAAGGAAAAGACGAAAAAGAAAACTTCAATCACTTCAAATGCATCATGAGCAATCTCCGTTGTACAACAATGCTGGTAGTAGATTTAGCATACAATCACTGACAACAAGAACAAACATTTCACGGAAAAGCTCTCCACAACAAAAAGACACAGCAATCAGTCACATTTTATCAAGAGCTACACAATCACAACTGCAATGTCCACACCACTCACCAGATTCACCACTAACAGTATCACAGAACAAAGAAGGTCAACTTGAGCAGGCAGGCTTGTCAATGAGTGGGGTCCCAATTTTATCCCAGAATGGTACACTCTGTGTTAGCCAGGAGCCTGTTGAAGTTCAGCCACTGAAGATAGTGTACTGGTCAGAGAAACATTCAATCACGCCAAGAAGCACTGGTATACCGAATGTACCTCCAGTTACGCCAAGCACATGTATGTATATTTAATTATTGCAATAATAAAATTCAGCTGCATCTTGCATGAGTCTCTGCATGCAGGAATGAATGATTGTGAGCAAACAGGTTTCAGGTTGAAGTATTGTTGAAGTTTGTTTATTTTATTTCCTTCAAAATACAGCATATTCAGCATCTTTCAAATACATTCTATCGATGGCGGATATCAAGAGTCAGAGACAGCTAAAGAGTCGCCTCAATGAAATCTGTGAGTTGGTGTGAGTTCCATGGCATGTGCATGACAAACTCCTGTTGCAATGCCATATTAACATGCATTCACATGTGTGCATGCTTTAGCCCATGAATTGTTTAATTGTTCGAATTTTCATGCATACCTGCATAACTTTGTACAGCTGAGAGACAGCAGACAAGTCAGACTAATAAAATCACAGCTACCAAAGAGGATGAAGAAAGGAAGAAAAAGAAAGAAGAAATTGTGAAACTTAAAGAACAGCAAAGAGCAGAGGTAGTTAGGCATTTTTCAATCCTTGTAAGACAATAGAGCTACTGATAACAACATTCTGTTTCATTTCATACACAGATATACGCATTGAATAAAGTGATGGCAGCACTTGAAGCACAAAAATTTCAGGACTTCATATCAGGAAAAGTTTAGCAAATCAAATCAAATTGAATTAATTTA
Organism: Tethya wilhelma; assembly: GCA_964030475.1. Classification (NCBI taxonomy): domain Eukaryota; kingdom Metazoa; phylum Porifera; class Demospongiae; order Tethyida; family Tethyidae; genus Tethya; species Tethya wilhelma. The sequence goes on along the minus strand of CAXIPT010000009.1, from coordinate 17,621 downwards.
TTATACAATTCTTATCAAATACTTACTCAGTAACGTCTTGGTCTTTTACTGGCACTTTTTAAACTGTCTGTATTGTCCATATCAAAGGGCATCTTTCTATGAACTTGAGGTTTGGAATTTCTCAAATGTGGATATGTGGGCATCAGCTCTGGCTCAATAGGATGAGGTTTTTCGCGAAAATACGCACACTTCCGTGCTCTCTTTGCACTGATTCTCTTCTCAGGATCGTACGTCAAAAGTTCATTCATGAGCTTTGAACCAGCTTCCGATAACCAGTGATATTTTTGCTTCAAATTGTTATATGGCTGATTCTTTAGGACAACCTGTTTAACCATCGGCAACGAGGAAAACCCTGGCCAAATTGACTCGTTAGGAGTTCCAAGTAGGTTAATAATTAGTTCTATTTGGTTCACTTCTGATTTGCCCGGCAAGAGGGGTTTGTTGCTCAACATTTCACAAAATATGCATCCTACTGCCCACATGTCGAGCGCCATAGAGTATGTAGTTCCTCCGAACAATAATTCGGGTCCCCTGTACCACAGTGTGACTACTTTTGGAGTGAGTGGCTTGGGAGGAATTCCCAAAGTTCGTCCCAGACCAAAGTCGGCTATTTTTAGGCACCCTTTATCAGTGAGAAGAAGATTGGAGACTTTCAAATCACGATGGATGATGTAGTTACGATGAAGGTATGCTACACCATCAAGAAGTTGTAGTAAGAGACACTTTACCTAAGAGTATTATACCATTAGGAAAAGGTCATCACTGAACTAAGCCAGTATGATGCATGCATTATCACCATGGTAACATAGCATAGCTCACTTGTGATTCTGTAAAAGGTGTCTTCATGTTGTCAATGAGTGTGGCCAAGTCTTGCTCACAGTATTCCATGACAAGAAACATGTTCTCTAGTTCCCTTCCAACTACTACCTCCCTGAGTTCCACAATGTTGACGTGACGGAGCTGCATTAGGATACTGATTTCTCTCACACTGCATATTGGCAACCCTAACATACAACAAGCCAAAGTACACATTATGATACACTATCAGTTTCACTTCCAAATTTTCTAATAAACATGGCAGCATCATAGTCATAGCTGAGTCTAGATTGGGCTGGTGTATGGCTACTCAAGTTACAGAATTGTTAATCATGACCTACCTTCTTTTTCTCTCTCCATTCTAATCTTTTTTAGTGCTACTATCTTGTCCTTCTTCATATCACGAGCTCTGTACACAATACCATATGTGCCTTCACCAATACGATTGAGCTTTTCGAAATCGGACACACTTCTGCAAGTGCCCAACACTTCATGCTGTGGTAGATTGATGGGTTTACCAGTCACTGGAGAAATTACTTGGTGAGCTGGAAGAGCTGCAGGAGTAGGCTTCTCAGCCATGCTGTAGCACACGTACGAAGACCAAGAGAAATTCAGGAAAACCTCTAATGATCTTTCAGTTGTATGGTGGGCTTCAATTAGGAACAGGAAACGTTTTATAAACTCCGCCCACTATGCCAATTAGGCACAGCAAATGATATTCACAGCTGTAGTAAACATTCCAATCATGATCACAGTTGGGTGAGGACCTCCAGGCCAGGCTAGACGAAACAGCAAACAGCTTGTTAAAAATTTCTTGCTCTGATAGTAACTCAGCAATTGTTCAAGTAAAATGACTGAAGCTGACTTCCACAGAGAAGCAACCCAGCTCTTCCGAGACATGGGTCTGGATTTCTCTCCCGATACACTCAACTTCTTCGAGAACGATTCTTCGGAGACAACAAACTGGAAAGCTGGCCTCAAAGTACCCTCTCCTCCCAGAGCAAGACGAATTAACTCTTCAGGCAGTACACAGGCTCACAAACAAGGACTTGAGAGACGCAGAAATGGCGCGAGTTCACTGAAAGGTCGACCTTCTGCACAAGAAAAAAGTCCACAAGCTATTAGAAAGACCAACTCTGTGAAGGAGCACTCCAAAAGAAGTGAATCAAGCGAAAGATTCGGCTATACTGGTCCTCAAGTAGTAGCTGCCCGCACCGCGGAGCCTGTGAATCGTGCACAGAGCAGCAGTAAATCAATGGAGGCAAGGAGAGAGATGAATGCTGGAGGAGACAAACTTTCCAAGATTAGACCCGTTCACAGGATCCCTTCTCCAAAAACAAAGATCCCGAGCTCAAATTCTGCTGTCACTGGCTCCAGCAGTAATGCCTTCATTGCAGAATCATTAGCCACATCAAGCCTCAAGAAACCTGGTGCAGTTGTAGGTGCATCACAACCAGCTGTGCAAAATATTGCACCAAATGGCTCAACAAAGCACAATGGCTTCCATGCACCTTCTTACAACCAAGTGGATGGAAGTCAACATTCGAAATCGAAAACTAACGGCCATGCTGAACTCACACGTAGGCGGTCTTCGCCTGAAAAGATTCCAAGTAATTCTTCACCAACTGATACACAGTCCAACACCCAAGTGATCTACAGTCGTAAGCCATCGATTCAGCTGCTCTCTCTCACCAACTCTAGCCAGAGGATCATGCACACAAGACATGATGGAGGCTCGTCCAAGAGACACCATTCAATCGATCAAGGTGCTCGACCGTTGCTCCAGTCTCGAATCCCAGCTGCACCAAAACTCCATAACGAGAAGAGGAGCTATAACAGAAGTAGTGCAAGGAAAAGCGTGCCAATTTTCACCACACAATCCCCACCACCGCTAGATGAAGGACTGCCGGAGAACGGCAATGCACTTTACGATCGATTGAGTGCTCCTACCTCTCCTACCGATGAACAACCACCTCCTGTTCCAAAAAAACACAAAACTCTACCACAACAGATGGGCACTAGACCACAACATCACCAAGTGAAGAGAGATGCATCCCAAGTAAGTGGCATCTATGATCGGCTTAGTCCTCTGGAAATTGCAGAGATAACAAAAGCTGCATCTGAGGAAAGCGTTGAAATCAAGACAACCAACCAACCACAGCATCCTCGTGTCACAAGCAGTGCAAGCAATGCCAGCACTTCTTCTGAACCAGCTTCACAACTACCTCATGATATACGGGCCTTGACCCATCTCAATGTTAGGGGACATCATCGAACCCATTCTGCCGAGGGAGGAGGGGGTCGTAGAAGATCCTCTCCTGATACTTCATCTCACTCGCTGAAGGTCAAATCTCATTCCAGGAGATGTTCGGATGAAAATGCTCATCTTATTTCTCGAGCTGGCTCTTCTACGTCTTCCCGAAGTAGCAATTATCGAGATCCACGATCGCCAGAGCGATCAACAGACCTGTCAGACTTTGAGCGGAGCGTCACTTCCCCGTCTAGTGTATCAACCTTCAGTTCTCCAGAGCCACCTCGTCCAGACACACAGACGCCTGACAGTGATGAGAGACGATTGCGTCTAGACATCAGCTGGTCAAAACAGTCACTGGATCGAAATATGAATGCCGTGGCTAGTTCGACCGTGGCTGCACTAAGCTCTCTGGTTGAGGTTGCCAGTCCTGTTAAGACCGAACGTGGGTTTCAATACGACTCTTCTATGGTTAATAGTGATAATGGTGTACCACCGTGGTATGCTGATGTAGGGGACGAAAGTGAGTTGCCCAATGCTAGTGTTCCAATATCTCCAGTAGCCACATCTCCTGTTAATGGTACTGAATCTTTGAAGTCAAACTCAAGCCACCGCAGTCCTTGTACAAGTACTGGTGAACTTTCATCCAAGAGTAACAACAAGAAAGAGAACGATTCCAAGAGTACCATGATGAACGGTTTTAGCAATGCCACAAATGGTGATGAGAAAGAGCATGGAGTGCTCAGCTCGTCTAGCAAAACCAGTTTGACAAGCCAAGGGAGCCACACAAGTCAAGGCAGTCATTCGAGTCAAGATAGTCAGCACCGCAAGTCAAGAGTGATGGGTCCACCGACTCATGATTATGCAATTATTGAACCTCCAGAGCACGACTATGCTGTCCTTGACCCAGAAGCTGATCAAGACTTTTTTGGTAAGCGTACACACACACACTCTCTATACCCACACCTACATATTATGTATTCATTATTATCCTTTCACAAATTTAAACTTTGTCAATCTTTGTGTTCCTCCTACCTCTTGAGCTAAGGTAAATGTACCAACTTGACAAGTGGGTTAGTTTCTCACCTTCGGTCAATGTAAACAACGACATGCCTGCATTTGTTCCGGTTTGCATGCCTTCAGACACCCGCCTGGCTTTTAGCAATTCCCAATAGAGCAAAGAACACAGGTTTTGTCAGCACAGAGAGCTACATGTATGCATGCTTCACCACACGTTGACCCAGAGATAGCGGACTAATTGATGTAGAATTTGTGGTTGTCTTGTCTGGAATGATTTTGACTTTCAGTTAAAGACCAAAATGATGAGGATAACCACATGTAGACTCAACAGCTAGACCTCAAGCTTATACAATACCACATTGGTCTGTGTGCCTGTAGCCAATACTTTCTTTAGTCAATCCAGCTTGACTCTCCTCCTTATGCATGTGCAAAAGGAGAAGAGTCTAGCTTGATGGACTCACTTGGTCTTGTTGCTTTCTTGTGCACTGATTTGTGTTCTTTAATAAGTTACTGGTAGTTATAAATTATTGTAGATCCCTTGCACTTTATTCTTGATTCTTTTATGTTACATGGTGTGCAGCTGTACTCAATTATGTACAGCTGCATTTAATGTTCAAGGAGGATGTGTATGCCTACACCCTGTCATGTATGTAGTGTGTTCACAGGAATTCTATTCACTTTCTTCCTAGGGTAGTTAGTGTGTTACTCTATACTCCCTCGTGCTCCTTTTTGACTTCATTTTAGAGGCACAGAATGACTTACTGTGTAGCTTTGTCTGTCTTCTTGTATAATCATTATCAAGAATTCATAATAAATCTCTCTTGATTTGTTCATTGTCCTCTCTGTGCATTACTGACATCTTTAATCTTGCATCATCAAAAAATGATCTCCTTTGTAAAATGTTGCCTTTGTTTACTTGTTTCACTCCCACCTTTTTTTCTCTTGGACTCGCCCTCAGGGACTATTGTTGTGTACTTTTGTTCCTTTTTGAGCTTCCCCATTGAGAATGTTGGCTATGCTGTAGTATCATGTAGCTCCATAGAAAATTACATACATACACATCCTAACTTCAGTCAAGAATACCTTGCATACCTTGATCCTTTCCGCACACGTGTATATATACATTTGGTTGTAGTTTTTGCGTGACCATGCAGCTAATTTTAAACCGCAATCAGTTGTACTCCCTGGAGGAGGAAGACTTGTCTTGAGCTATTAACTTTTTGTAATAGTTATGTCCTGCCTTATTCTCAATTTGTTTCAAAATTGCTATAATATTACAGTGCATGTCTGTGTGCTGAAATTGCACATCAAAAATGAGCATTTGCAGACTCTATTTTTGTCTCCAAATGGAAAATATTCTCACACAAATTGTCAGTTATGTACTCTTAACTCCACACTCTGTATGCTCCTTGTGTAGACACAAACATTTGTTGTTCAATTTTGGATGGGTGTTAGTTGGTATCTACATCACAGGAATGGTTGATTATCGTCTGAGCATGAAGAAAAGCAATGTTTAGTGTCTCGTCACACACTTATCTACACACACACACACACACACACATACACACACACACACACACACACACACACACATATCCACATTGGCCATTGTGATTTTCAAAATATCCTCCTTTTTCATTTCTTTTCTTTTCTAATGTTGCATAAAGGTGGTCTTAAATAATTTTTAATGTATTGTTGAGCATATCTTGGTCTAGGAAGGTCGTAGGAATGTGGGACTGGCACCATTGCGATCAGCTCATTGAGAACTTTCAGAATACATATTTTATTTTAAAATTTAAATTTTGGCCATTTTTAGCAAAAAATCGCACTCGACCAAAGGCTATAATCCATGGTTTTTGATGATTTTGGTCAAAAATTAAATCTGCTTATAAATCATATCATCTAAAAGCTCTTTTCGTGCTGATTGCAATGGTGCAAGTCTCAGCTATGTATGAGCTTTGCAGACTGAGATATGATCATTACTAAGTTTAAAATGAATCACACAAACACATGCATGTACATGCACACATACAGGTTACTGCACTGGGTGCAAAAAACCTGTCATAGGCATGAACACAGGGTGTATGGCTCTCGGTCAGATCTACCATCTCAAGTGCTTCACTTGCTCTAAATGTGGTAAGTTCTGTCATTGATATCTGCTTATCACAATAGCATAAATTTTTAGAAGGTGCCAAATTAGTGAACTGCAGGTAACTCTATGTTGGATATAATGTTCATTAGATCGTCAGCTGCAACATGAACAATGCAAGGAGTAGCTATAGCTTTTTGAATGTGTGCGATCTGCTGATGAAAGAGAGAAAGTGTGTAGCTACATGTGAACATGTCACAGTAGCACCTGCTGTTGATGGTGCATGTTTGTTATGCCCTCAAGCATTAGTACCTCAGTTAACCACAATCTGTCATGCTGTACCACAACATGTGAACACACACCACCATTACATACCACCAAGTAATTGAAGGCAGCTGTAATTTAATGTGGAACCGTGTGTCAATTCAGATACAGCTGTGTTCCATGTTTGAGGCTGTGAACTTTACAGGATTGCATCCATGGGAGTGAAAATTGTGTGATGGTGCATGGCGCAATCGTACGGGAACTTGGTGGCTAAAAGCTTGCCGATTTATGCTTTGAATCTTAATAGAATCTAATAATTCTACATTGGGGAGAGGTCTCAATATGGTATGGACTGTGATGCAATGATTTTAAAGTTGATGAATTTCTTTCTGAAAGCCTGTTTATTTTATAGTCAATAGGAGCAATCAAAACACAATTGAACTTTGGGATTACTTACGAATCTATAATGTGCATAGCCATCTTTCTAATGATGCTCTACTTAGCTGTAGCTAAGTTATAATCTCAATATTCCATCAAAAAATCCTTCTAGTTCAGTGCTTCAAAGTGCAATAGGCAAACAACTTTCTTTTTTAATGTGAGTGCTTTCTGAGGTCTTTTAAATCGCTATAGATACCAAATACACTTATACATATATGCACATGTTTGTGGCAATGCTATGCTAGCTGGTAGGCGATACAATACAGAATGAAACTGATAGTGTACATACTCTCTTTACGTTTCAATTCTCCATGTACGTACACATTGCATTAGGCCTGAAGTATGTCTTGCCGGATGTCCTACTACATACATTGATGTACATGTATACATTCCTTGCATTGTTTGGGGCATGTTATCTGCATACCATCGATGTGAGGGTAATTCTTTCCGTTTCAACCCCAGTGAGCTATTTACCCCCTAGTTACCCTTACTTGGACATCCATAGTGTCAGTCTGTGTAACATCTGTGCCCCACTTACAGACACAAAATAGTTGCAGTGCCTCGAGTGGGCAAACAAACAAACAAAAACACACACACACACACACACACACACACACACACACACTTCACAGCAAAGCAACTCTCGAGTCAACATTTTTACACTCAAGGAAGAAACATTCTCTGTGAGAAAG
>CAXIPT010000008.1:5324422-5558250 GCA_964030475.1 Tethya wilhelma | reverse complement strand
TTGAATGAAATCGATCGATTTTTTCTTTCTTGGGCTGTTTGACGGACGCATTTCGTTGTGGGAAAACGACACAAAATGACGAACAACTTCAACCTTTCCAATGTTAAAGGTTCGCTTAGATTCAACCCGGTCAGTCTACATACAATAACAAGCATTAGATACACATTTACGAAAGAGGCTTTGTCTGGCCACGTTAAATTACTACAACCATGCACAAGTACCTCACTCTCAGCAAATCTTGGTAGTGAGAACAAAAACTCACTGTAGCTGTCATCCTCTCCTGGAAAGCCTTCGACAATTCTATCATGAATAAAGGACAATCATAGGGTATTGAGAGTGCAGATAATTTCAACCATCAATTTACTTGCTCTGGCCTGGATGCAGAAAAAAATTGGCCACTCTCACCCCATCAATATAGACTTTGTAGTACGACAGAAAACACCATGGCTCAGCATACACCTGTCAAAGTGAAAAAAAAGTGGTCATTGCATATAGAGTAGGCATGAATGCATACCTTTATCTCATATGGAGTCACTGGCCACTTCTGGGACTCAACCTGTTCACTGAACTTACAGAACTCCTTGATTTCAACCCAGTAGGTCACTGGAGCCCACAAGATGCTCTCCACCAGTAATCTGCGGGGGTCTTCTGGGTGAGGGTACTCAGAGAGAGCTTTCCCACCAACTAGAATTGTAAATCCAAACTTACCATTTGAAGGCATGCTGGCCGGGAGCACAAAACTGCTGATCAAACATTTCCCGCGCGCGGGAAAGTCAGGTGACGTCATGTTTAAATATCATGCAGTGCATCTTTTAGTTCTGAGTGGACTGTGGTCCATTGCTGTTGTGGCTGCTGCTGCTCATAAGGTCCCGGCTTTGCTTGGCCTTCCATTGTAACAGATTGGTAGAATCCTTGTTGATTAGGATTACATTTTGTAACACACGTAAGCTTACAGCCTCATATTTATAGAGCAATGTAACGAACACAAAATAAAATTCACAATGGACTAAGTGTATAGCTACAGATGCAAGCTCATAACCCAACAATCTAGCAAACAAAATGGGGGGGAAAGGCAAAAGTTCAAAAATCACAAACTTGTACTGTTGCTCCATTCCACTATCAATCATATAATAATAATATATGTATGGGAAGGGATAAAAGCATAAGAGTCAAATTTGAAAAGACTAAGGGGAACTCATTCAGCTGAAGCAGAATCATCCTCTTTACTGTCAACAGTGACTGTGCTTGGATCAACTGTGGACCAATCAGGTCGGTCAAGGCTGATCCCCCAATCTAACAGCGTCTGGGTCATGTGATACTCCACTTGAACTCTTCCAATCTCATCTCCAATGTCGTAGATTTTCCTGGAGACCATTTCATCGGGGCTGTTCTCAATCTCCCTTTTCCTCTTCTTTTTACGATCATATGGTTTCACATCTCTCAATAGTTTGCCTCTCCTAGTGGTCGTCATAGTGTATCAAGGGATGGTCACGACCATACCCGCTGTACTAACATCCGCGACCGGGATCAAAATTTGATCTGTCCAATTTTTAGGCCTTGACCCTTGATTTCACTAATTTGGAAGGCCTTGATCGTGATAAATTTGAACTTTGATCCACTATAACGTGCTATTTGCAGTTAATGACGTTTGACCATTGATCGAAAGTGAGCAGTAGAGCTTTCTTGACCCTTGATGGGACGAATTTTTGTTGCTTTGACCCCTTGATCGCATCTTGATCCTGGTCGCGGGTGTTAGTACAGCGGGTATGGTCGTGACCACCCCTTGTGTATACAGTAGAGGCCAGGAGTGATATTGAAATGAAACGGTATAACTTTGTTGGCTTCTTGCTGCTCTCCTGCCAGATCTTCAACATGTCCTGCAGGTCATAACTCTCATCTCTGACCTGGGTCGGCCGCTGGGCTGGAGGGGGGTGCCCCTCAATTTGATTGGGATAATTACCCCCCTGAGCTTGAGCGCCAGGATTGGTAGCTTTTTGATGACCACTCTCAACAGGATCGTACCAGTTAGGATTTTTCGCATGACCGGTTACATTTCCCGCTTGACCAGTTCTAGAAACAGGTTGTTGAGATGTGGGCGGAGCTTGATAATGAGCACTCTTAGCAACGGAAGGTTGTGGGATCTTACTAGCACCATATCCCCCCGACGATGGCCTCTGACCTGGGGAATGCCCATCAGCAACGAGAAACTGACCAGTCGTATGATAACTAGAAGCCATATGAGCATTAGCAGCCGAGTAACCATGGTTACCGGGACTAGGAGAGCGATTCTGCTGCGACAAGTATCCTTTGGTCTTTCCCTCAATGGGGAATCGGATATCAGGTGATGAAGCCCTCTTGTATCTCGTCACGGGTGAAGAACCGACAGGAATCGGAATCCGCGATCGCTGATCCGGTGGTATTTTTTTGGGCGAATAATTTGTATGTTGCTGATGTTGATGATGATGGTACGCAGCTCCACCTGGAGAGGGGGTGTGGCTAGGTGGAGGGTGGGAGGGATGGTCACGCCCACTTCCTCCGCTTCCCCTGTTGCTGGCACCATGGGGAGAGAAGTGATGAAGAAGCTCATCAGTCAGGTCGAACTCCCTCAACCCCCCTCCCCCTGCACCTCCATGATGGTGTGAAGTGGATCGCTTCTGGACCAACCCGGGTGCACTATTTTGGATTTCAGAGAAAAAGAAATAAGAAAAAAAAAATACAAAAAAGAGCGTTTTTCACTTTCCTAACCCCAGCAATAAAATCAAATACCATATAGCGGGTAAATTTGGTGAGGATTAAATTTGGTGAATTGCCGAATTATAAATTATTGCAACTCGCCAAATCAAAATTGCTAAACAGTTTTTTTAACGCACACACATGCATATAACAATGGTGCGTACAGAACTAAATCATCCAATTTAAAATCGCCAATCATGCCAAAATGTGAATTCACCAAATTTTAAGCTAGCCAAATTTACCCGCTATACATTATTAATATTTTATAACACATGTAGAACATTTCAACACCCCCCCCCCTCTCCCTTGCTCTATGCTACACCCAACCCGCCACTCACCACTGCCTCCAGATAACCTGATCCTCCTCTCTTCTGTAAGTTGTTCAACGTCTTCTTCAACTCGGAGTTCTCTTTCATCAGTCCCTCCAGTATCTGCTTCGAGGGGCCAGGAATGAAGGGGGAAATGCCTTGCTTGACCCCTGGCACTTGACCCCCCTTTTGCATCTTCCGTTCAAGATTAGCATAACGGTTCTCCAATCTCACCACGGCAACCTCCAACCTCTTGTTCTTCTCTTCAAGGATCTTTACAGCGTCGCTGCGTTCTTGGAGGAGACGGGCTAGTTCATTGACGCCGAGAATCCTGAGTTGTAGTTGGCGATTTTCATCTCGAAGGCGTTGACACTCGTCCGATAGTTCTTCTGGTGACACGTCGTGTGCATTTTGGAAACTCGCGTGACCGGTTTGACTCGATGGACGAGGTGAAACAGAGCGAGGTCGGGGTGCGTGCTTGGGTGAAGTATCTGTCATTGTTTCCCAGCTGATGATCAGTGAAAAGCTAGAGTTAGCTGACTGACTTCTTTTAGCTTCTGTCTTTGTTTGGAACAGTTTTATTTCTAGGGGGGGTGATTTACAGTTTTCAGTATGGGTTATATTTCTAGTAAAAATGTGAGTGAGTGTGTGTGTGTGTAGTAAGGTGCTGATAGTGGCAAATTTTATACTCTATCAAAGATTTTGGGACTGTACTAAGTATGTAATGTATATACATGTTTCATCAGAGCTAGAGTACTTCTTTTATTTCAAGTTACAACTAAATGGGGAGTATCATACTTGACTTATGTAAAAGCACGAATCATTTTTTTAAAGTTATTGTTTAATAACTGACTATTATTAAAGATAACAAAATTAATCACACCTAACTGCTAACTTACTGTAACAGATCTTCGAAGGCCTGTCAAAATGATATCTTTTATTTTTGTCTTTCAAACGTCCAACAAATACTTTCTTCAATTAGAACTTGAACTCACAAAGTTTTTCCTTTAAATTGACTACACTTGCGCTGACACTCAACTTTACAAACGATAGGCGGGTAGATAGGTGTCAGCTAGCAAAGGAGGTACTTTCTGGAACACGGGCAACTTGAGCTACCAGAAATAGGATATAATTCAGCAGCTGCCGAGCCGCCCTTCAGTACTCTCCCTTCGCAACTGTACTGACCCTGGCTAGAGTTCAGACGTCATACGCTCAAGATACCGACAATCTACCAACTGTTCGACCAGAGAAAGGGACTTTTTCCACTCTTCCTTATAAGCTTCTTGGTGCGTTTGTGTGTTTTGAGATCACTTTTGAGGTTACGGGGATGTTCCTGGAATGTGAGGCTTTAATTAAAGAGTGATGTAATCCAAAATTCCACGATGCAGAAAGGATCGCTTTGTAGAGAATACCTTGAGAGTAATGGACCGTTGGAAGGTACAACTTGTAAGACTATTGTGTCTTGACTCTGTACACTAAACAAATATTCACACACCGCTCGATTTGTTGTAAGAAAATCATGGAAAAATCCAGATATTTTTTTCAAATTTTAATTTTTATACAGCTCTATGGAGCAGTCACCATGACCAACACCCTTTGTCTGGCTGTGTTTGCTGCTCTGGTGTTCTTCAGGGACCTCAGCTGGCAGTCTCCCGGCTTCACTTGGGAAGTAGCCCATATTCTAATCACTGAGTATGCAGTGGGTATCACTGCTATAGTTGCTGGTGTTATCTTCAAGCACACCTATCATGTATGTTCATTGATACAGACACTTCATTCATGCACTATTAGTATACATGCACTATTCAGGTAACAAGTATGCTTTGTGTGATTGTGATTTGTCTAAAACCAAGACCAATAGTTTGCAATTGAGGCTTGAGAATGTTACACTCACTATAAACTCAGTGTTATCATGGTTGCACCTTCAAGCCTTCAAAGTTGTTTTCATGAGGTGTTAATGAGTGAAGTCACAATGGGCACACGCATGTGACCACATACTGGTAATCCAGAAAACTTTGCTGTTGTTTATATTTCACAATTCAAAATTGCAGTGAAAAATGTAAATATATTGTGGAAATATCAACACAAGCAAATTTCTGGATTTACAATACTATAATATTATATTTGGCAACTTTTGTTTCTATTCACACATACAGTTGATTCTTGGATTCTTCATTGGTTTGCTCTACTTTCTACCATTTTTAACTCTTGCAATTCGAGACAGATACATGCCAGCATATTATAAACAGTAGATTCATTTACTNGTGTGTGTGTGTTAAACAAAATACCTTGTCTGTCATTTCCAGTAGATTGGTAGCTTGCTGTGTTACTCCACCATCAATGTTCACCAGTCGTTGGACAAGTTTGAGGTTATCTTTGCTACAGGCAACATGAACAGCAGTCACACCATCCTGGAGGTGTATACAGACACACTGTAACAACCAATTCAACAATCTCTACACCTTTTGCCAGACCTTGTTCTTGTAGGAAGGGGAGGCACCATTCTTCAGTAGAACGTCCACCATTCTAGTGTCTCCATTAGCAGTGGCAATCATCAGGGGAGAATACGAGTGCTCAGTGGGTGATACCTTCAATGGAAAAAACATACTAGTCATTTAATGCACCAACAAACAGACAAACTTACATTAGGAGAAGAACTGTGACCCAAGAAGTCCAGTAGTGGACTACCATCGTCTGGCTGGGAGGAGTGGGAGTGCTTCTTCACTAGTGTTAGAGCCCTTTCAACTGAAGCAAGGAGACCACTCTGAACAGCTTTGAGGATGATGTTGGAGAGCCCAAGAGCAGCTTCATCTGGAAAACAACAACTTTAAAATAAACAAAAACGCATTTTACAACCCCTCCAATAGCTCCTGTAGTAAAGAACACGCACAAATTAACATCGCGTAGTTTAACATGACCACAGATTTGCATCTCATTACCAACGTGCATATCATTAAAAATGGTTGGCAAAGAAGCTGCAAAGCATATGGCTTGATATAGGGGGGTTATTCCAATTTTTGATATGCTTATAACCAGTTTTTGTGGTTATAGGATGTTAGCAGCAGTTAGGAAACTGGGTTATTTGCACACTGCAGTGTCCTGGGTTATAGAAGGTTATTAAAAGGTATTGACTCAAACTGAGATAATATAATGCATTCAAGTTGGGTTATAAGCAGATAATGCAAAAGAGTGGGTTATAGATAAAGGGTTATTGAATTAGAGTGGGTTATAAATGTTATAAAGGGTTATTGAGAGTGGAAAGGATTATTGGGTTAGAGTGGGTTATAGATGAGTTATTGAGGGTTATTGGGTTAGAGTGGGTTATAGATGTTATAAAGGGTTATTGGTTATAGGGTTATTTCGGAATTATGATGGGTTATAAGAGTAATAACGGCTATAGGAAACAATTGGGTTATAGCCTCCGCATATTATAAAGGGTTATTAATCAGATTGTTGGAGTTGCTGTGTATCAATAATTATTATAGTGTACAATTGTACTTTAATATACATGTACTATACAACACATTGAAACCCACTGTAACCTCTTATAACCCATTATAATCCACTGTAACCTCTTATAACCCATTATAATCCACTGTAACCTCTTTAGCCTGTTACAACCTGTACAACACATTTGAAACCCACTGTAACCTCCTATAATCCACTGTAACCTCTTATAACCCACTATAACCTGTTTTAGCCTGTTACAACCTGTACAACACATTTGAAACCCACTTATAACCCATTATAATCCACTGTAACCTCTTATAACCCACTATAACCTGTTTTAACCTGTTGCAACCTGTGCAACACATAAACCCACTGTAACCTCTTATAACCCATTATAATCTACCGTAACCTCTTATAACCCACTTTAACCTGTTTTAACCATTATAATCCACTGTAACCTCTTATAACCAACTATAACCTGTTTTAGCCTGTTACAACCTGTACAACACATTTGAAACTCACTGTAACATCTTATAACCCATTATAATCTACCGTAACCTCTCATAACCCACTTTAACCTGTTTTAACCATTATAATCCACTGTAACTTCTTATAACCCACTATAACCTGTTTTAGCCTGTTACAACCTGTACAACACATTTGAAACCCACTGTAACATCTTATAACCCATTATAATCTACCGTAACCTCTTATAACCCACTTTAACCTGTTTTAACCATTATAATCCACTGTAACCTCTTATAACCCACTATAACCTGTTTTAACCTGTTACAACCTGTGCAACACATAAACCCACTGTAACCTCTTATAACCCATTATAATCCACCGTAACCTCTTATAACCCACTATAACCTGTTTTAACCATTATAATCCACTGTAACCTCTTATAACCCACTATAACCTGTTTTAACCTGTTACAACCTGTGCAACACATATAAACCCACTGCACATGTAACCTCTTATAACCCATTATAATCTATTATAACCGGTTTTAACCTGTTACAACGTGACATCACATTGTACCACTGTGATCTCCTTAGTTGTACATGTAGTAATTAATTTTATGATCAATCAGGACAAAACACATCATTAATTTTGTAATTGCTGTATTCTTAATTTTATAACCTTCTAACTGCTAATAACTGGTTATAAGCATATCAAAAAATGGAACATACCACCCTATATCATGCCAGGTCTATTCAGGGTGGTACCTGAGAGAGAGAGAGAGAGAGAGAGAGAGAGAGAGAGAGAGAGAGAGAGAGAGAGAAAGATGAACTTATCACAACAGACAATATAAATTATGCTGAAATAGTCAATCTATCCTTGCTAACTACATGCTTCTTGCCTGACACTACAAAGCGTAATGATTTACATGCTGTTCTTTGCCTCATGATGATAGGATCAATGATACTTCAATCAGTAGTATTGGCATGGAGAAAGGAGCAAAGTGACAGATCACAGTGTACATGCTGCATGGTCCTTAATTCATTTCCTCATTTCCCATTTCCATTTCCACATTATTTTCCCATTCCTCCTTTTAGACCAACCTGATAATATTGTATGGATTAACAATAATGAAGCTGACCATGCACTGCATTGAAAACTGAATTGACCACTGAATTGAAAACTGAACTGACAACTGANTGATCTCAATGCCAGATTTAACATGAGCCATCACAGCACGTTGAATAGACATCATCTGTGAATGAATGTGCCTGTGCTATATCTACACCCAGCACAATGGATAGTGGCTTACCTGCTGGGCCATAACTGCATGAGAACACCTTCGATTAAATTCTATTGAACTCATCAAAGCAGGCCCACGCACCAGCTGATGCTAGACCTACACACACATAATCATTAGTTAATAATTAAAATCAAACAAAAAAACTGGTAAGGAACTTTATTAATTTACCTTTAATCCACCCTGGTCTCTGGACTTTGTGGTACATGTCGGCGATTGTACACCATGTGCACCATCCTGGTCGATACTACCTCGTTTGTGGGGTATTCCCCAGTGGCGGAGACTCTGAGTTGATGAGGCCTTGTTTCACTTGTCAAACTGGATTGGATGGCAACCTGAAGTCATGAAGCTACATGGAAAGAAGGAAGATAACCATACCTAGTACCTTGCAGCTCAAGCTCATGTAGACTAAATCTAGAGTGGATCAACTCACCTGCACCTGCAGCATGATGGGTGTAGGGCTAGGGCTAGGGTGTTAGGAGTAAAAGGAAGAGATGTACAGCTCCGGCCTTCGCTGAGCAACGGTGTACCATGGCTAGCCTGTTATAAGGGGTCAAAGGTCGAGAGAGTTCTAGATCTGAACACAGCAGAGCGCAAAACACACTGAAGATCTAGTCCTGGGAACGAGGCTAACTGAAGATCATGGTGGTATGAAGTATATTGCCTTAACAGCTAGCTGTACACCGATCCATGTTGCACACTTGTGTTGTATTTATTTGTATATATCTATAGCGTTTGGGATTGCAAGTGAAAGGTCTCTTGGAGAATGTGTCTGATTTCTCAGCGAAGGGTGAAGACTTTAGATGGTACTTGAAGGTATTGAATTGAAGTAGTGGTGAATGGTGTCTGTGTAATGATAGCACTTCCATCAGCACAGATTCGCTGTGCAAACTGTGGGGAGGTTACCAACTGGGTGTACGCCTCACTTCAAGTAAGTGAACTAGGTCCATTGTTGAGGTGGTGCTTTCACTCAGCTGGAGTGGGTTGGTCTGTTGCCATGCAGGAGAGTGTGCCAGTGAAGGGCTCTAGGGGATCAGTGCATCTTAAGGCCAAATGCAAACTGTGTGCACGAGAAAACACTCTAGGTATATATCATGAGAGATGTTGAGATGTTGCATGTGATGATGTGATCCTCCATGTGCAGAAATCCTTCCATCTTATTCGGCTCCATACACTGTGAGTGATGTGTTGTGTACACCATGCTCTGTTGTGATCTGTAGCTGCTGTGTCAAAGTAGGCCCAAGACAGTGGCTCCTTCAAAATGATCATTGCATTTGAATGTAGAGGACTTGAACCAGTGGACTTTGATCCTCGAGTGAGTTGTGAGCCACATATGTAGCATGTGATGTGGCCCTGGTTACACCATATGTAGGGTGGGTTTACTGTGAAGGCTGAGAACAGCAAGACAGTGTTTGAAGATATCTCTCTCAGTGATAAGGTATGATGGCAATAATTACATATTAGCATTATTATACATTAATATTATAATTATTGTAGGAGTGGTATGATTATGATGGCGAGTCTAATCAACCTGTTAGCATCACTGAAGTGGAGTATCAGTTTATCAAGACTTGATAGACCATTATGATTAGCACACTGATTTAGAATTTTATACTCTTAAAAGTTTTTGCAATGTCCCACAAACATAAAATAAATTTATCCAGTGTAGCAATACCAGTAGTAGTGAAGTGTTCACTGGCANTATGCTGAAATAGTCAATCTATCCTTGCTAACTACATGCTTCTTGCCTGACACTACAAAGCGTAATGATTTACATGCTGTTCAGATATACCTTTGCCTCATGATGATAGGATCAATGATACTTCAATCAGTAGTATTGGCATGGAGAAAGGAGCAAAGTGACAGATCACAGTGTACATGCTGCATGGTCCTTAATTCATTTCCTCATTTCCCATTTCCATTTCCACATTATTTTCCCATTCCTCCTTTTAGACCAACCCAATAATATTGTATGGATTAACAATAATGAAGCTGACCATGCACTGCATTGAAAACTGAATTGACCACTGAATTGAAAACTGAACTGACAACTGAATTGAAAACTGAATTGACCACTGAATTGAAAACTGAACTGGCCACTGAATTGAAAACTGAACTTAAAACTGAACTGACAACTGAACTGACCACTGAATTGACAACTGCATGCACTGAATTGACAACTGTATTGACCACTGAATTAAAAACTGAACTTAAAACTGAATTGAAAACTGAACTGACAACTGAACTGACCACTGAATTGACAACTAAACTGACCACTGAATTTTGGCATGAATTAAGCTCCATACCCACCCTCTGTAAATCAGCTTTTGTATTTGATGTTTTTTTTAAACTTTTTATTATATAATAAATAGCTAAATAGTAACAGTGTGTCAAGCAAGAGTGTAACAATCAATCAGGGAGTAAAATAATCACTGTTAATCATCCAACTGACAGAGCAGAGCAGCACCACGAAGGATCCAGTACTTGACTGGCTTGTCTGTTGGAAGTTTGATGGCCATGGTTGGTGGAGTGTCCAGTTGTAGAGAGAGTGCCACGTCGAGCACTTGTCTTGTAGAGTGGACATACATAGGCACCAGTCTCTCTTATGTCAGCCTTCTTAGCTAAAAATATAAAATTATTTTAAAACTACAGTAGTTATAACAGACACACATACGTACCAGGCTTCAGCCAAATGACAGGCATAGCATCGTAGAGTACTTTAGGGAGCTGTTCTGTGAGGACTCCTCTCTCTCTCTGTCCCACCGCGCTCCGTCAAGAAAGAGACCTCGAACAAAGACACCAAAAGAAGGCGGAGTGGAGCACTCATCCACTGCTAGCACCTCATACTCAAAGGCCAACTTGTCTATTGGAATAGTGTACTTGCGAGCATAGTTCTGCATAGCACCTGTCAAGAAAGCCTGGAGGGGAGAACGCTATGTAGTGAGTAATGTCCATAAAATTAAGGTTACATAATTAACTGTGTAAAATAAAAAATTGGCTACCATTTCTGCAATGAATGGACATGTGTATGTAGAAGAATGACAATGTACTAGTAGTAGAGGACTAACTCAAGGCATCGTCGGGCCAGGCCTGGAAACAGTCGATGGTGCAGCAGTTGATGAGAGATGGAAACTTCCTCATCCTGTTCCTGAAGGCGCCTCCTATCGGGGAGAAGGCCAGGATGATGTGGAGGTTCTCACGGCAACAGTTCACAAAGAAGTTAAACAAGGAGAGAGAGGTGTGTTCCACATTGCCAGAGGAGCTGTCAGCCTGAGCCAGAGGGCGCATTGCCTGCACACGAAAACACCAGACATAGTAATACTGTAAACACTAGTGGTCATTAGCCTCGTTCCCAGGCTTTCCCCGTTAATTTATTCATTTTGGTTAAAAAAAAAAAAAAAGAAGGGGAAGGCCTGGGAACGAGGCTAAGTGGTCATTATACCTCTATGATATCCTGTTTCTCATCAAGTGGAGAGAGGTTAGGGACTTCCCCAGCATTAAGCCACAGTCCATCTACATCTTCCAGAAAGCTCTCCTGTTTGATTTGAGTGTCTGTGATCAAGAACACAGTTGTGTGTCCATCTTTACCAGCTCCTTTCAGCAATGCCTGAGAGAGATGTAAAATTTAATAGGCATTACAATTGCTGAGTGGACCAGTGTCTCTGTGTACAACATATGTACCTTGAGGTCACAGCTCTTGGTGATCTCAGGTTGGAACAGTTTATAGTCAGCCATTGCAGTGGCCAGTCTTGTGAGACTGTCTGCCACTGCCTCCAACTCCCACCAGCAGTGCATTGCCCCCAGGCTGTTTGATGATGCGACAGATCCTGGGGAGGTGCTCCAAGATGTACCTGAAGATGACCAGGTTCATCCTGTTCTTGTGAGTGTGATCCGTAAGAGTAGAGAGAGATCTCTCCAATGAGGGCATAGTCTGGCACCATCATTGCCACAGTCCTAAACAACACCTAGTGTATATGCATGTATGTGCACACAAACAACTTGAATGAATGAATAGTGAGTGTAGATTACAGCCAGGTACCTTGAGGTTGTCAGGCAGCTTTGATCTTCCAGCATAGCCAGGGTTCATGGTGACACACACAAAGCAGGAGGGGTTCAAACTGATCTCAGTGCCTCCAAAATTGAAGGATTAAACATGAGCCATCACAGCACATTGAATAGACATCATCTGTGAACAAATGTGCTTGCAGTGCTTATCTATCCCCAGCACAATGGATGGTGGCTTACCTGATGGGCAATAACTGAGAGTACCTCCAATTCACAGCACCAGCTGATGCCAGACCTACACACACATAAACATTAGTTAAACCTACACACACATAAACACTACACACAATTAGTTAATAAATAATAAAATAAATAATAAACATAAAAGAAAAACTGGTACTTTTAAAAAACTTCCCCATAGCCAGGTAGTCCAGACCATCTGAGCAGTTGAAGACAACACACTGAATTCTGTCTTGCCAGTTCCAGCAGGTCCTTCTGGAGCTTCTCCAAGGTTAAGATGAAATGCTCCCACTAACGTACGGTAGCACTGATCAGTCAGGAGGGGGGGAGGGGGCCCAGTGTTGCCGAGGTACTTGAAGTACTTGAAGTACTTGATAGTGCATGGCGTTGATGATCTGTGGAAACAGCATTCCACCTTCTCTCCCTCACTACTGAACATTAATATGATATCTAGGTTGCTCTCAAACTCCAGCCTATGGGAAGTGGTGTTACAGGAACACAATGCAAACAGAGAATCAATGTGCACACTAACTTGGCAATTCCTTCAAAGTATTTCTTGAGGAGAAGAGCCTCTTCTTCTCCAGGTAGGCAATGAGACCCTTCAAGATGCGATTGAGAAGTTCATTGGAGCCTTGAAGCTTCTCCAACATGCCACGCATTGAGGTGGCCGCCAACACTTTGGATCACGGACCGTGTGGCCCACCTGTTGGATTAATTCTTTCTGGAATTTTATCTTCAACTTGTTCGTGTAGCTCATCCTTTTGCTCAACACTGAACTTTTCTCCAGCTTCTCTACTGAACCGCCCTGGGTTACCTGCTGTGGCAGCAATGCCAATGCCAGCTAATAGAAATTACCAATGCCAGCATGCCACGTTATATTCAGCTGTATAAACTTATCTGAAGTCTTGGCAAAATTCTTCCGATATTGTTGCCAAAGATCGGGCCGCTTCTGCACTGGCATGCTGGAGTCATCATCATCAACTTCCCTTGCTTTTCGTTTAGTATTCTGCCGTGCAATCCATCTCTATCAAGAACACAAATTATACGATGATCATGAAATTATATACAAATTATAATGTGTGTTGACTGCCTGGGTTCAGTAGATCATGAAAGCCTGAGACTATCATATTCAGCTCACCTGAACCGGAATAAGCTCAAGACCAGTGCTCTTGACAGTCAAGAGATCATGCTTTTCACCCTTCCAGCATATTATCTATGCTTCCAGCGTCCACGGTGCATTATTTAGAATAATTATTGATTATTGGCATTCAATTAACCGGAAGTTGAAGGTGTTCAAGGTTTATACAAGCAAAGCAGTAGATGTTTTAATCTTCTATGCCGCCATGTCTAACAACTCAGCCCACAAAACAAAGTCTAACTCTTTACGACCGCGAAGTGCTGGCTCCGGATCTAGTTCTCTGAGCGCCAAGGCCCCCAAGAAAGGCAGTCCTATCATGCAGAAGATTGCCTCCATGTTTCGTCGTGATAGGAATACTGAAGACGGTGTAGTCCCAGTTCGGCCAGCTTGTTTTGCTGATGACAAATATGAGAGGCGACATTCAGAGAGCCCGGAACCAGTTGGCGGCAGAAATAGGTCCAACTCAGTTGGAAACAAGCATGCGTTTAAGATCTGGAAAGGTGGTAAAGAAGTAACGAATCCTGGAGGTACTATGTGGAAACCAAAGGTATGGTTGTTGTGACCTACAGGGCTGTGTGTGTGTGTGTGTGTGTGTGTGTGTGTGTGTGTGTGTTGAGTGTGTCGTTCTGATGTCTAGGGTCGACTAGAATGGGACTCTGACTCAGGGCGCCAACTCACCCTTCAAGATGTTTCAATCAATGATTTGTCAAAGGTAGAAATCCTAGCTCTACAGAGACATGCCATTATTGCTCTTCAAGGAATGGATATCCCTGTGTCGCACGGTTTACTGAGAGGTAAAGGAATTGTACTTTATCCACTGGATTAATTTGATAGCATTGCTTCTCTCAGGTTCCAGGAATGTGTTGGGCAGGCTGTCGTTCAATACTTTCAAGCAAAAGAGAGTCAATGGAAACGAAAAACAAGGTCAGAAGCATAATATCCATTGCTGCGTTTGTATCTAATGTTACTTGTCATCACATCTACAGGTGGTGGTGACATAGACCAATCGAATGTCGTTTTCGGTCAGCCTCTGACTAAGGTGCTAGGCCAAGACACTCCCAGGTCCCTCTCTGGTGCTGCCACGCCTGTTTCTTCTCCTCTCCCCCGCCAGCTCTACCCTAGCTCTGTCTCTCCCACTAGCACAACCAGCTCCGAGTCATTTGTGGATGGTTCCGACCTAAACCCTACCACCCAACTCCTAGAGACCATCTCATTGAATTCTGTACCTTCTCCCAAAGCCCAGAGACGTCAATCCCTCTATCGCTCTGATCCACAGGTGCCCAGCATTGTGAAGAAGGCCATCCATTACCTCGACACAAAGGGAGTAAAAACAGAAGGAATTTTTAGAGTACCAGGAGCCAAATCGAGAATCGATGAGGTGTGTTGTTTGTAGGCTATCTTGTGACAAGAGTGAACTGATATGACAATAAGCCCTTCTAGTGAGCACAACACTGGCTGATGAGAGCCTTTTGCTCAAGTTTCCTTCCTATCCTCCCCCAGCAGCCTCTCTAGTGAATCACCCATTGTGGTCAGCCTGGAATGCACCTCATTATGGTGCTTCCTTTCCATTGTCCTATATACTATATACTATATACTATGGTGTAGTGCATGAGGCCTGGTTGCTAGGCCACCAGTTGTCTGTGAAGTGCTTGCTACAAAACCACTACAAGTTGGGCCACTCAAATGTTGAGTGTCCTCCTTGTAGCCTACACTCCTTGCACACTTCTAACCAGCTCAACAGAAATGTCTGCTGGCAGTTTGTTACACAGCTATAACACAGCTATACAACTGTGTACCTGTAATTGCTGTGACAGCTGTTGACTCCATACCTGTGTTAGCTGGCATTGATCCAGATGGCGTGTTGTGTTATCCCTCACATTCAGATTCGAGAGAAGTTTGATTCTGGTCAAGATGTTGAATTAACTGATGATATGAACCCTCACGATGTGGCCTGTCTTCTGAAGGAGTTTTTCCGCAGTCTACCTGAGCCTCTTCTCACAAGGGAACTCTTTCTGCCATTCCTGGCTACCAGAAGTAAGGCACTCACTGTCAGAGGGTGTTGGAGCAGTGGCCCTGACACTGCAAACATGTTAGGCTTTTGTTGATCTGTTCAGTTGCTGTTTCCTGCTAGCTCTTGATAAGCAACTCGCCATAAATGGCCTCTGGAGTATGTGTAACTGTAACCATCTCTTCTTTGCCTCTGTTATGTGCCTTGACAACCTCTGCTCACCCTTACAATGTGTCTACAGCTGCTCTGGCACATTCCTCTATGCCAGACTACCCTTCACTTCTAACCACACTTACACTTGTGCTGATTCTCTCTTGCAGAAATGTCAAACCTGGCTCAGCGTCGTGATGCACTGAGACACCTGTGTGTCCTTCTGCCTCAAGCTAACAGAGACACTCTTCAAGAGTTGCTCCAATTTCTCTCCAGAGTAGCTCTCCATTCTGACGGCATCATCCTCATAGATGGCACTCAGGTGAGCTGCCCACACCACCTTGCATTGGTGAACAGATTCATAGTGTGTTCATTTCTCCTGGGAGTTGTAACAGGGCCTTGTCTAAGAGGTGGGCAGCAACCACCATCTGCCCTCTCTCTCTCTCTCTCTCTGTCATGTGCCCCCAATAGAGTGTGACACATTGTCTAATGAGCGATAAAATTAGCAGTTGGTGGTGTGGACCACACCACTAGAATTAGTCTCGCTTCAGTTGTTGTCCATTAATGGTGTGTGTTTGCTCATGCAGGAAACAGGGAACCGCATGTCTGAACAGAATCTAGCCATGATCATTGGTCCCAACATACTCCACAAGGAATTGAAGGTAAGTAACTGCCTTGTCAGCACATTCCATGAAGATAAGATAGAGTAGCTTGTGATAATGATCCAGTGTGTGTGTGTCACTCCATGTGGGTGTGGGTGGGTGTCACTTTGTGTGTGTGTGTGTGTGTGTGTGTGTGTGTGTGTGTGTGGAATGGTAGACAATGGGTTGTTTGCAGTGCATGTGGAATGCAATGGTTCATGTCAACACACGACACTGCCCACACTCACAGAAGAAGACACAGAGGGGCGACTATCAGGTGCAGAAACAGGACCCTGAGGAGCTGGCTAATGTGTGCAGAGTTATTGAAGATCTGATCACCATGCAGCAGACTATATTTGTGGTGAGTAGGCTATTGTTATTGTTTTTGTATGTATTCAGTGTGTGTCAACAATGTCATCATTTCTGGCACAATAGATTCCAGCTCAGTGGTATGACACTTGCTTGAGGAGTCTCTTGACCTCTGACCCTGATGCTGTGGACCTCCTGCTAAAAAGAAGATGCTATGAGCAAGGGTGAGTCATTGAACAATGCCATCGCTGTTGGTCGCTCTCATGCTATCACTGTTGGTGGCTCTCATGCTATCACTGTTGGTGGTTCTCATGCTGGCAATGCTATCACTGTTGCAGGTTGTATCTCACTGAGAGTGAAAGTGGGCTTGTGTCACGATCTAGAAGCTCTGATGCCCTGCGAAGAATCTCTCACAACAGCAGTGATGGCTATCAACTCTCACTGGATGACTTCTCCTGGAGGCGCAGTAGGAGCCTGTCCGACACCCAGAGAGCCTTGGATGAGGCCATCAGAGATCTGCAGCAGTACACAGAAGACAGTGAAGCCATGGACAGGCTGTCAAGTGCTGACTCAGCAATGGGAGAGTCTGACCAAGTATTGCTCTCTCCTGTTCAGCTGCCATCTTCCGAGCCATCGACGCTGATCAGGAAGAGACAGGTGTTCAACAGCCGAGACTCCGCCTTCTCCAACAACTCCTCTCCCACTAATTCCAGCGAAGGAGTGAACACTAGTGATGTCATTTCCATGGAGAGCGACTCGCCCTTTGTTGTGTCCTCCTACAGCCACACCCGGATGTCCAGTGGGATCAGTGGGCTCAGCTCTCGGCAGCCCCCTGCCTCCGGGGGAGAGTCCGAGCCCCCCCCTCAGCTGCCCCCCGAGAGTGCTCCGAGAAGAAAAGCCTTCCTCTCACCAGCACAACAAAACAAAAGAAGATTAGAACACTGCCGAGCTTTTCTCAGGTAGGGACATATCACCACGACAGATCTCCAATACTCAACCCTAGAGAACACAAACTGTTTCATTCTGAGAGTCAGTTGGACAGCCTCTCCTCTGACCATACTCCCACAGACTCCACCAACAACATCACTGTCTCTCCGTCGCGCTACTCCCTTGACGCCAGCACAATGAACTACAACGATGGGACCATCATTTAGTGGACCTCAGCAGGTGTGAATGTGTGTGTGTGTTTAATAATATTATTACTGGTACATGTGATTTTTTTTTTTTGAATTTGTAGTAATTAATGCTTCTGTTGCGCGTGTATCCATTGAATTATGCTTGCATTTCATTACATGTACATACTAATGTAGAAATAATGATCATGTCTCTGTGCGTGTGGCTACTATTATAAGTTCATCGTTCACTTGCTGAAGATATTCTTTTGTTTTCTTTGCTCTCACTCTCAAACTTTCTATCAATTCCCTTGTACTTTGGTGAGCCTGCAACATCAATAGTGCAATGTTTTGAATTGAATATGGAAACACTTATTACTCACCATGCTACTAGAGCTGGCTGGTAGTGAGTGGCAGTCTTCCTCCACTGACAGTGGCCCCTTCAAAGTCTCCACTGACAGCGGCCCCTTCAAAGTCTCCACTGACAGCGCCCCCTTCACGGTTTCCGTTGACTGCAGTCCCTTCAAAGTCTCCGCTGACTGCAGTCCCTTCACGGTCTCTGCTGACAGTGGTCCCTTCAAAGTCTCCTCTGACTGCAGTCCCTTCCCGGTCTCTGCTGACGGCACTCCCTCGCCGGTCTCTGCTGACGGTGGTCCCTTCACATTGATGATCTCTCTTTGCTCCAATGATGGGGACTCAGTCTTAAGTCGAGTTTCTAAAAGTACTAGTTTAGCTGACATTTCCTCTAACACTTCTTTTAGTCCTGTTAGCTGACAGCTGACATCTTCCCCGGTGTGTACTTCCAGTGGTGGTGGGGAGGAGACCATGGTGGGCTCTATTTGGAATGGTGGCACATGACGTTCAATGAGGGAGCTTGAGGGGTCAGGGGTCAATAGTGATGGACTGGTATTACCAGGACTGTCCACAGTTTCCATGGAAACCACCAAAGGAACAGGATACTCACTGTTTCCATGGTTACTGTGTCTCGGTATAGATTTTCTAGCAACACAGTATTGATTAGCAATCAAGCAAGGGCGAGAGTAAGACTATATACATTCATACTTTGTTCTGGGACAGCTTCCTGTCAACTGGGCATGCTTAGCCTGGGAGAACTGGAGAACATGAGTCGCGAGAAGGATCTTTCTCTCAGCATAGCCACGTGGTGTGAGGAACTGCTCCTTGCTCAACTTAGGCTTATAGCTGAATACATCTCGAAGCACCTAGCAAGTATCAAACATAGATAACGATCTAGCTAATCAGAACATATCAAATTCCCTACCTTGTATAGCTCCTGGATGAATCTTCGGTCACTCCCACAGTACAAATCATAACCATGTTTGGTGAGCCAATTGGCCAAAAGAAGAGAATAGCTCATCAATGAAGTGTGAAGTAACTGCAGAAGTGAATCAGGACAGCCACCAGCTAACCTGCAGTAATTTTAATGATATTCATAGATGGATATCTTAAAATATGCTCAACGTATAATCTAACCCTTGTATGTCAAGGTCAATTTCCAGCTTCATTCTTCTGGTCTCTTTAAGCAATTTCATTACATTATTCTTCAAATCTCCCGTTGAGTCTTCCATCTGCGCCACTAGCTTGCAGTTGTGGTGTGCGTTATTCAGAATTCGAATGTTGCGCGTGCGCAGATCGTTTTGACGAGATGAAATGGCGAAATGAACAGTGTTCGAGGGGTGAGAAGTGTACGCCTTCAGCGAACAAAGACTGGCCTTGATTTTAGTGTGAAGGGAGGTTCGGAGCACGGCATACCTATCGTCATATCTTGGATCCTGAATACATCATTGGCAGGTGAGTAAACACACGACGCATCTCTGTGGATGTGGGCGGGGCTGTCACTTTAAACTCTTTGGTGGTTTCAGCAAAGCAGCTTTGTCTTGGAGATGAGATATTATCGGTGAATGGTCAGCCGCTCCAGGGTCTCTCTCACACACAGGCAGTGGACTGTTTAAGACAATCTGGACCAACTGTAGTTCTACGAGTTAAACGAAATCAACAGCTGGAAGGTAGCCAGGATTGAGACTGAGAAACACGTTAACCACTCATTTATCTTTCCCCTATTAGATGTATTTTCAGCGAAACTATTGAATTCACTAGGACCAGCTGGAGCAGAGCAAGGTCGTGAGCTTCCTCGTGCCCATTCCGGACCACTGCCAACTGGATGGAGAGAAAAAACCGATGTCAAAACTGGAAGGCCATACTTTCAAAAGTAGGTAATAAATACATAACATCTGTTATTATTATTATTAGGAGTATTATTCAGTGATTACACCCAGACCAGCGGATGGACAGACCCAAGATCTCTCTCTGTGAAACCACTCAGGGAGTATGAGTGGAACAAGCTGCCCCCTGGCTGGGAACGCCACCTAGATCAGCACGGAGATATCTACTATGTTTGGTAAGATAAATATTTAATTTGGTAAAAGCTAAACAAATTCTTCAATGACAGCCATGACACCCAGAGCACTCACTGGGACTCCCCAAGAGGACTCAGACAACAGAGGCAAATGAAGGAGTTGGTTCCCTTTCTACAAGAACACAAAGATAAGCTTAAAGTGAGCCACTCTCTAAAGAATAGGTAGCAGTTGTTACGAGAATAATTAACGCTACAACAGATTGAAGAGGGAGATTTGAAAGAGAAAAGAGATCTTTTGCTCTCTAAAAATCAGCAGCTGAACTCGCCAACTGAAGGACAAAAAACAGAAGAAGAAAATAATTCATCGACTGACTTGATTGATGACATCATGTTGCTGAATGAAGAGGTCGAAGTTCAAGATGCACATATTTCGTCCAGTCGAAGAAAACTTCATGGCTTGTCAGACATTTTGAGACAAGCCCAGCTCGAAGAGTTAAGGGAGAGAGACGAACACGAAGCCAGTGCTGAGGTGGCCATGGAGCTGGCTGTCAACTTTGTGAAGCTAAAGTCATTGGAAGAGAAGCTGTTAAAACTGGTTAAGACATTGGGAGAACTTCAAAAGAGGCGTGACTCCACTGCCACACCTCTCCACTACATGCTACAAGTGCCTCACCCTCAGGTAATGCACCTTAAGAGTTACCTTTCAATCAGCAGATGCAGACATTGTTGCTATTGATGTTTCAGAGTAGCGCTGCTGTGGAAGAACAGGAGAAATGGTTGCACCTTCTTCCCGACAGACTCACAGCCAAGACAAACATTGAAATGAGACTAGAGTTGCTGCTCTTAAAGGAATGCTACAGCTACGGGCTGACCCTTCAAGAAAGACTGACTGCCTTCTACAACAAGGCCATGTTGGCTCACGGTGGTTGGGAGCTGCTCATGGAAGAGCTGGCGGGATGTGATTTCAGCCCGCTGCAAGAAGGCTCACTCACTGCACAGTTCAAGTGAGCTAATAAATGGCATGCAGGTTTATATCATCAGTGACTTCACCCCAGCCCACTTTTTCTTCACTTCACAGAGAAAAGCTAGAAAAGTTTATAATGTTCTGAATAAATCTGTCACTTCAATCAAGAAAGGGAACACAGTTATGATTATGTCTCAATTATAAACATACAAAAATAATAATAATTGCTAAAAAAAGCAATGAAAAAAATACAATATTATTGTTAAAATAATATTATGAATGTGTCTGTATGGTATGTGTGTGTGTGTCAATCCACCTGGGATGAAGTAGGGCACGCAGTAGTTGAGTCTGTTGATGCATTGAATAAAGTCATACAAGTGGGCAGGCCACTTCTGCGGTGCCTCTGTCGTGTTAGAGTATCATACTTCTCCACAGCTTTGCTGACAGAGCCGGCACGAACCCTTCTTAGTGCAGTCAGTTCCACCTCTATCGTTCCATCTGTACTTGATGAGGAGACTTTGCGAAGCTGTTCGCTGCTCCTCCATTGTTTGCTCTCATTTTCTTGTTCTTGGTCAGTCCCACTGTCCTTGGAGATATCAGACAGTTTACTAGAGAGACCTTCGGCGCTCTGAGTGGACACATCTGATATCTTACGAGCAGCCACTGTCTTCTCTGGTGTCTCCACCACTGCGGCAATGTCCACACTGTAGTTCGAGACATCAGAGACCTTTCTCATACAGATCCCTTCATCTGCCGCGTCCGCCACTGCCAGCTTGGAGGAAGGGAAGTCACACGAGGCAGGGTCTTCTTCTCTTGTGTCTTCTCTTAGAGGACTCATCAGTTCAAGATTTCGAACACTTTCAAAAAACGGTAGCTCTGAAAGTTTCAGAGATCGTAAGGACGACGATGATGATCCATGGCCTTCACTGATAAGAGGGGGAGATACACTGCTCCTGACCGACATATAGAGACCGGATTCCGTGTCCGATTCAGACTCTGGACTGGAGCTACGGTGGTGAGATGGACTAATCCTACGATCGTGAAAATAATCCATTTCAGAAGCCGTGCTGCTTCTCTTGCTGGTGGGAGGTGTTGGTGTGGGGGAGTGAGTGGGCGTGGGCTGGATCACATTGCACTCAAACTCAGGCGTACTCATGTCGTCACTGAAGGGACACTTCATGTCGAGGAGGTCAGGCTGAGAGAAGTCAGAGAGTGAGAGCATCTCTCCAGGACTGATCGGAAGGGGAGACTTTGGTGGACGACGCTGAGGGGAAGTGGGCGGAGTTTCAGATTGCCATGGCATCATAAACTGATAGGTGACATGTTCAGGTTCCTCAGAGAGAACAACTGGAACAAACTCTTCCTTGTCAGAGTTACTAATGAGGTAATAGCAATTGACAGGCTCTGGAACATTCTTGAACTCCAAACTCCCACGAAATTCAAACTGAAAACTGGGCTTGTCTTGAAGCAAACTGAGAGAGAGAGAGAGAGAGAGAGAGAGAGAGAGGTTCCATAGTGGACTAAAAGTCAGTAGTAATCCAACTCACTTGTATGTGAATTCGGTGACTTGTATCTTGCCTGGGTAGCCATTGCTCTCAGTTCTACTGGCGACATTGACTGTGTTTCCAAAGAGGCAATAACGTGGCATTCTTCTGCCTACAATTCCTGCCACTACAGGACCGCTGTGGATACCAATACGCATCTAGAAGAGTGCATGAGTTGAGACAGAAAGGATATCAAGTACAAGGAAACCTTTACAACTGCAGGAAATGGTCATTCATGTTCACTTCCTTCCTCCCTCCCACTCCTAGCTAGCCAGCCACTCACTGTTATTGGCTCATCACAGTCAGGACGGCGCACTTGCCTACAATAGTGCATCATGTCCAGAGCTTGGTTGCACACACACTCTGCGTGTATCATGTTTCTCTCTGGAAGCCCACCTACCACCATGTAGGCATCTCCAATGGTTTCAACCTGTGTGTGTGTGTGTGTGTGTGTGTGTGTGTGTGTGTGTGTGTGTGTGCACGCACATGGCCATGGGCTGTGACACTGGAACAAGTGGCTGTGTACATAAGGTAACCACACTCTCGTTATTAGACAAAATAAGCAAATTACTGGACACATTAGCATACAACTACAGCAGGTGGAGTCCTCCATCTGTCCTAATCTAACAACTAACCTTGTAGACATCATTTTGACCAACAACCTGGTCAAACATAGAGTAGAGTTTGTTGAGCATGTTCACTATCTCCATTGGCTCTGAGTGGCTGCAGATTGAAGTGAACCCAACAATATCGCTAAACAGAATTGAAACACTTTCAAATCTTTCAGCTTCCACCATCTGCCCCGCCATGAGGCTGTCAGCAACAGAGATAGGCAGCATTTCGTGAAGGAGGTCAGACATTCTCTTCTTTTCAGCTTCCAGGCTCTTTTGAACGGCTCGTAACTCAATAATCAGCTCCTCTAATCTCACTCCTTTTGTGAACTCTGCAGCTGCAGCTTGGCCCATCATGAGCATGCCGCGGGTTGCATCATGGATGGGGATGTCACTGAGATAGAGACCTCGCTGCTCCAAATCATTCAACCGTTTCACTCGAGGGGAACACAGGAACAAAATGCACTCTGATTCGGGGGCAAAGATCATCTGACCTCGTAACCTCATGGGATCCTTGCCAGAGAAACTGAACCTGTTCTTGCGTGGCTTGGTGGCTCCAGAGGCAAGTGAGGAGGCAATGGCTGGCAGCATACGGAGGATGAAGATGGTGTTGATGTGGGAATGAATATTGTCGTAAGATAACTCCATGCGAGGACGTTCTAGAGCAAAATAGGTGCTGAGAGTGGATTTGTTCAACTTGAGGTTAGGAAGGATCCAGCTGAGAGTGGAGCCAACTTGGAGAATGGTCATGTTTGAATCAAAGATGATATGAAATGGAAACGCTTTACAGAATGTCTCAGATCCAACCAGAGACTTCTCTGAAAAGGACTGGATGATCTCTGACTCGAGTTCCACATCAGTCTCATTGAGAGAATGGTGAGCAACTTCACGGATGGAGAAGATTGAATGATCGCAATTTTCATCACCTTTCTTCTTGAGCAACTTCATTTCTACCTCGACACTGTAGTACTCCCTGGCAACACTCTTCACAATGCCCATCACGATATTCTCCAGACCAGGTCGATCGGAGTAATAGTGCAACAAAAAGTCAGATTTCTTCATCCCTGGAGTGCAGCGAAAGGAGGGCGCCTCCATCTGAGGGTACAGGATCGAGAGATGGTCGTGCAGAGCATCTAGGTTGGTCAGAAAGTCTCGCAGAGAGCGTCCCAGCAGTTGGAGGGTCTTGGCATAGCCAGACTCTTGACACCAAAGAAGAAATTGTTCTCCAAACATTTCCAAAATGGTGGCAGCATCCAAGCCTAAGTTGAAGCATACAATGAATACAGAGTGAGGCCACCTAGAGCTACACACCAACTCACCCAGTATCTCAGAGGCTGCTCCAACAAGAGCGTACGTATCGCCATCCTTGTAGACATGATTGACCTGGAATGAGTCCTTCTCCCCCAAAACAACATTGGCATGGGCACTGCAAAACAAACAGAATGTTAGAATTTTGGCAAAAGGGGATCTAGTGACAAATCATGCTAACTATTGTTTCCCCACGCAGGCTTGTGGCATTCCAAAGGAAAGATGAGCTTAAAAAAACACAAGAAAAGCATTCTTCAATGGGAGTGTCCCAGTGGGAGGGTCACTAGCTCCACACTCATACCAGGCAGGATGGGGGACACACCCACTAATAGGATAATTTAGCCTTAGTGAATATGCTAATAACTTACATAACTTCGTCCCATTTTTCAACTCCAAATCTTCTCTTGATGAGTTTCTCTAAAGCCGAGTTGACAAAGCCATACTGTGGAAGAGATAAGTTTACACCAGTAATTTATGCTAATTATGGCAAGCTCTCAGTGGTTATCACTAAACAGTATTTCAAGTGTTCATTTGCATGTCATTAAACCAGTGGACAGGCTCTAGCAGTGGAGCCCAGCCACTAGAGGAGGAAGCAGCTACAATACTCCTCACCAGTGAGCTCACATCAACTACACAATGACAAACAAGTGCATGGTCAGCTCTTTCCTGTTTGTGAAACCAATCATCTTCTCTGACTGGTGTCTGACTGGCCAGCTAGGGTGGACACTGATTCATAAAAATCATGGCATACAAGTTAACACCCCAATAGGCCTACTGCCTTTCTACCACAGATATACGATAAAGGTTTATGTTTCTACACACTTCAAAATACATCAATTTTTATGATTCTATACAACAGACCATCAATTAAAAGCCATTATATCACAGCCATCGTGCCATTAGCAGCAAGATTTACTAGCAGGAGAGCTAGCATTGAAACCCGAACTACATTTACAGTAATCACGATCCCACTGGTCAAGCAACACTCACCATGATGGTGGCTGTCCTCTCTTTTGTTTTCTACGAATCGAAAACCGAGGCTATGCACAGCGAGCACTTCAAACTGAACTGATTCTCTTTCTCCTGACGAAGAGAGTGCGTTGCTGATAAGGAACACAACTGATGAAACACACGATCTGAAAGGGTAGATCTTGGATAGCCGCGTCTCCTTGTAACTTTAATTGAAAATACCACACGCTGAGTATTTGAGGAGGTTAATCATATTCATGAGAAACCACGTGTGCGTCAATACGTAACAAAATTCACCACTTCCGTTTACATGCAATATTAATATGATATGACTGTATGTACGTGTGACCAAAAGTGAGCAGGCAGACCTAGACCACAGGATTTGTGAACAGCTGGTGTGTGTGTGGTGATGAAAGGTGTCTATGCACAATGTGATTACAACATTGCATAAAATACAATTAACGACAGCAGCATTTAATTAGGAATGAGCCAAGCAGAATATCAACATTGGCAATTGATGGTCACATATCATTATATGGCTTCAAGTCAGAGTACTTTCATGATGTTCTCAAAATGACATCATCCTAAATTATATTGCTGCTTAGTATTGAAAATAAAAACAGAATATGTCGTTAACCAGTGTTGAGAGAGAAAGGCTTGATATTCCTGCAAGTCACTGGGCTCTCTCGTCTGAGGAAATACAATAGCCATTAACATAACAATGCACTACAGCTGGAGCTGCCTTCTAGGTTACCTAGCAGGATCAACCAGTTGGTAGACTACTCCCGCTGTGGCTGTAGGGGTGGCATCAGAGGTGGTCAGTATGTAGAGCTCTCCATCTTGGTCCTCTCCAAAGGATAGGATGTGTCTCTTCCTAGTCTCTCCGATCAGCTGACCAGTGCAAGTGCTGCCCTCCTGTCCCATACACAACTCACTCCTGCTCCATTCACCACTAGCTGAGTCTTCTCTCAAAGCAAACACTTTCCTACAGCAGAGAGAGAGAGAGAGAGAGAGAGAGAGAGAGAGAGAGAGAGAGAGAGAGAGAGAGAGATGGCGGTTGCACTCAGCTACCTATGGACTCACCCACTGCCATAGTCTCCAAAGATGTAGGCTCCTTGGAGGTTAGGAAAGAGACAGCCACGATACACATATCCTCCAGTGATGGACACGCCCAGTGACCTCCCATAGACATCAATTGGAGCCACTACCGCACCAACTGCAAGAGCTCAACAGATAAACACCAGCCAAAGGATCGCTCACTGGTTGGCTCACTTGCTTCCTCAGAACAGAGGTCGTCATCAAAACAGCTGTGTCCTTCATAAGCTCTCCAGCCATAATTTCCTCCGCTCACGATTATATCAACTTCCTCAAAACTACGCTGACCAACATCGCCGCAGAATATCCTGCCATGCCCCTCTCTAGTCACATGATCTCCACGGTCAATAGAACACCTCCATGGATTACGCAATCCGTAAGCATAGATTTCTGGGAGATAATTGCTGTTGCCAATGAAAGGGTTATCCCCAGGGACTGAGTAGGCAGTGTTGCGAACTGAGTCTGACTGGTCAATATTGATTCTGATCACAGCTCCCAGCCAATTCCTCCTGTGAATAGAGACAGCACTCAATTCACACACACAGAGATATCAACGTACGTGTTTTGTCCATTTCCTATAGTTCCAAACTGGTCATTAGCCCCTCCACCATCTCCAAAGAACACTAGGAGATAACCATCCTTAAAGAGAAGCTGTCCTCCATTGTGGTTGCTTAGTGGCTGTCTCAACCTTAAGATCTCTCTCTCTGAGCCTCTGTCAGCCTGGTTAGGATCAGCTGTAAGGAACAAGCATGACATACAGTCCAATTGGCACAGCTAGCAACAACAATACCTTGAGAAGTTGTGAACTCTGATACTTTGCTGTAGTGGCGACTTCCAATACTTGTTGAAAAATAAACATAAAACTTTCTGTTTGCTGTGTAGTTTGGGTGGAAGGCCAGGCCCAGCAGTCCTCTTTCATCTGCTCTGNCAGGTAGACCTTATCTGCAACGTGCTTCTTGCAATATGACAGTGATCTCAATTGGTGCAGCTTATTGCGGATCAAACCTCACCTACAGACACACTCGGACTGGAATGATCTGCTGACTCATCACTCTCATCCCGTCCATGTGAAGAAAGTAAGTGATAATAATTATCATAATTATGGGATAAATATCATCTGGGTTGGCACAATTAGGTGCGCACACTACCTCGTGGCACTGTCCACGATGGCTGGTTTAGATCTCCTCTCTCAACTCTGATGCCTGATCTCCTACCAAATGAGGCACAGACAGCTCGGTGAGATCTCTCTCTCTCTCTCTCTCTCTCTCTCTCTCTCTCTCTCTCTCTCTCTCTCTCTCTCTCTCTCTCACTCACTGCTACCCATCATTACTGCCTACACAGGTTTGAAATGTTGCTACCTAAGAATTGGCCAACTGTAAATGCTAAGCCAATGTTCATCCACCTGGCTGGCACTGGGGACCATGTATGTTGTTTGGAAACTGTATGACCTTTCTTGATCGTTATCAAATTCTATGTGTGTGTGTGTGTGTGTGTGTGTGTGTGTGAAAGAGGTTCTGGCGCAGGCGTATGTTGACTGCTAACCCACTACTGGAAGCAGGGATAGGAGCTGTTCTCCTGGAGAACCCATATTATGGCTCTCGTAAACCTGCTAGTCAGGTTCGCTCTCAACTCCATTACGTGTCTGACCTCATTGTAATGGGACTAGCTCTTATCCTGGAGTGCCTTCTGATTGGCCGATGGTTGGAGGAGGCGGGGCTAGGACCAGTCGGACTCACTGGAATATCAATGGGAGGCCACGTAAGTCATGTGACTGTCATGTGATTGTTATATACTGTAGTGACTTTGTTTCATCAGAATGCATCGCTGGCGGGGTGTGTGTGGCCCAAGCCTGTCCCTGTGGTGCCTTGCCTCTCATGGTCAACAGCATCCTGTGTCTTCACAGAGGTGGGTGTGGTCTACACACCAAAGCTAGGGGGTGGCTTCACTCTGCCCATTATTACAGGGGCTTCTCTCAGAAGCAGTGTGTTGGAAGGTGTTAGAAGAACAGCTGTTCTTTTCAAAGATCGGAGCTGACGAAGAAAGAAGGAACATTTTTGAGAAAATTAAAGAATACCATCAAAAACAGTTGCAAGGTCATACACCAAGGATACGTCGTCACCCCTCTCCTGACAAGAGAAGGAGTTGGCTGTCCCTGCCTGGAGGGAAGGGGGGGCAGAGGGCGGGGTCAGAGACAGTGGAGATGATGAGAACAGTGCTGGATGCTGCCACTCATCTGGCTTCCTTCCCTCTGCCTTTGGCTCCTCAACTGGCAACATTTGTTGCAGCCCAGGACGACCTTTACATCCCTAGGCACTCCGTCACTGATGTTAGGAGCATCTGGCCAGGTACGTCAATTGGCTGATGTAGGTGGAGCTTGTTGCTATGACAACAGTACAATATTGCAGGTTGCAATGTGAACTACATATCTGGAGGTCATGTGACCACTATTGTACTGCAACAGCCTTACTACAGGTACAATTCATCATGTGAAGAAATGTGTGATAATTATTGTTATTGGTTCAATAATGCAGGAATACTTTGGCAAGTGCAATGGTAGAACTCCAACAAACACAGAATATCACTTCATAACGTCTAGTTTTATACAAGTTGAAAAACAGTAAATTCTACACAAAGACAAACAAATACAATCTTTCAATAGCTCAAAATTAATAATCAAAATAAGGGAGGTTCAATAAATTAGTCTGTTGCCATGACAACTGACCCTAAGTCCTCATCTAGAGGTGAGGTAATCATTACTATCAATATGATCAGGGTGAAGTCCCTTCTCATGTCTCTCCCACATGTGGAAGAGCAACAGTTGCATGTGCTGGGTATAGAGCTTTGTGTCAAACAAGGGAGCTGTCAAACGTGCATCTTGAATACGACCTTTTAGAGCTGCGAGTCTGTGTGTGTGTGTGTGTGTGTGTGTGTGTGTGTTTGTGATTCAAGTTATGATATCCAAGCAGCAATGCAACTTACTCTGCTGGATTGTTCCCTAGCCATATTGCCTTATCCTCATAGTCCTTTCTTGAAGAAGCCACTAGTTCACTGAAGCCCAAGGCATGGAGCTGACTTGCAGCAACTCTTGAAGCTAATGTTTCCAGTGGTAGCGTAAGCACTGGTGTCCCAGCCCACAGCACATCCATGCCAGTTGTGTGGCCGTTGCAGAGAGGAGTGTCCAGACAGAGATCAGCGATGCGCCCCCTCCTAACGTGCTCCTCCTTGGGAGCCACGGGGCTGAAGATGATCCGCGACTGAGGGAGGCCCATCTTGACAGCCATGGCCAGCACATTGGCCTCTCCAGAGGCAGGGAACCGCAATAACCAGAGAACAGAATTGGAGACCTTCTTTAGAATGTTCACCCAGGACTGCATGGTGGCCGGGTCGATCTTGTAGAGCTGGTTGAAGTTACAGTAGATGACAACGTTCTCAGGAAGACCATATTGGGCACGGGTCGTGAGCGGGAGGTCAGTTGGGAGTGTGGGAGGAGTTTCACGAGCTACAAGACCGTTCTGATTGGGTGAAACTGTCGGTGACTGTAGACTAGAGGTGACGCTACTAGGGTGGCCCAGACTGACAGCCCCCTGTTTGCTCATCTGCTGAAGGAGTGACTGTTGCTGAGACTGTTGGAGGCTGGCGATGTGAGAGCTGGGGAAGGGAAGGCTGGCAGGATTGAGGTGGAGGCCGATCAGAGAGTGCTGTAGCAGTTGCTGCTGTTGCTGAAGGAGGTTCTGCTGCTGGAGGAGAGACTGCTGCTGAAGCAGCTGGGCTTGAGCCAACTGCTGTTGGACCAACTGCTGACTCAGCTGTTGCGAGGTGCTCCCAGGTTTGAGTAGGTTCATGATATTGGCAACAGGGTGGTCAGGTTTTTGGACGACATTCTTAATAGAGATGACTCCCGACTGAGAGTCTATGGAACTCAGTGCATCAGGACTAGTTGTACCTTGACCTTTGAACAGTAGGTGTGGAAACATATACTTGTGGTCTCCTACGAAGAAAGTGTGAGGCATATAAGCCAGCTTCTCTGAGTACTGCTCCACGAGATGCAGAGGGGAGGTGTGTCGGTCAGTGATGATGTAATCCATGTACTCTGCACCACTGGATCCAGGGTAGCCCAGCCACATAACCTGCAGCGCGCGCATGCGCACACACACACACACACACACACACAATCATTACATTAACTCTCTCAACAGTAGGAAACATACTTGAATGGGTGCAGGTCGAAGTGCAAATATCTCATTTCTGGCTCCCTTTGTGTAGCCGTTCATGTTGATGAGAATGTGGACTCCGTCTTGATTGATGCGGTCAGCTGCCTGACCATTGCCAGGGATCTAGGGTGGGCATTAATAAGAGTAAGTCAATACACCATCACAGAGAGAGAGAGAGCGTACTTTTGAGAGGTCGATGAAGTGTTCAGCTTCTTCTCTGATCTTCTTCCTAAAGGAGGTGTTGTCATCTGGTGAGAGGGAGTAACAGAACACCTCCACCTTAGTCTTATCGTGGAACCCAGGGACACTCTGCATGAGGTGAGACGTGGGGTGGTTGCAGAAATCAGAGGAGACGTATCCAATTCTGAGTCGGCCATTGCTATTGAATAGTCCCTTGGGATAAGCATATGGAGGTTTGCGCAAAGAAGCCACCTGTGGTTAAACAAACCAATGAACATCACACACAACGGCAGTCCACAGCAGCTGACCTTTTCCTGGCAAAGGGAAGCGTGTTTTGCAGCGATGCCTTTTCTTTGTCTGTGAGAGAGAGGGTAGAGCATGGAGTGATGAGGATGGACAGATGGGAGTCTGTTCTTGGCCAGCTGGTCGTCCACCAGTTGCACAATCTTGCTCATTCTGCTCTCATAGTCTGACCAATCACAGACTATCTGCAGGCAATGAGCTAGGTTACAGAAGGCATCTGGGAAGTCTGGCTTCAGTTTGAGTGCCATCTTGTAGGAAGAAATAGCTTCTAACACATTTCCAGAATCTTTATGAATAGATGCCAAGTTGCTGTGAGCATCGGCAAAGGCTGGGTTGATTTGAATGGCCCTGGTATAGCATTGCAGAGCGCCTGTGATGTCCTGCATCTCCTTCAGTGTGTTACCCATGTTGCTGTAAGCATCAGCAAAATTGGGATGGATTCTGGGAAAGAAAAACAGAGCATTTCAAACGTATTTCAGAATGATTATTCTATTTAATGCCCACCTGATAGCTTCTTTGTAGTGCATGAGTGCTTCCTTAAGTTTCCCCTGGAGCTGAAGAATACTAGCTAGATTAGAATGAGCTGCTGCAAACTCTGGCATTATCTAAAGAAAGACATTATTATTAACAAATACATCATAATGACGTCACCAACAGTACACAGCACCAATATATGCACATCATTAAGTGGTTGCTAAGCAACTGATGGTGCATACCTCGAGAGCCTTCCTATATAGTGAGATGGCGTCATCAATGAGACTTTGCTCTCTTTTGATGTTGGCCAGGTTGTTGAGGGAATCAGCATGGTTGGGGTTCATCCTGAGGGCAGTGTTGTAGCAGTCCTCTGCATCAGTCACCTGGACACATGGAAGAACACCAAGTCAACACACAACCAGAGAGGAAGGGACAACTGCTCTCTAGCTGCCTACCTTTCCCTGCTCTTTCAGAGCGTTGGCTAGATTACAGTAGGCATCAGGGAAGTGGGGTTGAAGCTCTATGGCTCTGCGATATGTGTCCACAGCTAATTCTATCAAACTGAGGGAGGAGACAAAACCATGTGTCAGTGGAGGCTAGCCCAGGAGACAAGATAAGACACCCACCCTTGTTCGTAGTACACACACGCCAGGTTGCCATGGACAATGGCGTGGTTGGGACTCAGACTAAGAGCTCTCAGGTAGGCGGCCACAGCTCGGTCAAATATGCGAGCCTCTTTCAGAACATTTCCAAGGTTAATGTAGGCATCCAAGAAAGAAGGGTCCAACTGAACAGCCTGTGAGTGTGTGTGTTGGTTGTGATGGAAGCCATTGAGCAGCAAGCCAAGAATGTCTCCCCCCACTCAGCTAGGCCACAACAACACAGTACCTTCTCAAAGTGGTGAATGGCCAGCCATATTTCCCCCTGAGCGTTGTACACACAGCCCAGATTGCTCCACGCAACTGCAAAGTTGGGCTGAGTTTCAATGGCCTTCATGTAGCAAGCCTGGATAGAGAGAAGTGGAGAGATCGTCTTTCTCTGTGTAATACAAGCAGTCAGTTTACCTTGGCATCTTCTAGACGGCCTAGGGCCTTGAACAAGTTTCCCAGATCACTTCTCACTCCATACAAGTCCTGCAAACACACACGCACACACACACACACACAAGACACAAGACACCATAATGNCACACACACACACACACACACGCACACACACACACAAACACACACACAAACACGCACACATACACAAGACACCATAATGACACAGAGGTACAATAAACCACAGGGATCTGCTCACTGGATTGTAACGCAGTGCTGTGAGATAAGCATCAACTGCTTGATGGAGTTCTCCAGCTGCAACTAACGCAGCTGCTAAATTAATATAGCCATCAACAAACTCTGGCTTCAATCTGACAGCATGGTGGTAGTTGTCAAGAGCTTGCTGCAGCTGACCTCTCTCTTTGAAGACATTACCTAGGTTGGAGTAGGCCTCGGCTAACAGAGGGTTCTTCTTTATAGCCAGGGCACTGAACTGAGCCGACCTGAACACACACACCACGATCATTCAATAAGGGTATACACATGTATGACTCACTTGTCTAGACGGCGACACTGGAAGTGTATTGATGAGAGCAGGAGAAGGCAGCCAGTGTTCTCAGGCTCTCTGTGCCACAGCTCCATGCAGAGCTGCTCTGATCTGTCGTAGTTGCCTCGCTGGTACTCGGAGTGGGCTAGCTCGGCCAGGGAGGCTGACATGGCAGGCACACATCAGTCATACAATCCACGCACGTACAAGATTAGCATACCTGAGTCAATCTTATCAAGAGTTTGGTAGGGATCAACCGACTCCACGCTGGAACTACCAGAGTAAACCAACTGTCGCATCATTTTTACAAGTTCTCCTCACGATTAGTTCG
This sequence comes from Tethya wilhelma, assembly GCA_964030475.1. Taxonomy (NCBI): domain Eukaryota; kingdom Metazoa; phylum Porifera; class Demospongiae; order Tethyida; family Tethyidae; genus Tethya; species Tethya wilhelma. The sequence continues at coordinate 5,524,437 of CAXIPT010000008.1, read as the reverse complement.
CGCATGAGTCCATAAAAGCGATCAAACACCACCGATCGAAGGGTCGCTTCGACTGAAGGTCCGTATGATGAAGACACACGCTTGCAGCCTGATGATACACCTCTCCTCGCCGTGTAAGAATCTTCAACAGAGAATCGTTTCTCGCGAGCACCAATCAGCCATTTTACCTCGAGTGTTTGCGGTTGAAAAATTAGAGTAAGATACTGCAATCTGATTGGTTGAAGTGTCATGTGATGCGGTTAGCCAATCACGAAAAGGAGCGGGTGTTTTGAAACGATGAATCATGGCGGACGAGAGCAGCCTGCTGGGGGTTCTCACGGACACTACCTACTCGGTCTCTGGCTTGGACTCCAGCCACTCCAACAGCAGCTCCCGAGGACTGGACGTGACCAGGTACCTACCCTTACAAAGTTACATCTGTGTGTCCTTCTGTCACTTTAGTAAATCTATTTACCAACACTACCATAATATTTTACTAGAGATGAGCTGGAGAAACGTCAGCTGATGCACACAATTCAACTGCTGAGGTTGGAAGTGTCACAGAAAGAGCTGCTGTTGGAATCATTGAGGAGCGATCGTGACAGTCAGTTGGAGGAGCTGAGAGAGAAGCTAGCCGACAGTTGTCACGAGAAGAAGCTGCTAACCCTTCGTCTTCAGTCGCTGGCTGGTGCCCACGAACAGGAGATGAAGGTGGTGAGAGAGAAGAGCCTGTCCTCAGGAAGAAGGGAGGAGGAGATAGCTCTCAGCTTGCAACACCAGCCCCCACTCACAGAGACAGACTACCAGAGGTTACTTGTTAATGACCCCAAAACACTTTCTCTCACTGATCTCATCAAAGTAAGGTACAAATGATGTAATAATGATGTGATTAATTCTAGTAGGTTTGTTCCAGATGAAATTGTATGAGGTCACTAAACCATTGGTCGCGGATAATGAAAGGTTGAGCTCGTCTCTAGAAGTGCTGACTCAGCAGTTGACTGCTGCAAACAATCAACTAGCACAATGTCAAGAGGTATGTCATTTGGTTTCCATGGCAACCAAGTTAATGCCATTATAATGACAGGAGTCGAGGTGTTCAAAGGAGAAGGTGAGCTCGCTGGAGAGTGAGTGTCTGAAGAACAGGGAAGAACTGCTGGCAAGCAGAGCACTCGTCCAGGAGGGCAACTACAAGATAGAGAACTTTGACTCTCTTCAGAGGTATGTGTTCTCTCTCTCTCTCTCTCTCTCTCTCTCTCTCTCTCTCTCTCTCCCATATGCTGATAGTGCTAGTGTGTGTGTGTCAGGAGCAGAGATGAACTGAAGAGGGAGTTGGAGAGAGCGAGAGAGAGTGCAGAAGAGGCTAGGGTGAGCCATGCTGCCAGGGAGGAGCAACAGACCCACCTCAGGATGGAGGTAGGCCAGCCTTGTGGCAGCTGGGTGTGTGATTCACCAGCTGTTCCATTAGCTGGCATCATTGACTCAAAGTGTGGAGCTCCTGAAACAAGACAAGCAGTATTTGCAGAGACAGCTGGAAGAGCTGAGGCGCCACAACCACACCCTGGTGGACCGGAGTGAACAGCTGAGTCAGCAAGTGGAGGAGGAAAAGAAAGAGAGAGAAAAGGTCCTCCGTCAAATGGTCCAATCAAAGTGAGTCTTCCGTTGGTCAGTGGGGGAACAGATGTGCTCTTGGGGTACCCTGCTGTACTTTGACCTCTTTCTTCAGGGAGCAGTCAAGAGTGGAGTATGAAGATAAGCTAGAGAGTGTGAGGAGCCAGGCACACCTCCAACTGGAGCAGCTCAAGAATCAGACCAGAGAAATGTACGAGAGAGAGATCCGTTCGCTGAGAGAAGCCAGGCAGTGTGCCTTGGAGGAGAGAGACAGGGCCCTGGCTGCTGAGAAGGAGACAAATGAAAAGTTTGCGAATCTCTTGAAAGAGTAAGGCTCTAATATCGACAACCAAGAGTGTTGTGTCAGTGGTTGTGATATGGCAGACACCACACTGTCCAGAGCTCATGTGATGCCCGCATTGGTCAGCTGCAAGGAGAACTTCAACTGGTCCAATATGAGAAGGACAGACAGCAGCTGGCAGCTGAGCAGATGAGCCAAGACCTCAAACACTGCCAGTTGGAGCTGGAGAAACTTGAGAAGAAGGTAAGTTAGTGCTAGTGCTGGAGAGAGGTTGCTCACCTGGTAGCACTGTTGGCCCAGAATGGGATCCTGGCTCAGGAGGTGTGGAGAATGGAAACCAGAAATGAATGTCTTGTTAGGGAAAACGAAACGCAGTGGAAAAATGCTCAAGAAAAGCTTGCAACTTACGAGAGACTAGAGAAAGAGCTGGATGAGATTGTCCTCCAGTCGGCTCAAGGTATGTGAGGTTGTGCCTGTAATTAATGTGGTAATAATTAGGGGGCTATTTCAGCTGGTGAGGAGCCCAGTAAGGTGGTGCTCTCTTATGGGTTTGGAGCTGCTGTTCCCAGCACTGCTAAGAGGAGACTGCAGCAGAGGTGAGCTAGCCCGATGTAGCTGGTCTGATAGTGAGTGATGTCATTAATGTGTTACAGCGCTCAGCTCGCCCAACGAGTGCTTCATCTGGAGAGAACCAATGCTGATCTCAGACAGCAACTAGAAGCTGGAACTGGTAGGGCAGCCCAGCTTGAAGGAAAGGTGTGTGCCAGTGTGTGCTGATGCAGCTAGCTAACCAGCCTGGTGTCTCTATTGATGTTCCAGTTAGAACGATGTGAGGAGCTGTTGAAGAAGACAGGCCAGCCTCACAGCTGCTTGCTGGAGGACCTTCAACACCGCGACACACAGTTGGAGTGTGAGCGTCAGAAGTGCTGCCAACTGGAGAGAGAGATGAAAGACTTACGAGAAGAGAGGGCAGGCATGATTGAGACTAGGAACCAGATGGCCAGGGACATTGAGAGGCTGTTGGAGCACAGGGAGGTGGGCAATGGAGCCAGCACACGTGAGAAAGATAACATGGACATCTAATGTTATTGTAGGAAGTTCATTTGATGAAACAAGTTCTACTGGGAGTGTTGAACAAACCACAGTCCTCACAGGAAGTAAATAAACCACACCCACTTCCTACCCAATTTGTAAGTTTTCCTTTCAAGTTCATACTGCATGGCTTCTGTTGTTCACATTATAGTGTACTACATGCACAGACTAAAGTTGGCAGTTCCAAGAAGCCCCCTCTCCCAGGCCAATAAGAGTGGAATGCAACACTATACTCTTAGTAGTACTATTATCACTGTGTGTGTAATTTCCCTGAAAGATCATATGACTGCTGTTATGTGTACACAAATGAATACAAACAACTGACATTCTTTTGATGGCACATGACATGTGATGTGTGTGTGTGGGCGGAAGGGATAGGGGGCAGTCAAAACACATCTGAAATAATTTACACAAACAAAACACAAAAGATTGAAAATAAATTAAAAATGAACTGTGCATGACTTGTTGCATGTGCTAATCTGAGTCTGGTAGTGGGAGACAAGACATGGCATTTGGAACAACTCCAGTGACCCTCAGTTTGGGCATGGTGCCATCGAGCTGTGAGAGGCTGTCTCTTCTGAGGGAGCCAGAGGCCCTCAGGGGGAGGCTGGACGTCGAGAGACGACCAGAGACCCCCATGGGACTTGTGAGAGGGGATTCAGGAGGGGAGTTGACCAGTTCAAACATTTGCACTTGTCCCTGGCAGACAGATGGATCACGGCCATTCTCAGTGTCCAGGACCACGAGTATGTTGAATGAGGAGCCTGGTGTGTAGCGCAGGGGGGAGGAGCTGACGGGGGAGCAGCAGGTGTCCCCCCTCAAGGGAGTGCAGTGGATGCTGACGATGGGTCTGGGACCACAGTACGTGGCAGTCACTAGCTTATAGCTGAGATCTTGAGGTGTGTTGCTAGGAGACGACTGGAGGGAGTAGGCACCACTAGGACAGCTGAGCTGCCTCACACGGCGATATCTTCTGGAAGGAGAGACACACTCTTGTATTCTGAACACCAGAAGATGGCCACCATTGGTTCCAACCAGTAACAAGTTATCAACAGCCGATGTGTACGTAATATAGATGACATCATTGAGCCAGTTACCATCATCCATTTGACAGTGATTGCTATATAAGGAAATAAGAGAGAGATGCATTTGTTATACACTCGTAGATACATATGCCTCCACACAGAGGAAACCAATTCATGGCCGTTTCTAACATTCATTACATTCTGTGTGAGTTGGAAGGTAGTTTGGCACTCATTAGCCGATCATAGGACCAAGGCATGTGACTGAGGCTACAATATTCATAGGTCAGTCTTTAGGAGCATGAAAACACTTCCAGCTATGAATTCCATTAACTATCAAAGCACACGCACTATCTCCAATGAATGAATCATGCAGTGGGTGCCTTACCAGCATGTGATCTTGAGTTTAGGAGCAAACTCTGTGGTGTCCCAAAGAACCATGGTGGACGACTGGGATACTGAGCTCCACACACCATGCTCTGTGGCCACCATCTGGGAGATGTAGCCCCTGGTCTGTCCCTCATTGGGCAGAGAAGGAAGCTCCGTGCAGCCATCTAATGTGACTATCTCCGTCCAATCAGATCTTTTTAAGATAACAATCTTCCCTCCACAGGCACACCAGTATGTCTCAATGCCACAGCACACCACCAGCACCGCTGTGCTGACGCTGGTGTTGCCACTCTCACCCAGCCTGTCCAGTTGGACCACCTTACGAGGGCACTTGAGAGCGTTCTTGAGCCCTCCTCTTTCGTTTCCCTCTCCACTGATGACAGTGAGTGTTCCATTGGGAGAGCCCACAAGGACCTCCATCCTGTAGCGCTGTCTCTCCTCTCTGTAACCCTGCCTCTCCAGGCATTGTCTGGTGGAGATCATGGTGATGGAATCAGGCAGCTTGGTGTACGCATGAAATGACAGTCTTAGTTCTGCGGTAAGATCAAAGACGTGGAGAGTGCCAGCCTCCGTGCCGGCCCACACCTGGCACTCCCCAGCGATGGTCATGCATGTGACTTTAGAGAGGGAGAAGTTGTCAGTGTCTGGTGTGTTGATGATGGGGAAGATTGGTACTGGCACTGGGAGATGGCTGACAGAGCCGTTCCTGGAGTCCAAGACACTGAGAGAGAAGCCTGGCCCTCCGTGAAGGAAGTAGCTGTGAGAGGGTCCACACACTGTCCCAGTAGAGCGACCGCTGTCCACAGAGTCAGTGGGAGAGAGATGGGAGAACAGGTCATAGCCCACAGTACACAGAGGAAGGTGGTCAGACTGCTCTGGGATGTTGACAGCACCATGTAGCTTCATGGGAATAGCTTGGCTCTCAAAGAGAGTTCTTTCCAACCGTGACATGATGGCTTGATGCACACACACTCTGTGTAACGGGAGGGAAATAAATCAGTGGTGAATTACTGATTGACACTGTGTGAAATCATAGTATGTATTATCTATGGTGAAATTAAAATACATTGGTTTACATAATTTGATTATGCATCAATTTGAATTGCATCATTTGAAATTCAAACGATACATAGATACAGCTGTTTACATAATTATTAACACGGTTGTACTTACATACAATCCTCTATTAGAATGGATCAGCGGTGTTTTCATTATTCGCAATGGTTGATGTGTTCTGCCGCGCACTGACGAACGAGAACAAACATTCGCAAGATAACGAACAGTTCCTTTTAGGACATCAAGCCACGCCTCCTTTTGATTGTCACATGACCGCCGGAATGCATGCAAGCTGTGCTTATGCAGCAAGTCAAGTCACTGTGTGTGTCTGTTCTTCTGCTGGGTAGATCTTGGAAGGCAGTGAGCTCAGCTCTCGTCCTGTGCTGCTAGGAATGCCTGATACATCACCATGGATGGGTGAGACAGACACACCGCATACTGCCATAGTAGATCTATAAATGAAAATTATCTATGTACAGGAGTGAGATAACAGTGGTGGTACTAGGAGGCAAGGGGGTTGGAAAGAGCACCTTCATTGACCACTGCTTTGTAAGATCCGTTCAATTGTCTTAAATGCTTGCCTCAATGTGTGTTCTTCCTGTCCAGTTGGAGGTGACCAATATGGCAAGGGTGAACCGCAGAGCCTCCATTTCTCTGTGTGGGAGACAAGTTCACATCCATTTTGTGGAGAGCCCTGATAGAATGCAGCTGGTGCCAGCTACGATGGTATTCCTTCTCTTTGATACAACCAGCAAGGTATGCTAGCTACTGGGTACCCCACTCTCCCTCTCCATGGCCATACTTCACTCTCTCTCCATGTGTGCTAGGAGTCATTCTCTGAGCTCCAGTCGTTGCTGGAGCTGGCCCAAAGGGTGTCTCCCACTGCATTGAGAGCTGTCATTGGCACCAAAGCTGACCTTCCTGAGGAGAGAGCGGTCCCCAGTCAGGATGCAGAGGTGAGCTAGTCTATGTCACATTGCTCTGATTATATTTGGTGGTGCAATTGCAGGAGTTCTGCAAGAGACACTCCAATGGCTCATCTCCAACGCCCTACTATGAGACAGCACTCGATCCAAGCAACTCCATCTTTATAGCGTTTCAGGAGATAATGGCACGACCACTGATTAACAATTTCCTGGTAAATTAACTAAATATTGTGCATTTTATTACTAGTCATTGTGGGTGTGGTTTCTCCACTCCAGATCAAAGCTGCGACAGACCAGGAGCAATTGGCATTTGTCTATGAAGTAAGTAGACGGTCATGTGCTAATCACATGGTAGTCATGTGATTTTGTGTTTTACAGCTGATGGAGTGGTCCCTGGTTGAAAACAGTGCCAACATTATGACTTACCTACGGCAAGCCGGCTACCACATCCCAAAAGAGCTGATTCAGCAATATCCGCATATTGTTAGAGACTACCTATTGAGTGAGTGGGTCCATGTAGTTGCTAGGAGGGCTGAGGGTACTAACCTGATGATTGATTTCTGCAGTGGAATATCCTCCTCGTCTGGTGCCGAGGTTCACTACCATTGACCTGACAGAGATGGCAGAGCCTGCTGGCTTTGAGGACAGTCTTCTGACAGAGTTTGACGAGGAACCTCTGAGTGTGCATGACGTGCGCCCCACCATTGAGGTGACCAGGAGCTACCATCTTCACTGGAGAGACATTTCACTGGTCCATTTACCTAGCTCCTTCCTCAGTTCAGACGCCCTGGACTGTGACCACCTGGTCCACGTCACTCTCTCTCACAACAAGCTCACTTTCATCCCGACCGCCCTCTTCCACCTCCCTCGGCTGGAGTCCCTTGACGTCTCCCACAATGAGCTGACGGCCCTGCCAGGGATTGAAGTGTGGAGCACCTCCTCCAAGCTCCAAGTCCTCATTGCCTCTCACAACCTCATCACTGGCGACAACTACAGCCCACTGCTCTACAGGAAGAGGGGCGGGGCTGCAAACATCCCCTTCCAAGAGTTGTGGTACCTTGACCTCAGCTTCAACTGTCTGGTCCGGTTCCCACACCACGTGCTCAACTTTGCACTGAAGTACCTCAATCTCTCTCACAACAAACAGGTAACCAATGGTAACCATTTGGGACACACCCACCAATAGGTAATAATGACATTATTGCAACACACATGCAGATCACCAAACTGCCTCAGGACATCTGTCGTATGAGCCAGCTGCAGAGCCTGCTCCTGGATGGCCTCTCTCTCTCTGACCCTCCTGCCTTCATTGCTGAGCTGGGCACCGGCGCCATCCTCAGCTACCTTCGCTTGAAGAAGTCGTCCAGCTGTGTGTGCAATGGCCTGAGGGTGGTTGTGACTGGCCCCCAGGGCATGGGCAAAACAAGTGTGGTCTCTAAATTAAGAGCAGACACCCCATCCAGCCCCGTCATCAACCACACCAAAGGACTGGAGGTTAGCAGCTATCACAACGTTTGGCTCTGTGTCTTTGCATGGTGACACTATTACTGTAGGCACTGATGTTAGTGATGTTAGTGAATGGAGGCCATTTTAAACACATGCTATAAGAATACAAATGAAAACTTCAATTCACTAAAATTACTACCGCCAAATTTACTCTCCGGGAAATTTTTGCGTTTTCGTCTTGAATAGAAATTCGCGGGGAAAATTTTCGTGGATTGCGTCTCAACATTATGTGACGACCACATACCTTACAAATTTTGTAGGGGGAAATTTTCGCAGAAAGCTGCCAAACCGCAAAATTTGCAAAAAATTTTCCCCCACAGAAATTTCCTGCTATACGGTAGTAGCAGCCTGTGGTAGTTGCCTTGTGAAGTATGGCAGGCTTATTTTGAAGACCATGGTTGTGTATTTGTATCATGTGGGTCATGTCGGTACATGTAGTCAATTAGCTAGTACTGTGAGGGTGATAATTGGTGTGCCCCTTTCATTAGGTGACTGAATGGAAATACAGAGGAAGTGATATATTCTCTTTCCGAAACAAATGGTTCACCTTTGACCTCTGGGATTTTAGCGGCGATCCAGAGTGTGATTTCATCTACTCCTGCTTCAACTGCCACACCTCCGTTCATCTCGTGGTCTGTGATGTCACCAAGAAGACCGACGGACTCATTAGGACGCTCTGTGATATCCAGGTGGGTGTGGTCAGTGGGTGGAGCCAGCAGTGCATTTCACAGTGTGTTTGTGTCAGCTAGGCTGTGAGCACGTGTCGTGTCCCGGTTGTGGTGGTGTTCACTCACATGGACCAGCTGAGGAGCCGGGAGCACAGGGAGGAGGTTAGGAGGCAGAAAACACAGTGGCTGGAATATCACAACAGGAGGGTGGGTGTGTTGTCAGTAGTCATGTGATTTGTTGTACTGATCATGTGACTTGCTGTGTTCAGGGGGAGTCTGGCAATGGTGCCTTCAGCCTGATGGCGTCCATGACCGACAGTGTGAGGTCGCTGCAGGGGAGGGACGTCCTCACCTCCTATGAAGCACCACAACAGGCATTTGAAATGCAGGCTATGTCAGAAGAGGATATTCCACTCATGCCCCTAATAATCAAGGTTCATTTTATCAGCAATGTGACCGGTGAAGGTGTTCCTAGTCTCAGAAAGACTCTGTACAAGGTACTCTGTCAGTGAGGGCTCTCTTTTCTCTGGGCTGTCACCTCCCTGACTCTCTCTCTCTCTCTCTCTCTCTCTCTCTCTCTCTCTCTCTCTCTCTCTCTCTCTCTCTCTCTCTCTCTCTCTTATAAACATCTTCATTGGTAATTCGTACATACATACACATGTACAAAAATAACCACTGAGGGGAGGAGGAAAAATAGGGTCCTACGGTCAAAATGTCTTACAAAAACATTGCACCAATCACCTAACTCCTACCACAAATGCTAGTACGATAATGCTAAACATAAAGGACATAAGATAAATACAATTATTAACAGTAAATAACAATGACTAGCCTAAATACATAACATGCTTAAATAAATAATGGCAAGAAGGCATACTTTAGTTAGGTTTTAACATTACGACAGCACCAAATTTTATGTGAGCCACAAATTGCCAGCTTTGATAGTTTTAGAAGCATTTTCCTTTGTTGTGGCTTGCCATTGTTCAGAAGTGTAAATAGTTTGCTGAATCCATGAAGGTGTAGAAGACCACGTGATCCAACCTCTAATTCACCCTCATATCCCTTACTTTTAGCTATAACAAGGACATGGAATCTGTATTTTTCATCTAGGTCTTGTCTATCTCTCTCTCTCTCTCTCTCTCTCTCTCTCTCGTTGGCGTCTGGTTCCCTCTCCTCTCTCTCTCCCTGTCACTCCTACCTGAGGCTCATTGGACTGGACGTTCCCTCCTTCTACTGCCAACTGGAGCAGCAGATCCGTGATCTGAGGAACAAGTTCCAAGGCACAACTTGTGAGGGGAAGCAGAAGGTGTTCTATACCCTTCAAGAGTTTAAGAAGGAAGTCCCTTTGCCTCAGGCCATCACTGACCACGACCTGGAGACAGCTCTCTGGTTCCTCCACAAGGTACTCTTACCGTCCCAGTCTGTGCTGCCCTCACAATATGGCCATTGGTGCTCAGAGGGTAGTAGAAGTATTTAAATGATTTGTTACTCTCATTGTCTGCAGCTTGGCTTTGTGTATGTGCACAAATGTCGCCATAGCAACATGCTATTGGTGGGTGTGGTCCCTCAGCTGATTGGTCATCTCCTTCAGAGGTTGACCCGAGCTGGTTCCACTGCCAAGGAGGCCAACGCCCACTCCTGCTATCTTGCTGACGCCCACCTCTGTATGCTGTGGGGACTGCAGCCAGTCGTGAGCCTGGACAGCCAGGAGCCAACCTGCCTTCATCTCGTGGACTTCCTCAAGCACCTCGATGTCTGTTCACCTCTCTTCCCAGGCACTTCTTTCTTTCCTTTTATGTTGCCTCCATCTCTCCCTCGTGGGTTGGACCCTGACCCCTCTGCCATGATTCCCAGGAGGACCTACGTCATCAGCTACATGCCGGCCATGTTTGCTAGCAAGCTCCTTGCAAGACTTGTGTGTTCTCTGGTGAATGAATCTGCCCCTGTTTCTCCCAACATGTCTGCACCAGCTGCCACTGTCCCTCTGGGCATGCCATCAGGTAGGCTCATCATTACCCTGTCTGTCTGTCTGTCTGTCTGTCTCTCTGTCTGTCTGTTGATTGGTCTCTTTCTGTAGGTTTGTTGCTTTATCTCTGGCAAAACAACATCTTTATTGAAGATCCTGCTGACTCAGCAAAGTTGTGGGTACACATAAGAGAGAATTTTCATGCCGAGCATGATTCCCAGCCATATTGTGGGCGTGTTGATGTCCATGTGACAGGAAGCATGTCCAGAGAGGCCCTCTGGCTGAGACTGGTCACCATGGAGATAGAACATGTGAGCTATAAGCCACTCTGTCTGTGGTCACATTATTACTGTACTCTGACCCTCTCAGATGCTGAAAGTGGTGTTCCCAGAGCTGCTGACTGCTCCTCAGTTTGTTGAAGTGTTCATTCCCCTTGGCCCAGAGTGGACGGACCACGACCCAGATGGAGCCGACCTGGAGCTCTCTGGCTCTCCTGGCAGGGATGGTGAGGTGTCTTCACCCCCCGCAGTGGCCACTGCCAATGGCAGCGCCAGCCCCTCTCAGCACAGCATCAACTCCCTGTCGTGGGAGGTCCTCTCCAGACACAGCACCACCAGCACCAGGCTGAGTATGGTCCAAGATGCCGCCTCTCCCCAGTACTACCTAGTACCCCTCTGGGAGTGCCTGCAGGTAAGTGGCAGCGTCATCTTGATGGAATAAAATGAACCATTGCTCTATTCTAGGAGGCCTTTAAGACCCCTGTAATTAGAGTTAATGCCAGGAAGCTCCCGTTGAGACAGGCCATTCCTGATCTGCTGTTTGGGGACTTCCCCTCGGACATGCTCTTCCGCTCCGCCACTGATGGTGGGGACCAGTTTGTGATGTCAATGGAAGGTCACTTCAACGAGAGCCATTTCCGTGAGGCGGACACAGGCCTCTACATCAGACACTACTACACTCTTGACGATGAGGACGTGTGCATTAGCAAGCCACCTGGAGCTCTCAAAGCTGTGAGTCAATCTTCTCCTACAGTTGGTCCCTTTCTTCTACTAGTGTTCTCTTCTTGTGTCCAGTTCTATCTCAAGTCGTGGCTGGAAAGAGTTAGAGAAGATTTTCTGAAGCTGCGTCACTTGCACTGTCCTTACCTTGTGTCTCCAGTGGGCGTGACCTTCTGCCCCCCGTGTCTGACCCTGGAGTCTGCCCCCCACGGCACGCTGAGGTCACTGCTGGTCATGAAGAAATGTTTCATTGGAAGAGACATCATCCACAACATCGCCTTGCAGGTATTTGTTGTCTTTTTTTTGTTTGTTTGTTTTTTTGGTTTTTTTTGGTTTTTTTCTGGTAATAAAGAGATACAGTTGTAACCAACTGTACATAGTCGCTCCTATTGTAGCGTCCTTTTTTTGAACTACTTATTGTACACTTTTTTTAAGGAAATTGTTACATCAGTAAGTGACAGGGGGAGATTGTTGCATCCACACTAAAAGGGAAAGATGCATAAACCTTTTCCTTCTAATTAAGGGAAACAGTAATTCAATGATAGTATATTTCTTTGCCCAGCTGCTGAGTGCTTTGGAGTTCTGTCACAAACAGAACATTCGCTACCACANCACACCGCCTACTGTTGATTTGTTTATTTTTAAGTGAAATGTTTGAAAAAAAATTTGTTTGACACTTGAAAAAAAAAATAATAACTTCACACAAATTATTAAACACACAATATTTTATTATTGGTAGTCAGTGGCAACGTGTCCGCTGAGGTAAATGTTGTCATACATGTGGCCCAGGAGGTCATCACTGACACCATGTGTGGCACGACGAAGATTACGAATGAACTCTCTTTTGGACATCTTGTTCTTGACATGCGGGCTAGTCAGGTCCACACTGAGGAGGATGAGAGAGTAGCAGATGACAAAGGCTGTGTCTGGAAATGAGTACACAACGATATGGCATGATAAAATAATGATAGTTTAAATCAATTCACCTTTGCTCATATTGATGTTTGGGTTGCACTGGATGTAGCGATCAGAAAACCGGTCAAGCAGGTTTTCCAAGAACTGTCCCCGTTCGTTAGGAGCTGGAATGAGAGAGAAGAACTTTCTGAGTGCGTCTGGTAGGAACATGTCCCCATACGAGTGGAGGTGGACCAGGCTGTCGAGGACATCGGGCCTCTCTTGGAGGAATCTCCTCAGACTGGTCCAGTCCAAGGAGGAGGTGTGGTGAATGAAGTCAGCAATGGCCTCAGGGGAGTCTTCCAGCACTCCAGAAGACACCAGATAGGAGATGCCCTGAGGGAGAGAGGAAGGATGGCCACCATGGTGTGTGTGTGTGTGAGTGAGTGTGACTCCTTACCTCCTTTGGGTCAGCAGTGAAGGTGAGGGTGCCATTGTCCAGGAGGAGATAGAGCTGCTTGTGAGAGTGGTGGAGACAAAACCCATTACTGTAGGCCGTCACTTTACCCCAACGCTTGTAGCACAAACTGAAGAGAAACACATCCTTCAACACCATGTCACACACAACAATATATTTACACTGACCTTTTCCAGAGCAGGTCCACATTGGCCAGATTACACCAGAGTTCATTGACACACGAGGCCAGACAGAGGTCGGTGGCGTCCAGATGAGAGAGGACTTGCACTGCTAGCTCGGGAGGAAGGGTCACAAGGTCAGGGAAGCTGTCCAACTTCAACCCATGCTCTCTCCTTCTCAGAGAAGTTCCATTACACTGCTGTCCCCCGCATGACGTCACTTGTCCCATGCTTGGCTCCTAGTCTTAGTGAAGTGTTGTGCTAACTGTGTGCCAGCCACTTCAGTCGGAGAGGCTGCTATCTCATCGCAATCATACCTTCTACGCTCACTGCTCCAGCTAAACACTTTTGACGTGGACAATTTTCAATATTACATTTAGATGTTGCCGTATATTTAGAATCAAGCCACGCCCACTTGTTATTGTCCGGTCACATGCTTCTTATGTAAAACGGCTAAACAGTCCAGTACAAGGACGTACAAGGTACATATTGGGATTCCGAGAGCTGCTGAACGCTACATTGAGCATCTCATCTCTCTGAGTAAGTGGCCATGCAGCTGGCTGATCGTGCTAGCGTGTCTGTTACATGTCGTGTAAATCGGGGCAGCTGGTAGGGTATTAAACTATGGGAGTTGATTGTACATGATGCTTGCATGCACGTCAGTTGAGCCATGGCAACAGAAGAGGACGGACTGACGTTGATTGAGCAGCCCAAGAGGAGGAGGAAAGCTAAGAATGGCAGAGATTGGAACGATGAAGCTCAACCGATGGAGACCTTCTCTGATTCTGATGCCATCCAGGACACACGGCTTGGGCCGCATTTCCAAGAGACTGCTGTCTTCTCTGATGCCCTCAGTGATGCTGAGAGTCTACCCAGCTATCGTGCAATGGCTGCCAGTCTGAAGAAGGAGGTGAGGATCATGGACCAAAAGGAGACCACCCCCCTCCTGATGGACGGAGGTGGGGAAGAGAAGAGGAATGGCCTGGCGGGCAGCGACGACAGTGAGGAGGCTACCACCACCTACAGCACACTGGGACAGAGCAACGGTGCCAAGAAACGACCCAATTGGATCAAGAAATGGTGAGTGTTCTCCTTCTGTGTCAAACTGTTGCAATGACTCATTGTTTTGTGTGTGTGTGTGTGTGTGTGTGTGTAGGTATAACTACATTAAAGTGGCATCTTTGACATTCTTTGTTGTAGTCTGTGTGGTAAGTTGCAAGAATGTCGCCTTAGCAACGCTAATCACTCACTCTCTTCTTGTGTGTGTGTGTGTGTGTGTGTGTGTGTGTGTGCGTGTGTGTGTGTGTGTGTGTGTGTAGATCATGTTTGCTGTGAATGAACAACAAGAAGATGAAGAAAAGCACCACTACTTCATTCACCTCAATGATGGATCTTATGGTGTGTTTCATTCACTGCTCCTTGTAGTTAGTGTTCTAGTGTTACCACTAGGCCTTGTTCAGACTGTGTTTTCCTCAATGGGCCCATTCACCTAGGCTAACATGGCCCCTCCTGGGAGCCTGGCTTCTTACTAGAAGTGTCATAAGTAGCAACCCTTTGTTTCCCTCTACTTGTTGTAAGTGGTTTCTATGGTAACTGCTACTGTTTCTCACAGCTGTTAACTTCACCAAAGAGGATACCAACAGTTGGAAGTTTGTAAGAGTTGATATAAAGGGACCTTTTCTAGGTTAGTTGTGACTCAACATTGCATTGTATTGCATCATCATCATAATGACTGCATGCACTAACATTGCAGACCTGCCGTTTGACTCTGATAATTCTGAGGACAGTAACTGCTCTGACTTTATCTTTGTCTGTGGGGAAGAGGAGAGAGTGCTTCCCAGGCTTTCCTGTCTCCAGATGGAGGTATGCATCATGTGATGGTAGTACTATGCCCAGCTGTTACGCTACTCCTGTAGTTTGATCTCTTGACTGCTTGTTGTGGCTTTGAGTCAAGTTGTAGCTTACCTGGGAATTTGCCAACTAGAGCATGTTGACATAGTTCTGTGTCAGTCACATGAGGTGTGGGGTGTATTTGTATTGTTTAGAACAATTCCCACTGTGAGTCGTTCAAGGTGAACCACACAGCTCCCTACACCAGCTCTGTCACCAAGACACTGGAACTGAAAGAGATTTCCAATGGGTAAGATGATCACTGATTGAACAGCAGCTGATGCTATCTTACCTCTTTCTCTCTCTCTCTCTCTCTCTCTCTCTAGCAATGTGTCCCAGATGGTGTTTGTGACACAGCACTCCCAGGCCTTAGAATTTCAGATTACAGTCCATGGGGAAATTCTTGCAGAGTATCTTCAAGTGATTCTGGCAGCCATAATCCTAGTGGGAGTCTACATTCTTATTGGCTTTGATGTGAGTCCCTTCCTAATCACCCCTCACCACATTCACTCTCTCTCTCTCTCTCTCTCTCTCTCTCTCTCTCTCTCTCTCTGTCAGGTGGTGCACAGGACTATGGCTGCCATGATAGGCAGCACTTGTACCCTGGCGGTGCTCTCAATGCTGCACAAGGTTAGTGGGTATCCTTACCAGCTGTGATATCCTCCTTTTCATGGCCTCTCTCCCTGTGCAGAGACCTTCCCTCCATGAGGTGGTGCAAATGATTGACCTGGACACTGTCAGCCTACTGTTTGGAATGGTGAGCCACTCTCTCACTAACTAGTGTGTGTGTCATGTGACCTGCCATTCTCTCAGATGACTCTGGTAGGCATCTTCTCTCAGACTGGCTTCTTTGATTATTCTGCTGTGAAAGCTTACAAGTTAGCTAGAGGAAAGATTTGGCCTCTGATAACACTGCTGTGTTTCTTCTCTGCCATAGTTTCAGCGTTTCTGGTGAGCTAGAAACTCAATATCCCTCACTGATCTCCATCTCAATGTGTGTGTGTGTGTGTGTGTTGCAGGATAATGTCACCACCATTCTCTTGCTAGTGCCTGTCTCCATCAGGTAAGGTGTTACCATGGCAACAGATCAGCTCATTCACATATCAATCTATCATTAGGCCTTTGCAAATTATGCTGGCATAATTTTGAGCATAATAGTTGTAAGCATTAGAATCAGAGAATTATGCTGGCATAATAGGTGAATTCCTGGCATAATTAATTTTGAGCAAAAACTCTTAATATGAATTATATAGAGTTGAACACTTTCATACTAACTATTGTAGGTTTGAATAATCGATATCTACTAAAGGTTAAGGTTTAACTTTCTGCTTTTACTCTAGATAAATCACCTGTCATATTATTGCTTAACAATGGCATCTTATCCTAATGGCAGTTGTGTCAAATTGTAATCAAAATTGATCCAGATATGTTGTGTATTTTGTATGAACGCATGACAAATTATGGATTTAACAGAAAAATGTTGAGCATAATAGGTGAAATTGTGAGAATTAGAGCATTATAGCATAATGGGCTAAAAATTAAGCATAATTTGCAAAGGCCTATCTATCATCTACAGGCTGTGCCAAGTGTTGAACCTTGACCCCCGTCCCGTTCTGATAGCGGAGGTAGTATTCTCCAACATCGGAGGTACAGCCACTGCCATAGGGGATCCCCCCAATGTCATCATAGTCTCAAACACTCTTATAAAGAATTATGTAAGTCTCTTTGGCATCAATGGGTTCAGCATTATCGCCACGTCTGCTCCTGCAGCCTGTTGGCATTGACTTCAGTGAATTCACACTGCACCTGTTCATCGGGATCATCTTCTGCCTCATTCTGGGCTATGGTTTGCTCTCCCTCACCTTCTGCTTCTCTTACGTGAGGTTAAAGAACAAGGACCCTCCTCACATCTCAGAGCTGAAGAGAGAGATAGCCATCTGGGAGAGGACGGCCCAGCAACTCAACGTTGTTTCCCTGGAGGAGAGGGCAGTGAGGGAGGCCCTCATAGCCAAGGCAGCGGCCGTCAGGAGCCAGCTGAGCAGAGAGAGAAACATGACCATGCAGTCGGCTCAGGACCTCTGGCAGAAGAATCTTACAGAGTTGGAGTCCAAATATCGCATCACAAATCGCGTGTTGCTTACCAAGTCAGCAGTTGTGCTCCTGGTTGTCATTCTTATGTTCTTTTTATCCAACATCATCCCTAATTTCGAGCTGGATCTTGGTACGCTGATGTGCTGTGTTACCATGGTAACGGTAATGTCATTATCTCTCTCTGTCTCTAGGTTGGATTGCAATCTTTGGGGGTGTGGTTCTCCTGCTCCTCTCTGACATCCAGGACCTGGAGACCGTCCTCCACAAGATAGAGTGGGGGACACTGCTCTTCTTTGCTGCTCTCTTTGTGCTAATGGAGGGACTGGGGGAGTTGGGCTTGATCAAATTCATTGGCAGCATCATGGTCACTGTTGTGGAGGTCAGTCATGTGATGCTCTCCACTACTGTTCTATTAAGACACACACATACACACACACACACACACACACACACACACACACACGCACACACACACACACACAGCAAGTTCCTCTGGAGCATCAGATGACAGTGGCTATTCTAATGGTGCTCTGGATTTCTGCTCTGGCCTCCTCTTTCATTGATAACATTCCCTTCACCACGGCAACCATCCCTGTCATAGTGGAGCTGGCCTTCTCCTCCAAGCTCTGCCTATCCATCCGTCCCTTGGTGTGGGCTCTGGCCTTTGGCGCCTGTCTCGGAGGTGAGCTAGTCCCTCAGCAGTGTGTGTGTGTGTGTGTGTGTGTGTGTGTGTCACTCTCTCTGTTTCCCCAGGCAATGGAACTCTTATTGGAGCATCTGCTAATGTTGTCTGTGCTGGGATAGCCGAACAAAATGGATACAAAATATCATTTGGTAAATTTTTCAAGTAAGTTATTCCGATAATTATTATCAATCCAGATAGGATGACGTCATTATGATGTAATTGTATAGGCTTGGTTTTCCGATGATGCTGGTCACGACATTTGGAGCCATGATCTATCTGCTCATCTGTCATTCGGCCATTGGCTGGAACACTGGTGAGGCACGCGAGTGTGTCAATAATGCCGAGCAGCTCCACTTGTTATAAGGACCACTAATACTAGTGTTATTGTGTCTGTCTGTCTATGTGATGTGGAGGCTATAGTTTGTGTCTTGTATGTGGTTATTGGGTAATGCACAGGGATCGATGTAAGCATGGTTTTATTTATTTTTATATCAATCTGTCTTTTTCTATAATAATATAATAATTATTATATTTAATTTTTGTACAATTCATAAAATTTTAATAATGTTGTTAACTTGTTTCTAGCATGCCAGCTAGTACGTGTAAGGGTCGTCTAAATCACTTGCCGCATGGTTCTTGTGTTGGAGGCATTCTGAATGTGTCTATAGGATCGAGGCGGAGAGCTAGCACAGGCGATGGATTTGACGGGGTTCATGTTTGGAAATGTCAACGAAGAAGGAGAGCTGGAGGATGAGAGTCTATTGGATAGGGTATGGTGATTCTAAATAAAGCACACCCACCATCAGTAAACACAGCTAGTACCCGTTTGTCACCTAGTCTGGTGCTCCGTATGTGAATGTGTGTCTCCCTCTCCCCCCCTGACAGGAGTGTGTGTCTCAGCTCTCTCGGCTGGGGGTCACTGATGTAATGGGGGAGCTGATGGAAGGGGCGGACTCAACTCTAGAAGATGGTGAAGCTACTACTGTCAAGTCTCCCTCGGCTCAGGACTACACTGACATCACTGAGGTGAGCCTGTCTGGTCTGGTTGAGGTGGTGGCAGTGAATGTGGCTGGTCGTTGGTTGCAGGTGGCAGAGGACGACCCGCCAGTGGACCAGGAGGCCAATGAGACAGAGAGACTGTATCAGAAGGGTGTGTCCTATGCCCTCTCTCAGAGCTCCGCCCCCCAGAGTCCCTGGGATGATGACTATGACGATGATAGTATGGAGACAGAGGAGGACGGGGGTACAGCGCCCGTCTCGGTGGACTCGGGATATGACAGCCAGCGAACAGACTCGCAGCCATTGTCGAGTGTGGAGGCCCCGATGGAGGAGTCCCTCCCCCCCACTGGCGAGGGTGGGAAGGGCCCAAGAAAGGAGACCAAGACCGACCTCCTTGAGCCAGCCATCCCCTCCCTGATGCCTGAGGACATGAGTCTGGAGGAGCTGCACTCAAAAGTGAAGGCACTCTTCCCGGGCTTCAAACCAAATGGAATTCTGAGGTTCTCCAGTTTACTGGGAGTGGGCAAGCCATCATCCTTGCCTCGTATTTGGCAGGAGGCAAAGAAGCCAAAGAGAAAGAAGAGAGATGCTTCTCCTAAAAAATGGAAGTTTGACTTTGATGTGGACTACGTGCCTCCTCCAGAGCAGCTGTGCCTGGATGATGAGGTAACCCCTGGCTCCATTGTGTGTGTGCATTACTGGCTGGCCATTGTTGTTCCATTCCATTCAGGTCAGCTTCCACTCCTCTCATCACCAGGCAGTGAATAAGGAGAGTGTGGGTGTGGCTAGTGGGAGGAGCTTCAATTCCAAGAGAGAAGTTGACAGTGAGACCAAGGAGTGGCGTTTTGGACCTGCCAAGCTGTGGTATGACGTCATGGGAGTGTCGGAAGATGGGAGGGGCTTGGACTATGGGTTCAGAGTGAAGGTAATCTCTCTGTTGTTTGTGGAGCTGGTTGTTTAATAGAATGAATGCTCTCCTCTATCTGATAATAATTATTACAGCATTCGTCTTCTGCTGATGAGAAGAGTAAGCCCCCCTCATTATCTGGTGATCCACCTGATGATGCCTTCCTGATGGTGACCCAGCAGACGTGGGAAGATAAGGTCCTCCACGATGTTCCCTATGCCCCCACCCCCCAGATGAGTGGAGCAGGTGAGCCACGCCCTCCTACCTAGCTAGCTGGTGGATGGATGGGTTAGATCAGAGGAGGTACGACACGCGAGTGTCAATTAGCCCATTCCAATCACGTGACCATTATAGTTTGGTATTGGATTTGGTCACCTGCACCTACCATGCTGAGTCAGCAAAAACATTGAATTGACACTTGCGTGTCGTACCTCCTCTGGGGCTAGATTAAACCCACAGGAGGTGGCAATTAGAGATCACATGGATAACAATTGCTTAGTCAGCAATCTTTTTCTCCTGATCAGCAATTTTCTCTGTGTACTGTGTGCTTACTTCCATTAATGTTGCTGAGTCAGTAGAATAAGTTCGCTCACTCAGCATTTTTAAGCAATCAACGTTTTCTGTTATCTGTGTGATATCTAATTGTGCACTTGCAACTTTCTCTGGAATAATCCTTTGTTCATTTGTAGGCGGAGTCTGGAGACCAGTTAATGAAGCGGGAGGACTCCTACCAATTAGAACTGCATCCTCTGAAGTGGGTGTGTCCTCTGCTGGTGACCACACCCCTCAATCAATGTTCCCGATTGATAACTATGAGCTGGTCTACTCTCGCTGGGAGGATGATGTCATATGGGACAGTGATGCTGTCCCCCACCTGCCACGCCCACATCTCACTAGGATTGATCCTAACGACCCTAACTTCATTCTTGGCATTCCTGAGGAGCCACACCCCTCTACCGTTGCCAAGGATACCAAGAAGGTTAGTAACTCTTGTACTTGGTCATACCAATCAGTGTGTTTGGTAGCTGGGACTTTGATGGACAGCTTTAGAATGCCAAATGTTGGACACACACACATAATCTTTAGTGCCAATGAATATAATTGCTCTCAATTCCTTCAGCTAGTCTAGTGATTTAAGTTTTATAATTTCCCAAAGCACTACTCTCATCTATATAGATCTAGTGTTCTTCAATAGTCCTTGGTCTGACTGCTGTAGGCTAATACTAGTCTCTCCTTGTGGCTATGGATGTCATGAGCATACATACCATAGGCCTTAATGTGATCTCTGTGCAAGAAGGCCATTTCCATTGCAAGAATACAGCTGCCTCATTACTGATAGCATGGACCATATCTCTCAAACAAGATGAAAAGTTGGAAATTCTTCCATTACAGAAATTAGTGCTTTTTCAAAGGCCATCCCAGTATGTAGTGTCTGAGGTGCAGTCTAATTGTTTACACAATGTTGGTACAGTTGCTCCTCCTGCTCTAAGTGCTGCACCTGGGGGTATGACAAATGTGTGTAGGACTAGCTGTTGCCGTTGAATGAAAGCTGTTTTACATCACCATAATTTTGGTTGTTGCCTGTGTTCTTGTGTACTCTTGGTGTGACTGTTCTCTTTCACTCATGATTAGTTCTCTAAGCTAATGATATTCATAGCTGTACAATTTCTTGTCAGCTATTCTAGATCTCTCTGGAAAAGATGCACACACACACACACACACACACACACACGCACACACACACACACACACAAACTTTTGCTGCCAGTAAACTTAGTTGTGAGTTATAGTTTATCAATCATGCTGTAAGGTTGTGCATTTGAGAGAACAGTAGCTTTAAATTAATTTCACCACCACCACCAAATTGTCCTGTTAGTAGATTGCAAGCACAACCTCCTAATCATAAACTAGAGAACAACCTTTTTTTCAAAGGTTGACAACCTAACAGAGCTAGGTGTATGCTGCCCTCTAGCTTGTACATGGAGTGAGGGAAGCCTATGAAATGTTAACAAGCTTCACTTCTACAGCTGGAAATGAAGAAACACAGGGATCATGGTATTAGCTGCAGGACATGCTTACAGTTTGAGCTGGATGTATTTGAAGCACTAACATAGGCCTAATATGGCTAATATCTTTGTCATAGAAGGAAGAAAAGTTGAGCTGTGTGTGTGTGTGTGTGTGTGTGTGATGTGTGTGATGTGTGTGTGTGTGTGTGTACACTCTTTATGCTATTCATAACCCAATCAGTGGAGCAGATACTGTTTTTATGTGCATCATTTCTGGACAAAAATATTCTACATTCATGGCTGGCCTTCCTGGTCTGTGTAGCTACCCCATCTGTTAGTATAGCTGTACTGTGTTTGATAATTAATGACTAACTGGTTCTCAATACCTAGCCTTCAATGCCTGGCGTTGTGTGTCCTCGCCTATGTTTAATGCTCCCAGCTACAGGGAGACCATATAACTAGGAAACATGTACAGCTTCTCTAACAATCAGTGTCTTAATTTGGTAGCTGGGTCTTTGATAGAATCATTATTTCCATAGTGTTGGACAGACACATGCGCACAACCTTTAGTGCCAATAGATTATAGCTCCTCACTGAGTGGGTTTGTTATAATTTCCCAAAGCATTACTCTGATCTAGCTGGTTGGTGGTACTGTGTGTGATCTGTGGCACTATGTGATGTCTGTGCAAGAAAGCCATTGCCATTGCAAGAATACAGCTTCCTCATTACTGATAGCATGGACCATATCTCTCAAACAAGATGAAAAGTTGGAAATTCTTCCATTACAGAAATTAATGCTTTTTCAAAGGCCATCCCAGTATGTAGTGCCTGAGGTGCAGTCTAATTGTTTACACAATGTTGGTTGCTCCTCCTGCTCTAAGTGCTGAGTCACACACCTGGGNGGTGTGTGTGTGTGTGTGTGTACACTCTTTATGCTAGTCATAACCCAATCAGTGGAGCAGATACTGTTTTTATGTGCATCATTTCTGGACAAAAATATTCTACTTTCATGGCTGGCCTTCCTGGTCTGTGTAGCTACCCCATCTGGATCATTTTAGTATAGCTGTACTGTGTTTGATACTTAATGACAAACTGGTTCTCAATACCTAGCCTTCAATGCCTGGCGTTGTGTCCTTGCCTATGTTTAATGCTCCCAGCTACAAGGAGACCATATAACTTTAACGGAAACATGTACCAACAAGGTTAGTCCAGCTTCTCTAACAATCAGTGTCTTTGGTAGCTGGGTCTTTGATAGAATCATTATTTCCATAATGTTGGACAGACACATGCACACAACCTTTAGTGCCAATAGATTATAGCTCCTCACTGAGTGGGTTTGTTATAATTTCCCAAAGCATTACTCTGATCTATTGTTCTTCAATAGTACTTGATCTAGCTGGTTGGTGGTACTGTGTGTGATCTGTGGCACTATGTGATGTCTGTGCAAGAAAGCCATTGCCATTGCAAGAATACAGCTTCCTCATTATTGATAGCATGGACCATATCTCTCAAACAAGATGAAAAGTTGGAAATTCTTCCATTACAGGAATTAATGCTTTTTCAAAGGCCATCCCAGAGTGTAGTGTCTGAGGTGCAGTCTAATTGTTTACACAATGTTGGTACAGTTGCTCCTCCTGCTCTAAGTGCTGAGTCTTGCACCTGGGATAGGATGAAGTGGTAGCTGCTAATAATCCATTACTGATTTTCTTACAGACATATTTATATGTGCACATATGGGACAGTACATTTAAATGGTCCCACATTATTCAACATTGTTTTCTCTTCAAAATGAACTCATTTTTAACCCCTTTATTATCCAGTCCTTAGATATATAGCCCATTTTCACCTCCAGTGCTGCTGCCATTGATGGTGGTTGTTGTTAGGAAGCTGATAGTAGCCACAGATATAGCACTTGTGTACTGACTAAAGATGGCTATATATGTGTCTTCACACAATCAGTGGTGCAGATACTTTTAAAAAATTTTATGTGTATCATTTCTTGACAAATATTCTATTTTTACTCTTCCTTGTCTGTGTAGCTCCACCATCTGGATCATTAGTCATGCTATAGTTTCTCTGTATCTTTGATAGCTGTAGTTTTCAATGCCTAACCTTCAATGTACAGGCTTGCTTGTTTTTGTGTTTTCTGTCTGTAAATCCTCTATATAATTATTTAGCTGTTATCTGCATTTTTTTTTTCAGTTTTATAAGTCATCCTGACGAGTTCTATCACATAGAACGAAAAGCTTTGGTGCTAACTATAATAACTGAATTTTGGTTGTGTAACAGTTATAATGAAGGCACCAAGGTGTATAAGCCTCTGCGAAATCAAGTGTAGCATGATGCACAACCATACATGAATGCATGACCTCATCATCCAACCAACCTCAAATTCTAGCCTGTAGCAATCAAGAATGTACTGAGCTGTGGTAAGCCTAGTTATAATAACCCCTGTTTAGAAATTCATTGATGCTTGTAGCACTTGCAATACTGTACTGAATGCTAAGTAGCTTGTTTCTTGATCAGTGCCAGTCTCATAATAAGCATGCGTGTGTCATTATGGAGAGACTTTTTTAGGAGTCTGTACTTGAGGCAAAAGGCTTTTTAGCTTCTCTAGCGAAAGAATATGTTTGGATAGCTGATTTCTTGGTAGCAAAGCCATTATGAGATAGTATTATAGGCTAGGCCTTTTGTAGAAGCCTGGAGAAGCTGTTTTCTTTTTTACGGCGCGGTGTTAATTACATTCCATTTCGCGTATGTTTACGTCACTTCCGTTAAATCAATTAACTGCATTCCATTTAGCGTCACGTCTTCCGTCTTCAATGAATCTCATTAACGAAACCCAACTAACATTTTCTATCACTAAAGTCACTGGTATAAATAGGGTTGCGTAACTATATATAGTAAGTGTGTTAGTGTAGCGGGGCTATACGGCAGGAGTCAAATACTGCCTAAGGTTCACCACATACATGGTCTGGGGGCCGTGGTGAGTCTCCCCTGATTGCCTCGCTAACTGCATACTTGCCACTCATTCAGTTGAGCATATAGTTGAGCATATAGTTGAGCCCCCACCTACTCGCAGAACCTATGTCAGTCATAGCGCCTTTGTGACTGGCATGTAGTGTACGGGGTAGGTGGGATAAAGGATGGAAGGTACGCGTAACCCCTTGATCGTGCAGCGCTAGCACAGTCATATGACAAGGTCAAGGCTCGTACTGGAAATCCCCGCTCATGCTCAACCTTTTTTTTTCAAAATTTTTTTTCTCCATAGCTATTGTATGGCTGTTGTATATGTGGTCATATCTCAGTCTAGGAAGGTCGTATTGAGCTGGGGTTGGTACCATTGCGATCAGCTTGAAGAGATTTAGCTTTGTGTACACATTATTAAGCTTTCTAGTGCCTGCAACTATTTCTATGCCACAACAAAATTACATGTTAGGCTTGTTGACTCTAATGTGTCATGGCTGTTGTATCATATCTCAGTTTAGGAAGGTCGTATTGAGCTGGGGTTGGTACCATTCCGTGGTCGTACTTGAAATCCCCGCTCAATTAACATTTTTTCCCCTGTATAATATATCTAGAGAGCTAGCTAGATCTAGATTATAGATAGAATGGGTGCAATCAATGTAATCAAAAACCGGAAGTATTTTGAGTGATACTAGAAATAGTTATTTTTGCCTTACGGAAGTATCTCTCTGTACATTTTTGCGATATTGATGCATCACGTGACTCTACGAGTGGCGAATTCGAAAAACTAGAAACGACTGATACGGAAGTGACTCATTTTACGTAATTGCACCAGCCTTACCATGTACCAGTGGTCACACTCAGAAAAAGCACAAAAGGCTCGGATCTCAGCAAGTACACTGTTTTGCAAGATGCTAAACGGCTACTTTCAAGATAGCTTCGATTCATGAATGCAAGTACCTTCCTTTTGGACCATAGAGCTGCCATTCTTCACATTATCCCGTAACAGACAGACGCACACACAAAACGACTACCGTAACCCTTGACACGTGCTACGCACGCGCCGAGGCTTAATAATTGGTGTATCCACTAATGTGCTGGGAGCATTAACAAAGGCATAGCATTGGTGGTATCTAGTTGAGTTATCTCCTGGATATCTCTAGCTTGATTAGGCCGTTTCCTAGACAGACACACCATTATTGTGCCCTTCTATCTATGGCTTTGGGGGTCTAAACATACATACAGTCAATGGGAGCTGTCAGTTATTAATTATGGTTGGTTCCTCTATATATAGGAGCAGGCCAGTGTGAGAGTGAAAAGCTTTTTTTTTTCCCCTGTCAGCTGCTTGCTTGATCATTACTGGTGTACTGTATGTGTGTACCATCTGTGTAGTGATAAGTCCCTCCTAGTTTGTTTAGAAGATTGATTGATTGCTGCATGTGTACAGAGTGACCTCTGATGCCTTCTAGAAGTCTGTATTCTCCTACAGTATGTAGCTAGTTAGGTGTGTTGAACAAGTAGCTGTATTTTCTCATGAAGCTGGGACATGCACCATTACATTGACACTAAGAGATCTTTATGCCCCCACAGCTATCTCACTGTTGCCATAATAGCCTTCACTAGGTTCTGTTCCATTTCTGTTAGGATCCCAAGAAGGTGTCTCGCTACTCAGCTGGTGGTCCTGGTAACCGTGGCAACAAAGGGAGTCAGGACTCTCAGCAGTCGGCCTTCCTTGGGAGGAGAGACCCCTTTAATCTTTCCAATGACGAGTACTACAACCCGCGCCACGCCTCCACCTCTCAGGGGCTGTCTGGCCTGGAGAGCCACGTGGTGCAGCACTCGACCCCTGCTCTGGACCTGCACGCCCCCTGGTACCCCACCCACCTCAGCTCCAGTGGGATGAGGAACTTCCATCGACCCAAGCTGAGGATCCGCTGCCCTCGCTCCGAGCACACCACTGGCTTCTACACCATCGCCCCGCTCGCACACCACATTGCCAGCAAGGAAGAGGTCAGAGGTCAGCATCATAGTGGTGTGGGATTGATTACATCATTAATTACAGGAGCGTGAGAAGGAGCGGGTCCAATCAGGGGGAGGGGAGGTGTTTTTCATGAGGACCCCTGAAGACCTGAGTGTGTGTGACGGTCAGATTGTACTGGCCGAACTCTCTGAGCAGTACCCTCCTCTCATTAACAACATCGGCATGGCAACCAAGATCAAGAATTACTATCGAAGGCCAGAGGTACATGTATCAGTTTCACGTTAGCATCAAATGATTGTGTTGATCTCGATCTCTTTTTGTGCCCAGCGTCAAGTGAAGAGCCATGCCCCCCAGTTGAAGTATGGTGAGACTACCTACGTTCAAAGCACCTCCTACTTCCTTGGCCAACTCAAACCAGGTCAGACCCTCCAGAGCTTTGAGAACAATCTCTATCGATGTCCAGCCTACTGTCACGAAACCCCGCCCACTGACTTCCTGTTGACTGTGTCTGGTGATAAGGTGTTTCTTCGTGAGCTGCAAGATGTGTTTGTGTCCGGCCAGCAGTGCCCCAAGATGGAGGTGCCAGCGCCCGGCTCCAAGCCAGCCACTCAGTTCCAGAAGGAGCTACTCCAGGTCTACTTGTACCAGCTGTTCAGGGAAAACGATGAGCACCCCAAGAGGATCAAGATGGAGGTGGTCCGCAAGGCCTTCCCTCAGAGCGTCATGTCAGAGAGCGTCATCAGAAAGATCCTCAAGACCTGCGCAGACTTCAAGAGAGAAGGTGAGGCTGGAGTCACAAGGTGGTCATTTTGATGATGTAATTTCGATGATGTAATCTCCCCTCAGGCTATGAGACAGGCTGGTGGGTGCTGAGATCTGATTTTCGTCTTCCAACGGAAGAGGAGATTCGTACCATGATAACACCGGAGCAAGTGTGTGCCTACCACAGTATGCTGGCTGCAGAGTATCGGCTAAAGGTAGGGAGGGATGAGGGAACCTTAGTCTTGGTAGCTGGATGGTAACAATGGTGTGTGTGTGTGTGTGTGTAGGAGGCTGGATACAGAGGGAAGTCGCTGTTCACAGTTGAAGAAGATGATGAGGAAACAGCTAGCAAGGTTGACGATGAGGTAACTCTCTCTCTCTCTCTCTCTCTCTCTCTCTCTCTCTCTCTCTCTCTCTCTCTCTNTCTCTCTCTCTCTCTCTCTCTCTCTCTCTCTCTCTCTCTCTCTCTCAGGGAGCAGCTGACAGCAAGGACAGAGGGGGAAGAGGTGAGAGAGCACTAGTCTGTTGTCTGTTGAGTGGCTGACCCCACCATCACGTACCATTCCTCCCCTCAGGGTCATCCATTGCAGCCGATGGTGATGATGCCTCGTCAGTCAGGAGTTACTCCTCATCAGTGAGTCAATTATCAGGCTGTACAGTGCACCCATTGACCACACCCCCTTCCATCAGACTGGTCGTAGGCTCATCATCTCTCGTACCTTCTGCGATGACGAAGGTCATGAGTTCGTGAGAGACGAGGTTGTCAAGAAACAAGACGTCATTTCAGCTTATATCCAACTCTCTAGTGATGTGAGGTCAAAGTTCGCGGACCAAGATGAGCAAACTAGAGAAGACATGAAGAAAGAGAAACGGAAGTAAGTCCATTCATTAGCTAGACACACACACACACACATGGTGTCACTGGGTGCGGGTGGTGTGACAGGATCCAGGACCAGCTGAGGCGCTGGAAGAAGATAGAGGAGAAGGCCAAGAAGAAAGAAGTGAAGCCAAAGAAGCCCAAGCCACTCACCACCATCAAGGTAGGGGGCCCCCACCTTGTGCTGAGTCAGCACTGACACTACCTCTCCCTTCAGATGCGATGCAGTGCCTGCGGTCAGACGGGCCACATGAAGACCAACAGGAACTGCCCCATGTACAAGAACAACCCCATCAATGTGACGCCCACGGACCAGGAGCTGGCCGAACACCAGTTCTCACTCTCACAAGATGACCTCGTCAAGGTAGAGGGTACAAAGGTCGTTCTCAACAGAGCAGTTGTTGAACATGCCAAGGATTTGAGGAAGAAATCTCTACTTCTGAAAATCCCCAAAGACATTGTCCGCAAGAGAAGGAGGCAGGCCCAAGATGAAGACCTCGACTACTTGGAGACCAGGAAGTCCATCCAGAGAAGACGCACCAACCCAGAGGTGAGGGAGGGAGAGAGAGAGAGAGATAGGTGCGGAAGAGGGCTGTAATGGTGTCTCTTAACACAGGTACCATTCTCAGACCATCTTGAGAAGATCCTCCAGATTCTGGTGGCTCTGCCAGAGGTAAGGAGAACATCTCCTAGCTATTGCTAAGGACAAGGTTGATTTATTTGGCCTATTTGCTGCCAGTCTTATCACTTCAGGAAACCAGTCCAAGTGAAGGTCGTCCCGGACTACTATCAGGTCATCAAGTTCCCAATGGACCTCCAGACAATGAGAGAGGTATCACAGTTTAATACTGAGCGCCGGTTATCCCAAATAATGCACACCATAGTTTGGAAGGAGAGTGATATTGCTGTCTCTATCTTCCAGCACTGCAGGCATCACATCTACAAGTCCCGTGAGGGGTTCTGGGAGCACATTAATCTCATAGTCACCAACTGCATCACGTACAATGGTAGGTTAATTGGGTAGTTTCCATATAATCATGGTTACCATAGCAACCCCTTAGGTGCTGACTCAGATGTGACGAAGCATGCTCACAAGCTCCTTGAGGTGTGTGCCGAGGAGGTGAGTAAGATAGAGAAAGACCTGGAGCAGCTGGAGGCAGAGATCAACCCCCTGCTGGACGACAACGCCCTGGTGGCCCTCTCTTACGTGCTGGGCAAGTCAGTGGACACCATGAAGTCCTTTCCCGAGGTGAGCTAGCTAGCTGCTCCAGGGGTTGGTCTGTGGGTGGGTGTGTTGATGTCTCTCTCTCTGTGTGTGTTCCAGTCGTGGCCATTCCACCACCCAGTGTCGGCCAAGCAGATCCCTGACTATCACAAGATCATAAAGAATCCTATGGATCTGCAGACCATCAAGAAGGTAGCTGTGCATGATTGTTTGTTAGACCATTTTTAACACACACACACACACACACACACACACACACACACACACACACACACACACACACACACACACACACACTTACGTTGTAGAATATCTTCCTCTCTCTTGGTGTGCCGGCATGCTTCCCACTCTCTATCATCTTAGTGTGGGTCTTGATGTAGCCAAGGTACTGAAGGATGACCTCCTCTGAAATGAACCTGTCTCTCTGGGCTGTCAGAGACCACCACTCCTCACTGGCATAGAGTGGCTCCTCAGCATACAGCAGCTGTGATTGGTGGGAGGTCATTGAAACACCTCGTGATGCACAGACAGTGACTGCTACAGTTTATAAGTCAATCACTGTGTGTGTAATGAAACTCCAGGTGTTTCAGATGTTTCATTAAATAAACTCCAGATGTTTTATTCACTAGTGTAACTGTTTGCCAGCCATTCCATCTAAAGACCCACAGATCAAAATACCTGAAATTTCAATGCTGATTCTATGGCAACCTGCGCCTGTACATTACCTCAATCATGTTGACTGCTCCCTTGAGAAGCATCTCACAGAACATCCTAGCTTCGTACGCTCCAGCCTCCTTCTCTTGGTGCTTCCCACGGGTGTCATGTGACTCCTGCATGATAGTCATGTGATACTCACAGAGGAGGTAGCTAGCAACTCCAATTAAAGATGCTGAATCAGCAAAAAGCATTACAGAAACATTTCTGATTTAAGATACAACCACCTCTGGCGTACCTGGAGCTCTCGGTATGATTCTAGCATCTGATTGGTCGGATGTCTGTATACGACGATGTAATCGGTATCGCTGGTGGGCAGGGCCAGGTTGTAGAGCCTTGACCCCGCCTCAACGAGGACCAGGAGGTCAGAGGGCAAGATGGCCGACATGTTGATGGTCCTCAGGAGTTCCCCCAGTCCCTCTAGCTCCGCCCCTCTCTCAGGAGGTGGGGAGAGGGTGACCCCTGCTAATCTAACAGCAGCCAGCCACTCCCCCAACTCCCTCCGCCACTGAGGGGAGGAAGAGGGAGGGACAAGGTCAGCTTCAAGACGACCTTTCCACTTCAAGACCACCTCCAGTAGCCCCTCTCTCTTCACCACTCCCTGAGGTAGCAACAACACATACACAGGCATTGATACATTATGCTAGCAGAATAATAGGTACTTGAAACTTCTGGAATATATAATAGGTAGAAATTTCTATCAGATAGAGTAATGCTCATCACATTACTGTAGAAAGAGTGTTTTCTTTATTACAATTTTTTTTTTTTTCTTTAACACAAGACCTTTCTCTAGAGGACTACATCACTGACAGTGACCGACTGCATCACCTATACTACTGTACAGCAACTAAAATTGGTTAAATTGTGCCCATTATGCTGAGCAGGTCGCCTATTATGCTCAAAAATTTCTCATTGAATGGATATTAGGCTAATAAAAAAGAATAGAATAATCAGAGATAATTATGTAAGACATCATCCGTTGGTAACTCACTTCAAAGCCTTGTCTGAGGAGAGACATTGCCTCATCTGCTTCATCACAAGTGCTGGTGACATCTGCTGGCCATGATACAAGCCCCTCCCCCTTACTAGCACACTGGACGTAGCTCAGCAAGCTGCAGAGAGAGAGAGAGAGAGAGAGAGAGAGAGAGAGAGAGAGAGAGAGTTAGCAAGTGAGGCGGATGTTGCAATGAATATAATCTGTACCGAAAAGAGTCACAGAAGGTGGTGAGTGTGATGTCGTCCCTGAGGACCAGTCGGCCGTTCACCTTCTTCCTCTTGACAAGTCCTCCGAGGGACTGGCCAAAACAACGATCCATGAAACTCTTTCCTAGCAGAGTGGAGGCATCCAAGAGGGAGACAAAGGACTGCCACTCTTGGGAGGTGACCACCACACTCTGTGGGGGGGCAGAGAGAGCCTCCAGAGATCGGACGTTGCCTCTCAACAGCTGAGAACAGACGTGACGTACCTCAGCAGCAAACAGCACCCCCTGCAATGAACCTCACAATAACACATTGATAGCTAGGGAAGACCCCTCCAAGCCAAACCTGATCCAGAGTTTCTCCCAGCTCCCTTTCATGGGGTGTGGCTACAGAGAAGAACTGCTCGTCAGTAGCAACGTAGACCACATACAGAATGTTGTTCCTTGCCCTAGCTGACTCCTCCGACTGACCACCTGCGAACCACGGACACGATAGAATGCAGGCGTAGATTATCTTCTTGACATGGTCCTGAAACAGGTTGGTGAGTTGCTGGGCCATCTTTCTCCTGGTCTCCTCTCGAAGGGTGGAGGGGGTGTGGGAGAGAATGAGATGCTTCAAATGAACCAAACCATCAGTGTCCAACGAAACAGGCTGGAACTTGAAGTACGATCCTTCAATTTGACTCTTGAGGACTCTCAGCTGATTCAGGACACTCTTGCTGTCAGTGAGAGCTATGGAAATACATTAATAATTACTAATAATGAGTTAAATTAGAGGGTGTCCCTCACCTTTGTGAGCATGAGGCTGGTCCTTGAGTGAGGACACCAGACAGTGGTGCAGCTGCTCGTGAGACTGGACAGAGGAAGAGGCTGCCTGCAGCAGGTCACTTTCCATCTCTTGAACTCCCCAAAGAATGAAGATACGCAGTAAAATAATGAGGAGTGCTCAAACTATGGATAAATACAGGGTGCAGATGGTAAAGGTCGTCACACCCTTGACGTCACATGCGCGGAATATACATAACTCAAGTAATTATGCGTTAGTTGTATATTATATGGTAAAGGGTCGCCAGAAAAGTTTACAAATTGCTGAGTCAGCATACAATATAATTACGCCCCAAGCTTACATGTCGTTTGTAGAGCCAGTAGCAGGCTACTGTTGCGGAAGACCAGCGAGAGAGAGGCTTGATTCCACCGACAAGAGACACAAGTGTTCTACCGGGCAACTTTGAAGGTAAGCTAAAGCTTTGAAGGCATTTCTCTATTCATGTATAGAAGTAGGTTAATACTTACAATTTTAGGCTCAGAGTAATGTTCACAATACCCAGTTCATAATAATTACAGTATTGAACTCGTCCTAATGCTGTTTTCTCTCTTGCTTGCTAGGTTCCGCGTGGTGTGTATTAATTAGAACAACCTTGGTTTATTATATTGAAGTGGGCGTGGTCTCTATGGTGGCTCATCAAGGAGGGATGCAGGCCAACAGCGGAGGTGAGCAGCACACACTGGAGGTGTGGGCTAGGAACCTCGAGGAGGGATTCAACCTCATCAGGAAGCTCATCGCTACACACCCCTACGTTGCCATGGTAAATTATACCCCGTTGCTAACAATTAACCAGCTAGCTAGTGTATGTGTGTGTGTGTGTGTGTAGGACACTGAGTTCCCTGGTGTCGTGGCTAAACCCATCGGAGAGTTCCGCAGTGCCAGTGACTACCAGTACCAGCTGCTCAGGTGCAACGTGAACCTCCTGAAGCTCATCCAGCTCGGCCTCACCTTCTACAATGAGCGTGGGGAGAAGCCGCCTGGACTGTGTACCTTCCAATTCAACTTCAAATTCAGTCTGGGGTGAGTGTACCTCTGCTGAGAGAGGCCTCGGGGCTAGCTCTCTCTCTCTCCCTCAGGGATGACATGTACGCCCAGGACTCTATCGACATGCTCTCTGATGCCGGCATACAGTTCAAGAGACACGAAGACGAGGGCATTCAAGTGGAGCAATTTGCTGAGCTGTTCATTTCCTCTGGGCTGGTCCTTTTGGAGGAGGTCACATGGGTCACGTTTGCCAGGTGAGAGTTGTGTCCTTGAGGGTTACCATCATGGTGGGTGTGACCTTCCTCTTCTTACAGTGGGTATGACTTTGGTTATCTGTTGCGAGTGTTAACGAACCAGAAGCTACCAGATGAGGAGAAGGAGTTCTTTGAATTGCTCACCATTTACTTCCCCAAGACCTATGATGTCAAATATTTGATGAAGAGTTGCAAGAACCTGAAAGGAGGCCTCCAGGAAGTGGCAGACTCACTGGAAGTAAGTCATTGATGACATCACTACATGAATATTGGCATGAACTGAGCTGCCCTCTATGTCTCCAGCTGGAGAGGGTGGGCACCCAGCACCAGGCAGGCAGCGACAGCTACCTCACTGGGGAGGCCTTCTTCAAGATGAAACAAGTGAGTCCCAAAGCAAATACAATATTTATTACCGTAAACATGGAAATATTGGCAGTACATTAAATTTGGAAATTTGGCAATCTTCTCAGAAATCGCTTCAAATTTAATGTTCCTCCAATATTTTGTCATACATATAATTCTGCGAGTGTTCAGTCAATGACTGCCAAATTTAAAATCACCATTATTTTTGTTGGAGGCAGCCAGACCAGAATCGCCAATATTTCCACGTTTATGGTATGTAATGATAATTATAGTTGACCTTTAACCTCCATGCACACAGGTGTTTTTTGATGACTACATAGATGAAGAGAAGTATTGTGGGTTCCTCCACGGACTGGGGACCTTCCCCAACGGGAATGGCTTTGAGTCCTCGCAATAATAGATAGAGAACAGCTCATCACTTTTATTATCTTACTCTTTTTCTCAACAGTTGCTTTTGTATACGCAAATNGAGAGAGAGAGAGAGAGAGAGAGAGAGAGAGAGAGAGAGAGAGAGAGAGAGAGAGAGAGAGAGAGAGAGAGAAAGAGAGAGAGAGCGAGAGAGAGAGAGAGAGAGATCAGAACTAGCTCTTGTGAAGTGGCACACCCACCTTACTGAAGGAGAACACATAGTCATTAGTTCTAGTGTGACACAAGTCAGCATATTTGATACAGCCATAGGCAACACTCTTCTGAGCAGCTTCCAATTCTTCTGCACTCAACACCTGCACACACACACACATACATACACACTCACACATTAACACTACTACCACTGTAGTTAACTCCCCGCTGCGACCAACTCACAGCTTGTCTGTTCTTCTCCTTGAGAGTGGCGAGGGCCCTCTCCATGCCCTCATCCAGGAGGTCCACTAGTCTCACTGTGTCTCCTGACCGTGTCTTGAACTTCTTCTTGTCCTCCCCCAGCACCACGCCAAATGCCACGTGGTCCACCCTGGTCTCCTCCTCACTGTAGTAGCCTGCCTTCCTAGCTGCACCATACACTGTCTGGAAGTGGACCGACTGACCAGCGTCCACCACATAGATGAGCCAGTCCCCTTTCTCCTCCTCAACCCTCTGCTTCAGAGCAGCGAGGTCAGAGGTGTCGTAAGTGAACCCACCGTCTGACTTCTGGATGGTCAGGGGCACCTTCTGACCTTCTACAAACACCACCTTACGACCTTCGTCCACCGTCACCAATCCTGATCACAGAGTGTAACACTGCGTAACACATTTAATATAAAATAAGAGTACTTAATTTGCACTGACCTTTGGACTCCATATCAGTGACGATGGAGGGCATCATGGGCTGGTAGAAGGACTCACCTCTCTCTATCAGGGTCACGCCAAGACGGTCGTAGATCAAACCAAGCTCTGGAGATGGCAATATTGATGAGAGAGGAACAGTTGATGACACATTCACAGCTACCTTTCCTGGAGACGTCACAGATGAGCTGCCAGGCCTTCATGATGTTGGGGTCGTGGTTCTGAAGAGACACCACATGCTCATACGCCCTCTTCTTGAAGTCATCCTCATTATCAAATCGAACTTTGGACTCCTGTAGCCAGATAATGACAATTTGAACACAAGGCTATTGATTTCACCAGCGTGTATTAGATAGGGTAAAGTGATTCCTTGGCCTACCTTATAGAAGGCCTGCAGGTCACTAATGGGAGGAGACACTTTAGCATAGTCTGGGAACCGATCACGCAAGTGAGCTATCAACATTCCAAACTGCGTTCCCCAGTCTCCGACATGATTCAGCCTGGTGGGAGCAGAGAAGACAACAGCCATGAGATGGAGACTAGGAGAACAAGTGTTGCTATGCTACCTGAGTACATCATGCCCAATGAACTCCAGCAGCCTGCAGATGGTCTCGCCAATGATGGTGGATCGAAGGTGACCAACATGCATCTCTTTGGCAATGTTAGGAGAGGAGAAATCCACCACCACTCTCAGTCTCTGCCCAGTGGGTGGAGCTCTGACACCATTCACCAATATATCTGTAACCAGCTCAGAGATAAAGGATGGCTTGATGGTGATGTTGACAAAACCAGGACCAGCTACTTCACACTAATGTCAGAGAGAGAGAGAGAGAGAGAGAGATAAACATATTAAACCTTTTAGGATGACAGTTGTTACACCTTTTCAACGAATGGTTCGTGGTTTCTGAGTTGAGAGACCAACTTGGAGGCCACATCTCGAGGTGCCATGCTAACACCCTGTCCCTTCAGCATCTGCAGAAAAACAACATTATTAAAAAAACACACACACACCCTCCACAACAGAGAGTGCCTGTACTTGGGATATGGGCATTGCCATGGTGCACTGGTAGTCGCCAAACTTCCCTGACAGCTGCACGCCACTCTTCAGGGGGCGGTACGATGGATAGAGACTGCGAACGGCCGTTTCAAACAGCCCACTGATGACACCACGCACACTCGTCATGTACTTCATCTGCAGTCCCTCGGCTTCTGCGATGCTCTGAGGGAGATGGTGGAGAGATATCAATTAACAGAGTATGTGGGACAACAATACCTTCTTTAGATGTTCAACCCGATATCTCAGCTTAGCATTAGCTGTCCTCAGAGACGCACACTGTGAGTTGGACTGAGAAGAAGACGATGGAGTGATTCTTTGGAGAGCATCCAATTCACACAGCAGCTGGGCAGTGTCTGCTTCCTATGAAGAGTAGAGGAGGTTATCAAACACCCAATAATCCACTCACATTCTCACTGTTTTAGATATCTTTTCAAAGAGAGCATCCACAGGAACAGCCATTACTGACACCGGAAGCAGTGCACATGTGCTGGGCTAGAACATGCTGAGCTGTGCATATTTCCACCCACAAGCATTCCGCGACCTAATGTCTGCTCCTCTGTGACCACACATCGATGTTGTGTTTGTGTTTTCAAGAGAAACAGATCAATTGTCGAGTGTTTAGTTTTTAATAGGGAGGCGATATGTCTGCCCTGTTTTCGTTCACTTCACCGGCCGTGAAACGTCTTCTCGGTTGGAAACAAGGTGATGAAGATGACAAGTGGGCAGAGAAGGCGATCGATTCGCTCGTCAAGAAACTTAAGAAGCAGAAGGGTTCCCTCGAGGAGCTAGAGAAGGCTCTCTCACAGCCCAACAATCCAACCAAGTGCGTCACAATCCCCAGAAGTTTGGACGGCCGTCTTCAAGTATCTCACAGAAAAGGTCTTCCACACGTCATCTACTGTCGAGTGTGGCGCTGGCCTGACCTTCAGAGCCATCATGAACTGAAACCGTTGGACGTGTGTGAGTTTGCCTTCAGCAGGAACAAGAAAGAGGTGTGCATCAACCCCTACCATTACAGACGAGTGGAAACACCAGGTACATCTTTGACTATAATACCCTAATAAGTGCACATCTGATTACTACACATACACACACACACATGTCAGTGTTGCCTCCTGTTCTGGTCCCTCGCAATCCTCA
Organism: Tethya wilhelma; assembly: GCA_964030475.1. Classification (NCBI taxonomy): domain Eukaryota; kingdom Metazoa; phylum Porifera; class Demospongiae; order Tethyida; family Tethyidae; genus Tethya; species Tethya wilhelma. The sequence goes on along the minus strand of CAXIPT010000008.1, from coordinate 5,487,205 downwards.
AGTGATAACGTCAGTTTATGAGCCAATTCCGAGCTACTTGGACTCCAACAGAACCACTTACTCCCCCAATAATGACACCCACCCTCTCAGCTTTGACACCCCAGGTTAGCCAGCAGGACCATATAGCATACAATGGAGGCCAGGTTCACTGTGTGTGTCTGTTGTTTCCACAGAGACCCCACCCCCTGCTTATTCTGAGACTGGTTCTCCCTCTCCCCCTGATCCGTCGCTGGTGGACCAGTTGTCCCCTCGCTCCATGGTGGACCAGCTATCACCTCGCTCCATGGTGGATCAGTTGTCACCACGTAAGCCAGCCCTCCTCACACACACATACACACCATTGTTTTTGTGGTGTCATGTTCTCTCTTTGGTCTCTAGTCCCTCCCATGCAGGAGCCAATGTCATCTGCCATCAGCCCTGCTCCAGATGGTACTAATGTACAGATCAAATATCAGGAGCCTCCTTATTGGTGTTCTATCACTTACTACGAGCTCAACCAGAGGATTGGCGAGGCATTTCACGCCACTCGTACTCATGTTGTCGTGGATGGCTACACTGATCCTTGCATGAATGCTGATCGTTTCTGCCTGGGTCTGCTCTCCAACGTCAACCGTAACTCCACCATTGAAAACGTCCGCCGCCATATTGGCAAGGGAGTCCATCTCTTCTACGTTGGAGGAGAGGTGTTCGCCGAGTGTTTGAGCGATGGAGCCATCTTTGTCCAGAGTCGGAATTGCAACCATTCTCATCATTTCCACCCGACCACCGTCTGCAAGATCCCTCCTGGGTGCTCTCTCAAGATCTTCAACAACCAAGAGTTCGCCCAGCTGCTGGCTCAGAGCGTCAACCAGGGATTTGAAGCTGTGTTTGAGCTGACCAAGATGTGTACCATTCGCATGAGCTTTGTGAAGGGCTGGGGGGCAGAGTACCACCGTCAGGATGTGACTAGCACACCGTGTTGGATTGAGATCCATCTGCATGGCCCTCTCATGTGGCTGGACAAGGTCCTCTCCCAAATGACGCCCACCACCGGGCCTTCCTCCATCTCCTAAACTAACACCTGGTTCTCTGTTTTCACTCATTGGACAATTGTTTTCACTGTTTGCAATGTTATATACGTAGCTAGCTCTCTCTCTCTCTCTGTGTGTGTGTGTGTGTGTGTGTGTGTGTGGGTGTGTGTGTGTGTCCTGGATGGACAGACCACTAAACCCTGCAGTTTATGTTAGTCACCATGTATTTGCATTACATCATGGTATATATCCACATGTATCAATTATTCCATGTAGCCTCCTTGTTTTCTGTACCTAGTACCTTAGTCTATATGTTTCTACACTTCATTATGGTTTGTGTCAACATGCATTATAGTTTATGCTGATTCAGCAAGATATACGGAAGTACGCGTATGCGACAAGCAGTAAAACTTGCTGATTCAGCAACTAGCATGTGTTGTACAATGATGTTGCAACACCACATGCTGGTGGGCTCTGATTAGAATTACTGTACTTGAAGTTGAGGTTCCTCTGAAAGAGACTGTAAGAATCACCAATGCTGTGTGTGAAATGGGCAGGAAGAAAGGAAAAGGCAAAGGGAAGGATGAGACGAGGTAACTAGACGTACAAATCATTTACGATCTTTAAAATGGCAAGGTTTAGAATCACCGTCACATTGAACTCATCTTGTAGGGATGAAGAGGTCTCCCTTGATGCCAACGACCCCCAGGGGGATGATGTTGAGGGAGCAGTGAACCCAGGACCCCCCGCCACTGGGGGAGCTGGTGGAGGAGGCAAGAAATCAAAGAAGAAAAAGAGAGAGTTTTTTGATGAATAGTGAGTAGCAGCACATAATCAAATGTGTGCGTGTAGCCATAGATATTATACATAATATCTATGGTGTAGCCATACTGTTAATGTTTGTTAATAATCTGCTAGTGATGAAGACATTGATGGTGTCGACAATGGTACTGGTGGACACACTCAGCCAGACCAGCAGGATTCTGCACCCCCTCAGAAGAATGACTCAACAGCTGAGAAACCAGTGAAACAAGAACCTGACAAACCAGTTGAACAGGATTCTGAGAAACCAGCCAAGCAGGATTCATCAGCTGATAAACCCGTCAAACAGGACGCAGGAGCTACAGCCGAGAAGAAGGAGCCTGGTAAGGGAGGAAAGAAAGGCAAAAAGAAGAAGAAAAAGGATGCTGTGAAGTGAGTGTACCAGACAATAGCAGTGAGCATTTTAATATTTGATTATTGTACTGATCACTGCATCCAGTGATGACGAACTGGATGCCTTGCTGCGTGAGATTGAGAGTGGAGCAACTCCTGCTGAGAGAGGCCCCACCAAGGAAGACATTTCTAAGGACACTCATAAAGACGCTCCTAAAGAGACTCCTAAAGACGCTCTTAAAGAGACTCCTAAGGAGAAGGTGGTCTCTCAGGCTGCTGGCGGTGACCCGGAGGTAACTGCCACTGGAGGAGAGGCAGCTGGAGGGGACGATGGAGAGGAGGAAACTAAGAAAAAGAAGAAGAAAAAGAAGAAAGAGGAGGAGAAAAAGAGTCGTGGGAAGGGAGCTCCCGGGAAGGCCGCCATCTCCCGGATCAAGAAGATGAAGGAAGCCATGGAAGAGGAGATGCGCAAGAGAGAGGAGGCAGCACTGGCCAAACAGAGAGAGGAGGAGGAAAAAGAGAGAAAGAGGTTGGAAAAGGTTGGTTGCCAGTCATTGAAGTGATCCACCACAATCATTGCTGGTGTCGTATTGTACTGGCCTAGATACGATTGGAGCAGGAGAGAAAGGAGCGTCTGAAGCAAAAGGAGAAGGAGCGACTGCAGCGCAGAAAGATGGAAGGGAAGCCTGTCACCAAGAAGGAGAGAGAGGCTGAGGCACGCAGGCTGGCTGCTGTCAGTGCCCTCAGGGAACAAGGTGAAATGTTGGGGGGGTTAGGATAGTGGGAACTTTCACATGGTGCAATTTTGTATTAGTTTTTTCCATTGTTGTTTTTGTGAACTATAGCTAAAACTAAAATCTAGTTTGGGGTATTTGGATAACTAAAACTAAACTATTAGTTTAGTTTTGATATTAAAACTAAACTAAATCTTAGGTCATTAGTCTTCACTTGGAACACCTGAACCTTGAGCTTCCAATTTGACACGCGTCATCTAAACCACCTACATGAATGTGTGTGCTTAAAGTAAACTAAAAGGGTCTCACAACAACTAACTGAAGCATATATCAGTCTACAGTAATAACTAAGACTAAATTAATACTAAAGTGGGCCACCGGGAAATAACTTAAACTAAACTAAAATTAGTTAGCCTCATAATGAAAACTAATAAAGATTGTATCAAACTAAAACAACAATGGTTTTTTTTCATATGCTGTTCAAATATACAAAAACTTCCACATTATGTGCAATACAAGCGTGCAGCTCGTATACCAAGTTTATAACTACAATAAAAGTTCAGCCCATTTTTAGCGATTTGTACGAAATTGTACACCAGCAAAAATTTCCTGCTATATTGTATCAGACCTTCCTGCCCATAATGTTATAGGCGGGATTTAGCATGTGCTGTATGGCGTACCTCTGGGCTAGGTTTAGTAGTGTGATTTTGTTGAGGAGGAGTCCTTTCTGTGCAGGTGTGTCGGTGCCAGACAAGCCGTCAGCAGCCGAGGGAGGCAGGGGGAAGGTGAGGTATGGAGCAAGAGCAAGGAAGAAGACAAAGACCACCAAACCAGGTAGTGTGAACCAATTGGATAGGAACAGTTGTAGGAAGTTAGAGGAAGTTAATGTTTTATTTGTTATGTTTACTGCTCAGAAACTGTTGAGGAACCTGTTGCCATGGAGACAAAGGAGCCAACCTCAGAGGAGGCTTCTCCTGTGGGCGTGGCTGATGAAAGTGAGGACGTGAAGGAGAACTGGGATGATGAAGAGGAGGAGCAGGAAGAAGACAATGTAAGATGGCTGCTAGAGAGAGAGGGGGGGTTAAGATGGCTACTCTCTCTCTCACTGCAGGTGAAGACCAACTGGGATGATGATGATGATGAAGCTGAAGGTGATGGTGATGAAGCCAGACAAGAAGAACCTCCTCAAGACACCACTCCTGTTGCCATGGAGACCAGTGACCCCGCCCCTCCAGCGGAGGAGAGTGAGGATGATTCCTCGGACTCTGACAGTTCCTCATCGTCTTCAGATGATGAGTCCAGCACACCTCTGGACAAGGCCAGGAAAAGAATCATAGTGAGTGCAAAGGTCAAACTCTGGGATAATGTATTATATTGTGTTGCTATAGAAACGGCGAGCTCGTCATGAGGCTGAGCGTTCGTTGGACACCCTCCGCTCCCCGGTGGTGTGTGTCCTGGGCCACGTGGACACGGGCAAGACCAAGATCCTGGACAAGATAAGACGGACCAACGTCCAGGACGGAGAGGCCGGGGGGATCACACAGCAGATAGGAGCGACCTTTGTACCCGAGGAGGCCATACGAGACCAAACTAAGATGCTGAAAGATGTAAGCCATTAGTGTACTTTGACCTCTGTCCTTATCCTGTGTTCCTGTCAGTTCTCCAAGCTGGAGATGAGGATCCCTGGTCTCCTCATCATCGACACCCCGGGCCACGAGTCCTTCAGCAACCTCCGTTCGCGAGGCTCCTCTCTCTGTGACCTCGCCATCCTGGTGGTTGACATCATGCATGGCCTCGAGGCACAGACACTGGAGTCCCTCAATCTACTCAGGAAACGGGGAACCCCCTTCGTCGTGGCTCTTAATAAGGTCAGCTAGCCAAGAGGCGACAAATATAGTGGAAATTTATTCTTACAAGAGTTTCCCGCTATTATTATGTAATGTGTTGTTCTATTTATAGATTGATCGTCTGTACGACTGGCGACGTAATCCCAGTGGAGGAGTGAGAGAGACCGTCAAGAGACAGAAACCCAACACCAAAGATGATTTTGACGACAGAGTCAAACAGACAATCACTGAATTTGCTGAGCAGGCAAGAGCTAAAGTCTATCTGGTTTGAGAATACCGCCGGAAGTGAAATAATGAGATTCATGACCATACTTTTCATATGGGGCAAAATAGCTAACCTTCGCATTGGTAATGCGTAGGAAGCTGAAAAAAGAACGGGGAGAATGAGCGCTTTCCAATGGTGCTTGAAATTTTGAAATTGGTTGGATATTTAGAAAGTTATTAAAGTTTTTCTACCGGCATTCTCAAACCAGATGGACTTTAGTCGTGTTATCGTACCACGAGTGTGATGTGAGAGTGTGGTGTGGTGTTTGTGACATGCAGGGGTTGAACGTGGCTCTGTTCTGGGAGAAGGTGGACTTCTCGGAGTACATCCCCCTGGTTCCCACCTCCGCCATCACTGGGGATGGCATGGGAGACCTCATTGCTCTGCTCGTCAACTACTCTGAGAAGATCATCCCTCAGCAGCTGGCTCTCTCCATGGAGCTGGAGGCCGTGGTCATGGAGGTCAGTCAGTGTAGCCACCAACACACAATGGTGGTTGAATGTTGGGCTCATAATACCAAAAAATTCAAAAAAAATAAGCAGTGTAGGAATGGGCAGTGCATTAAAAAGTATTGGAACAAGGCTGGGTCTCAATTTCAGCACATGACTACTTCATTTTTATTCTTGATCCTTCATATGGATTTTCAGTGTTGTGTTGCAAAGATCTGTAATAGTACCGTAGCTTATTCATTGCATTGGTTCAAATTTCTCAGTACTGTAGCTAATCACTTGGCTACTAAAGCAATAGAGTAAACTATAAGAGACAGGTATATAACTTAAACTAGACTGCCGGCCAAGAGTTGGGCATAAAAATGAAGTAGTCAGGTGCCGAAATTGAGACCCTGCCTTGTTCCAATACTTTTTAATGCACTGCCCATTCCTACACTGCTTATTTTTTTTTTGAATTTTTTACTACTTGTTCATTCACTTTTTTCAACACTAGAGACTATTAGAGAGAGACTGGCTAGTCCGTACAAAAAGCTTGAGTAGCAGCTATACATGCACTACATTATGCTGGAAGAGTCTAATGCGCATGCGCATAGTAATGCCACGTGGATAGATGACCTTTGAACTCTATCTACAAAGACGGCTGCATTGTGAATTTATACACTAAGTTTCAAAGTTTTCTAGTTTTTGTTTAGGCCTATTTATGATGAAAGCGAGTGTCAAGGAATGTAGTACCCATGAAAAGAACTTACTTTGTGCTGTCAAAGTTGGCTCAACACATTCTGGTTCTGTGGAAATCCTTTTCAAGTAAGTCAGTTAGGAAGTACGTAAGTTAGAAGAACAAAAATGGCACTATGGTGGCTTCCCACTAGCGCTCTCTACGAGTGCTGCAGAAAGTTTTTGTGAGTTTAGGCCTTGCATGCAGTTGGTAATCTGTCAGTGAGAGCTTCTGAGCAACTTTGAAGGTTTAATTTTGTTTGACTAGATTTTTATGGTGGCCAACATTTTGTATTGTGTCAATGGGACAGCCGGCCCATTCCTACTATACGTACTACCGTACGTATGATAGTAATGTTGTCATATAGGCATGTTTGTATATCTCAGTCTAGGAAGGTCATATGAAGCTGGGACTTCACCATTGCGATCAGCTCAAAGAGATCTTTCAAATAATATGGTTTATTCTAAAATTTGGAAAATTACCATTTTTGTCAAAAAATCGCACTTGACCAGTCTACGGAAAGCCCGCGAAAACCCATACATTTTATCGAACATTTTGATTTTGTATTGGGCATATGGGGGATAATGATATTCATGAGTCCAGGGTTTGGCACAGAGCCAGCTGCTTTTTCAATCAGTCAAAGGTCAATTCTAACGCAAGGAGAAGCTATAGCTTCGAGTTTTCTGGAAGCATAAGGTCAAGCGCTCTTGGTTAATACCAAATTTACACGTTTTGGCCCAACTGGAGGTAAGTAGCAAGCGTTTCAAAATAGGATAATTCTAGAATTATAGCTAACTTTGAATTTTGGGCAAATTAGTACTGAGCCTGCTGAGGCCTTAGCACTTGGTTTAAAGTGAAGTTTGATAATTGCACTTTTGATACAGCTAGTTAGAAATTGTGTGGTGTAAGTAAGATCACTATACAGGCCGTTTGTGTTAAACATACCAAAGGGGGGTTTTAGCATCGCTGCCTACCTGACAGTAGCACATTTGCCACGTTTTTGGGACCATAGATATGTAGTTTAGCTCTTGTTCTATCATTCTATGAAGTCTGTAGTCGTAAATTGTAGTACTTTTTGACTTAAGAACTCTCTTCCTCAGGACCTGATATTTTTTTGCACAACTTTGAATTTTGGGCAAATCAGTACTGTACTATTCTGAGATTCCAGACTTGGATATACTCTCCTTTACATTGCTGGCTATGTATATTCAAGACTTGGAATGGATTAGGCAAAGCATCAAGAAAAAAACAGGAGTTGAAAATACAGAAAAGTTCACATTCAATATTCTCACTTTGAGGAGTATACAATAGTGCACGGTAGATTACAATATAGTATGCAAAATATGCGGAAGAATGCGGAAATAGCTTCATGTATAATGATATTCATAAACCACAATGTCGTCACAACTACGCTTTATGACAGCTGTACATAATATGAATTTCATTTCCTGTAAGTGCGATAAAATTGAGGGCTTTCCGTAGACTGTGACCAAATCCATGTTTTTTGTGATTTTGGTCAAAATTAAAATCTGCCAATTAACCATATCATTTGAAAGATCTCTTTGAGCTGATCACAATGGTGCAAATCCCAGCTTCATACGACCTTCCTAGGCTGAGATATTCTTGATAATGTGTTGAGAACCTAAGCCATCATACAGTGATGAGAAACCAAGAACCTAAACCCATCACACGTGATGAGAAACCAAGAACCTAAACCCATCACACGTGATGAGAAACCAAGAANGAAACTAATTTCACTGATGATGTCATTCATAACATACTTTACTGGCCCAATCTCTAGTGAACTGCTAAACTGTTGCCCATGGCAACCAGTATACATCTTATGATCCCTTTAGCAAGAGTGATTCTGTCCACAAAAATAGCTAGCATATTTGCCCTCTCTGTTGCTCAAGGTATACCTGATATATACATGTAGTAATGGCAATTTTGTTTGAATATATGTGAGCTAACTGTTGGTGGCTGCTCCTCTTTTTGAAAAGCCAGTGCTTTTTTTTCAGTGTTTGGCAGCTGTGGTATTGGCTGACAGTACAGGAGTAGTTACTGTATAAACAGACCTCCCCCTAACTTGAATGTGTGTTGCTGTTTGACAGTTCAACAGAGCTGTGTGTCTAGCTAGCTAACTGAGATGAGAAACCAAGAACCTAAACCCATCACACGTGATGAGAAACTAAGAACCTAAACCCATCATATGTGATGAGAAACCAAGAACCTAAACCCATCACACGAGATGAGAAACTTAGAACTTAAATCCATCATACGTGATGAGAAACAAAGAACCTAAACCCATCATACAGTGATGAGAAACCAAGAACCTCAGCCATCACTCAGTGATGAGAAACTTAGAACCTAAATCCATCATACGTGATGAGAAACCAAGAACCTAAGCCATCACTCAGTGATGAGAACCCAGAGCAACAACACATTATCAAGCATATCTCAGCCTATATACTAGGAAGGTCATATTGAGATGGAATTGTGATCAGCTGAAGAGATCTTTCAAATGATATGGTTTAATGGTAGATTTAAATTTTGACCAAAATTGCCAATTTTGATCAAAATTGCACATTTTTCAAATACCCAAATAAACCATATCATTTGAAAGATCTCTTCATACTGATCGTACCAATCCCAGCTTCACACAACCTTCCTAGACTGAGATATGACTCAGAATCAACCATATCTTTCTAAATCAACCATATCTTTCTACAAAAAGCTTGACTAGTAGCTTCAACAGTCATACACTTGTGTTATTATGCTGGACCCTGAGAGGCTATTGCGCATGCGCATAAAATGCCACGTGGATAGATGACCTTTGGACTCTACCTACAAGATGGCTGCATTGTGGTACATGAATTTATATTCTAAGTTTCAAAGCTTTATAGTTTTTGTTTAGGCCTATTTATGATCAAAACGAGTATCAAGGAATATAGTGCCCATGAAATGAACTTACTTTGTGCTATCAAAGTTGGCTCAACACGTTCTGGTTCTGTGGAAATCCTTTTCAAGTATAAAGTCAGTTAGAAAGTACATAAGTACGTTAGGAGAACAAAAATGGCACTATGGTGGCTTCACACTAGCACTCTCTACGAGTGCTTAGGAAAAGTTTTTTTGAGTTTTAAGCCTTGCATGCAGTTAGTAATCTGTCATTGAGAGCCTCTGAGCAACTTTGATGGTATAATTTTGTTTGACTAGATTTTTATAGTGACCAACATTTTGTATTGTGTCTATGGGACAGCAGGCCCATTCCTAGGCCACACCAAATTGATTTCCTGTTTCTCGGATCCGGCGGGTCACAATTTTGGCAAAATGAAAAAAAATGTAAATTATATTCCTGATGGGTGTGGCTACTTACTTCGCTCCAGCTCTTGGTTCGTGAATCAGTTTAGCCATTTTTCCTTTTAAAAATAGTTTGGAGATCATAGCTACTGCCAAACAAGTAGTTGAAATGTAGCTAACCAGCTAAATAGCGTTTTTGAGACAAAATCATCGCAGTGCACTCGTGAACCCACGCGCATGTGCACTGAAATACAATCAAATTATTAATGGTTATTAATTTTATTTTTATTTTTTTGCCGGCCGGCCGGGTCAGTAAGTTTCTGTAGACAATCCGAGAAACATGAAATCAATTTGGTGTGGCCCTGCTGTACGTACTACCGTACGTATGATATAGCCTGAAATATTGATGGTCAAAAAATTTGGTGATTTGCTTCCTAAAATGTAAAATAAAACATTGACGAGTTTATAACTTGACGATTTCCACATGTGCATATTACATGCTTATACAGCAGCCAAAATATTGGCAGATTTAAATTTGCCGATTTGGACTTTGACCATGATCAAACCGTCAAATTAAAATCCCATCAATATTTCCTTGTATACAGTGTATTGTCCTCTCAGTAAAGAAATTGTGAGTGACTAGATCATCTCTGGTCGTTGTCTCCCCAGGTGAAGGTGATAGCTGGTCTGGGAACCACTGTGGATGTGATCCTCCGCAATGGTGTCCTCAAGGAGGGGGACACCCTCGTCCTGACGGGGAGCGAAGGACCCTTTGTGACCACTGTCCGAGCTCTGCTCATGCCACAGCCTCTGAGGGAGCTGAGAGTGAAGAATGCCTACGTGAACCACAAGGCCGTCATTGCCTCTCAGGGGGTCAAGATCACAGCCAGGGGGGAGCTGGACAAGACACTGGCTGGGACTCCTATCTTTGTGGCCAAGAAGACAGATGAGATAGAAGTGTTCAAGGTACACAGACTGAGAGGCTGTTGGTTGCCAATTGTGACAGCAATGTGTTTTCCTTCACAGGAAGAGGCAAGCAAAGTGCTGAAAAATGTTCTCAGCTCCATCAAGCTCAACGAGAGAGGGGTGTACGTGCAGGCCTCCACGCTGGGATCCCTGGAGGCACTGCTGGAGTTCCTTAAGGTCTCCAAAATACCAGTGAGTACCTCTAACAGGGTATTTGAAATTATATGCTCACATGTTTTTCCCACTCTAATTTATAACTCTAACCTCAAATGTGTTTCAAAAGGGAAAAAATGTATTTCAGCTTGTTGTCTGTATCTCACTGTGCAGTATTGTGGGGTGAGCATTGGGCCTGTCCACAAGAAGGATGTCATGAAAGCATCAGTCATGTTGGAACACGACAGCCAGTAAGTGACTCCCTGTCTGTCTGTCTGTCTGTCTGTGTAGCTCCATTGACTGGTTGCTATTTCCACAGGTGGGCAGTCATCCTAGCGTTTGATGTAAGGGTTGAAAGAGAAGCTCAGGAAATGGCTGATGGTCTGGGAGTGAAGATATTCCAGGCTGACATCATTTACCATCTCTTTGACTCCTTCCTCAAGCACAGACAGGTGAGCTAGCTGCATGCAGCTGTGAGGGTCACTGTCACTTCATGTGGTGTGTGTGTGTGTGTGTGTGTGTTGGCAGGAATTGCGAGACAGGAAGAGAAAGGAGTATGAACAGATTGCTGTGTTTCCATGCAAACTTCGCATCCTTCCAAACTGCATCTTCAACACTCGTGACCCCATAGTGGTTGGAGTGATGGTGGAGGCGGGCATCATTAAGAAAGGCACTCCACTAACAGTCCCCTCCAAGAGTGTAAGTCATGCAATGGGGGCTAGCTAATGACACATTATTTCTATTTAATGCCCACCACCACTGCCATTAGTTTGTCGACATTGGTGTTGTGAGTAGCCTGGAGGTGAACCACAAGACAGTGGACAGTGCCCACACTGGCATGGAGGTGTGCATCAAGGTGGAGGCCGTGGGAGGGGAGGCACCCCGCCTCTATGGACGCCATTTTGACCACACGGACACCCTCGTCAGCAAGGTTGGCTATACACATACACCTATAGCATTATAATTATTGCATATATGTGTACATGTTACATGCGCACACTGTATCTATTACACTCCAGATCAGCCGGGAATCTATTGATGCTGTCAAGAATTACTTCAGAGAAGACCTTCAAAAGAGTGACTGGCAACTGATGATTGAACTCAAAAAGACCTTTCAAATTCTTTAATTGCATTATATATGATAATTAGTTGTAAACAGAACAGCTGATAATAATATTGTTATTAATCAAACACGAATTTTGATCCTGACATTCATAAAAAAGTACACCAGTCCAAGAGCTAGTGCCAGTGCCACCACCAGCACCAGGAGTCTCCTCAGCCAGCGGGTGAAGGAGGAGGGGTGGGACTCATTGCTCCTCTCATCGTTGTTGGTCCTAGGGGCCCTCCGTCTCCTGCGTCGTGGGGACATCTGGCGCTCCAATGCCAACTCAGCCTCTCTTTTCTCTCTCTCCCTAACTGCCTCCTGCGCTGCCAGCTCCTCAGCTTCCTTCTGCAGTGGAGCAACAGTTTGTTACCAGAGTGGATGGGAGGCAGCCAGCTAACTCACCTGCTGTCTCTCTCTCTCCAATCTCCGGCACTCCTGGTCACACTCTACCTCAGTCCTCTCATGACAACGGCACTCCTGTAACCATGGCAACACTGATAACAGTGGTCATCAAGACTGCTACTCTAGGGGTACCTTTTTACGTCTCCTGCAGTGGCACCTGAGGGTGACCCTGCGTTTGCACTCCCTCTCATCGGGGCATGGTCCGCTGTGGCACACCAGGGGGCACCGGTGACTACATCCCAACTAGAGAGAGAGAGAGAGAGAGAGAGAGAGAGAGAGAGAGAGAGAGAGAGAGAATGATGTCATTGATGACATAAAAAATGGCACACTGACTCACTAGTTTAGTGCATTGACTATTGCAAGTCCGCAGGCCATTCTTCTCAGCCTCATCAGCTGCACACCACTCACTGTTGCCATGGAAACACAGTATAATATTGTGGAAATAAGGGTCAGCAATGACTCACTGGCACTTGACAAAGAGACTCATTGTGTTGCAATGACACCTCAGCCTCACCAGCTGGTCACAGCGAGGGCACTCACCTTGAGAGACAGAGAGACAGAGAGAAAATTTTTAAATTTTTATTATAAAGGACACCATGTACTGGTTATTTATAACGAACCCTGATGACATGGTAAGGAGCAGGGATGACCACACCCCTTTTCTCTTGGTCTGCTGCACTCCCTCTCACAGGGCAGACAGTCCTCTCCAGCCTGCACACACACACACACACACACAATGACCGGTCATCACCATGGTGATGGTCCATATCTCACCATGGTCTCAGAGGGAGGGTTGATGACAACATGACAGCCTCGCTCACACTTATGGTTACCACAGGGTAAGCTCCGCCCACACCTCCTACCACAGGAGTACTCTCTAGACTCACTGCATTTGACCTGAGAGACCTCGTGACCTCCTTTACATGACCTGCAGGTCAACATTGATAATACATTTATACTGATCGAGAGATCAATTTAAAGAGAAAGAATTGACAGTTCACTCACTTCTCCACTAGCACCTGACAAGGAGGGCAGGCTGTGTTTGACTGATGTGATTGGTCAGAGGATTTCATCCAGGGGACCTGACACACACAGACAGATAAAGAGAGGAGATAGAGACGGAGATGGACTGGACATTAGTCACATAAACAGTGAAGGAGTTTCAAACCTGTTTGACTGGTTTGGGTACAGAATGACATCTTGCAATACAGGTATGTCCACAATTGAGAGGCTTCCCACACTTTAACAAGCAGGGTGGGCAGTCGCCATAGTGACAGGAGTGGGCGTGGCTCTCAGTGTGATGACATCGTGGAGGAATGGCACAACTCCTCTTACACCGTGGAGGTTTGGAGGAGCGCTCCCTGCCACAGGGCACAGTGATGGCCGCAGCTCCACAGCGACATGTCTTACTCACTTCAAGAACACAGGGGTAGCATTTACCTGCAGAGAGAGAGAGAGACTTGGTACTAAATCTTAGTTTTCTAAAGACACTAAGCCCTACACTGCTGGACTAATGCCCCCACCTTGGTGACATGGTGCCTGGCACTTGTGATTCCTGCAACTGAGGGTCCTTCCACACACCTGCTCACAGGGAGGACACTCACCATTGCAACACTGAGAGAGAGAGAGAGAGTGAGAGAGAGAGAGAGAGAGAGAGAGAGAGAGAGAGAGTAGCAAGTGAAGCATGATGAGGAGCACACCTTTCTCTTGCACTGGTGCCTTCCACATTGCCTCATCTTGGCACACTTGGTCTCACAGAGGAAGTCCTGAGAGCAAAGAACTGATTTGGTTTTCTTGCCACACCGACACACCTTCACTGCCATCTGCAGGCACTGGCCACACCCACCAAAGTGACATAGCCTAGAGCAGCGATGAATGCCACATTCCAACAGCTGCAAGGGAACATAGCAACTGATGGCTACAATAAACCATATATACATGTGTATTGATGGACCAACAAACTGAAAAATACATGAGTGGGATTCATCTTTCAAAGAGAAAAAGCTCAGCAATGTGCAACCATTTAAAATGCACTCTCCCACAAAATATACACCATAAACACAATTAGTGGCAGGACAGAGCCTACCAGCAGGAGGAGCAATAGTACCCACATCATTCACTGTGTCAACAAATGAAGACCACTATATTGGGATGCACAGCAACAGGGACAGGTAGGACTAACTTAGGTTCAAGATTTGTAGCATTGAACAGCTAAAAATAGACATTTTATTTGAACACTCTCTACAGAAGCTAAATGGTGTTCCAACAGATCTAGAGTTGTCACCATGGGTTACCTTATCACAAGTGTCCTTGCATGGCGGCACATCTTCAGTGCAGGCCAGCACACAACCTGCCAGAGGAGAAGGAACCATGACTCTAGTCTCAGCTAGCTAGCTAGCTTGTCTCACTTGTCTTGCCACAGGGGCAGTGTCTCAGCCCAGACCTCAGACAGTGGCCACACCCACCAGAGTGACACACCTGCATCCATCAGTATCATTAGTCACACCTTTGACCTTTGACCCTTCCTACCTGCTGACACTTGTGGTGGCCACATGGAAACAGTCGCCCGCACACCTGACCAATGAGAACACAGGAAGATCACTGACCACACCTACCACAAATTATATTCCTATACCTGTTCACATGACCAAATTGGGTTGTCACATGACCTCTCTTGTTTCTGCTTCCCACACTTGCAACGCTGCAAGATCTTCTCCTGACATGGCTTGCATCCACCTGGATCACATGATCATCACATGAGAATCTTATGACTAGCAGATAACTTGTGCATAGAGTAGGTACAATCAAACAATTCAGCAACTGTACAGGAGTGCTGTGGAGAAACAGGCAGCTGCCATTTACTTCTATAAATTTACATACCGTATAGTGGGAAATTTTCGTATGGTGGAAATTTTCGTATTATTTTTCATATGCCGTTCGAATATACGAAAATTAAAACTGCGGAATTTTAATATCCGCATTTACTTTATACGAGCGCACGCTGCATATATGAAATTTAAAACTACGAAAAAAATTTCTGGCACGTTTTTAACGATTTATACGAAATTTTGAACCAACAAAAATTTCCCGCTATAAGGTATTACTTCACAAAAAACTTTCAGTTTTTGATGATGTAATTGCACTGATAAATATAGATTACCTTCATGACACTTTTCTTCACAAGTGTGCAGGTCACATGATAAGACACGCCCACAAATACGCTCACATCTCCAGCCCTTGACTCCACATCGTTTCATTACAGGACGACTCTTTCCACAGAAACAGCTGGTCAAAACCGTCCTGGGACAAGGAGGACATGGACCTGCAGGTCAGGCAGGAGTGGTACTAAAAACCAAAAGGTCATTAATTTTGTCAGTGACTCACCAGGGTGACAGAGAGAGACACAGCGATGGCTGCACTGAGAAGGGAGCTCCTTGTCACACAACTCCCCACAGGAGTGGGCCAACAGCCAGGGGTCATTACGAGGGTCCCTCTAGGGGGCAGAGGAGGGGGGCATGAGCATTTCAATAAATGAGTACCATTTGCACACACACACAGACACACACACACACACACACACACACACACACACAAACACACACACAGAGACACACCTGCTTCCCACAGTAGCAGTAGTAGGTGGTGGGGATGGACTGGACACTGTACTCATTGCGACACTTAGGACAGGACCAGTTGCCATGGAGATCAGGAAAGAATTCTGCTGACAAGATTGGGTGTTGAACTTTGACCCCGTCCCTCGCCCACTGTTGTATACACATGAGATGGAAGGCACACCAACACCTTAGGCAGCTCCACACCGCCTCATGCCGCTTGATGGCACTCAGACAAACAAGGCACGACGTTGGGCCGCTCATAAACTTCAACTCTACGTCTCTATCCTCACCAAGGAGCTGGTAGTACTGCGAGAGTGCAGAGGTCACCAGCTGGTCCGAGTTCTCCTCCTCCTCGCTGTCTTCATCACTGGAGAGCAGCTCCGCCGTAGCCTTCCGACCGCTCTCTTTGATGGCAGCCATCTTCACCAACACCTCCCTGGACACCTTTCCTTCCCCAGCACTTCTTCTCTGTCTCCAAGCCATGATGCCAGCTCAGTCACGTGCATGAGGTAATGGTCGTCTGTCCTTTGACCTTGCACAATAAACAACCACCAGTGAAGGAAGGGATGGCTCTTCGCCTGAGGCTCCTCTCCTCGTGTCAGCGATCGCTGAGAGTGGTCTTCAAGGTGGTGGCGTGGGTCCCTGTCTTGTTCGTGTGCGCTGTTCTTGTCTGGGGCTACTATGTCTACGTCTACGTCATGAACATATCAGGTGAACCTCTTGGTGTATTAAAATAGATCATGTAAATGGTGTCATTATTATTTATACACACGTCTCTTTATCGGTGTGAATGAGCAGGTGCGTTCAGGAAGGACACTAGTGAAATGAACACCTTCATTACTGGTGAGTCTGTGCCATGGGGATCACACACACTGCCATATCATCATCACACACACACACATAGTGATACTGCTGGTGTGTGCGCACATCATTCTGGGGTTGCAGGTGATGTCATTCTTTCGTACAATATTTGCTCGTCATAAGCCAATCCCTGCTCAGGTACTCTCTATGATGGTATCTCACTTACTGGTGGTTGATGAATATTTTGTTTTTGTTTCAGTTTCATCTCATGGAAGATCAGTTGGAGGAGCTGGATCAAGCTGTAAGAGAAATGCTGCATGTGTGTGCTTTGCAGGCTGACCAATCTCTCTCTCTCTCTCTCTCTCTCTCTCTCTCTCTCTCTCTCTAGGTGAATGAGCACTCTGTGCTAAAGGAGCTGGCCTCTGACCTTCCTGTCAATGAGCTCTCTCGGAGTGGTGGGGTCAGGTACTGTGATCGCTGTGAGATGATAAAGCCAGACAGATGTCACCATTGCTCACTCTGTGACAGGTCAGAGAACATTATATGGGGAAATTCCTGCTAATTAACAAATTGATTTCACTGATTGTTGCAGGTGTGTTCTAAAGATGGACCATCACTGTCCTTGGTAAGGTCTCGTGATGATTTCCATCCAACTTTGGTGAACAAGTGGCTGTTTCTCTCTCTCTCTCAGGGTTAACAACTGTGTTGGCTATTCCAACTATAAATTCTTTGTTCTGTTTCTCTTCTACACTGTCCTCCTGTCTCTCTGGGTGTGTACAACTGGTCTCTATGACTTCCTCCAGGCCTGGGTAAGAAACAGCTGTCTCTCTCTGTCAGTCTACTAATGATACACTACTCTCTCTCTCTCTCTCTCTCTCTCTCTCTCTCTCTCTCTCTCTCTCTCTCTCTCTCTCTCACACACACACACACACACACACACACACACACACACACAAACACACACGTGCTAGCATGGCAAGTCAGCTAATCACAGTGCCAAGTTCAATGTCATCTTCTGCTACTTTGTCTCCACTCTCTTTGGCCTCTCCACCCTGGTCCTCCTCATCTTTCACATTTACCTCTCCTTCTTCAATAGAACTACACTAGGTAGGACTTACTCATATCATGTGATCTCTTCTTTCATGTCATGTGACCCTCTTCAGAGAACATGCAGTCTCCTAGAGTGTCCGATGGTCTTGATCGGCGGCTCTATTTCATGGGCTTCAAGAAGAACCTGCAGCAGGTGTTTGGATCAAACTGTCTCATGGCATTGGTTCCCGTGGCAACCAGGTACGTAACCTTGCCCCCCAGAGGGTGTGTGTGATATAAGTGCTCCTCTATGTTCCCAGCGAGGGAGACGGGATCAACTACCCCATCAGGAGGCGGCACGTTGAGCTGGGCCTCATGAGGAAGCCCCCCACTAACGACCTCCACACCCCCGACGAAGATAGCGAGGTGGAGATATTTGACTCCTCAGAACAACGGTTGCTAATGGCAACCTCACATCTGTGACACTGTGTGGATAATACCAAGAGTTTATTGTTAGCTCAATTGAATGTTTGTTTGGAAACTTTTTCTGTAACAATAATTTAATCTTTCACTGTACATTAAACTATTATTGTTGTCAAAAACTTAATAAAACCACACAACTCAACATGGACAATGATTACAGCAAGTTAATTATTAGTTAAGTTCTCTTCAGTTTGTTCATTATTACTAATGTCAGCAGGGTTCTCCCCTTCACTGGAGGGGTCCACATCAGGGGCAGCTGGCTCCTGCTCACTTGTGTCATGGTTCTCTTCGTTATTTTGATCAACAGGGTCATCCTCATACACAATATCCTCTGGGTCAGGGGGGCGTGGCAAGAATTCATCACCAGGACAGATCTTTTCAAACACCATTCTAGCCTAGATGTGCACATGTCCATCATTACATCACAATGACATCATTAACAATGATAAATACCTCTTTTACAGCTCCTTCGTATGCCATGGTCGTATCAGGGTCAGAGGTCAAATATAGGTTGCTAGGCAATGCTATGCCACCAGTGTCATTGAAGTGATGGAGGTGGATGTTGAAATAGAGGGAGTAGAGAACACGAGGACCAGCTCTGTTGCACTCTAGACAGGGAGAGAGGGAGAGAGAGAGAGAGAGTGAGAGATAGCACTGTATGAGGCAGCTAACTGAGCCAGGGAAACTTGCGTACCATCATTCTGTCCTTGTGTGTTGAAGAGAGCCTGGGTGACTGGCTGCAGGTCTTTGATGGCAGTCTCTCCATCGCTGCTAGAGCACTCCATATGGATCATATCTAACATACACACAGAGAGAGAGAGATATATCAGTTGTTAATCAACTAGATATTATTGGCCCCATGGCATACATGTCCCAGGGACAGCTGTGTTAGTGGATGGCTCCAGCTGGAGTATCTTGACAGCCTTGGTGTGATGAGAGCCGAGGGAAACGGGAGGAAGGGTGACCACTGTTAGCTGTGGACAGGATAAGACAAATAACATTCATTGAAGACAGCAAGCAAGATGGGGAAATGGCCTTACTATTCCCTGGGTGTTATCAATTGGCCCATCAGTGACTAGAATAGCTCGAGACACGCTCTGTGAACTACAGCAGTGGTTACAATAGCAATACTAACAATGGCCATGTATAAATGGTTGCCATGGTACCTGAGACCAGCTCCCAGGTCCAGTGAATGGCTCATCACACCAGTAGAACACACTACAGTGCTGCATGGTGCACGGGTACAATGATTAGGAATAAATTAAAGCACAACATATAAAAAAATTAAACTTACGAGCATTGAATGGTTTGCCCAGTGGAGCAGAGGACACTGGTCACTGTGCCTCCATCAGCTGACAGATTGAGAGCCTTGATGTGTCTGTTGAGGCAGTAGACACCTCCAAACACAGCACACATTCTAGAGAAAGAAAGAGAGAGAGAGAGAGACAGCTGGCAATGATGGTCACAGGTGCAAACCGAACTAGCTAGCTATAGCTAGGATGGCTACCTGCAGAAGGCCTGTGGGAGCTCTCCAACACCAAAGATTGGATAGAGAAAAGGAGCATTGCCAAATCTGCCCAGAGAATTCAAGAAGACTTTCGTAGCGTTCAACCCCTGTAAGAAAATGTTCACTGAGTGAATGTGAACATGTGGAGGTGTGGCCAACCTGGATTGTGGGTGTGGTCTCATCGACCATGGCAATGGAGTATATTATGTAGCGACAGAGATTCTCTGTAAGGTCACGACCTTTGAGATAATCACCAAATGGAACTGAAACAAATTCTACAAAAAAGGTAGACAAAAACACACAATGACATCACCATGATGTAATAATCTAGGTGCATACAGGTACCTTCATACTGTTCTGGATGTTTATCAAATTCAGCACAAAATGATAGGAACTTCATCATCTTCCTCTTCTCCATCATGCTCACAGAGTGGCTGCTGAACACATCTGCCCGGGAGCAAGGCACCTGGAGGCAGGGAGTCACCATGGCAACACATCGAGGGGACCCATAGACTGTATATCATTAGTATTATAATGACACACCTGTTCAATGTGGTCATTCCTCTGAGTGAAGACCTTATTGATGGCTTTGAACTCAATGTATCGTGAGCAGTTGGACTGGGTGAGCAGCTCCACCAGTGCTCCACGGCAGTAGAGGACCTGAAGGAGGACAGACAGACACTCACCAGCTAGCTAGCTAGTCCACTAACAATAGATCACCTTCGGAGTGATGTCATAGGTAAACCTTCTCTTCAGTGACTCCAGAGACTGCCAGGTGATGAGCCCACTGCCAGACGAGTCTCTTCCACTGCCCAATGCACCATCACCACCCTCAACAGGGTGAGCATCCTCTGTCTCATTGTCCTGCTGTTCAGTCTCAGGACAAGTATTGTCCTGCTGTTCAGTCTCAGGACAAGTACTGTCTTGCTGTCCAGTCTCAGGACGGGCATTGTCCTGGTGCTCAGTTTGATTGTGTATAATTTCACATATATTGCTGATAGCGGATGGAAGTGCTGCCTTCAATGAAATACAATTATCCCCAGGGGTTGGTTCGTCAGTGTCATCCCCAGACGAGGGTTCAGATTGGTGACCTTCCAACCACTGAACGAGCTCTCGTTGCATCAGTCCACCCCAGTGCTCACCATAGTAACAGTTGCTATGGAAACAATTCATCCTACCATTAACCTTGCATTCCCTACTAATTTACCTCTAATTAATAATTTACCGGTCAATGTGCAGCACAGACTTGCCATTCCTAGCCAGAGCTGCTGCCAGGATGCTCTGTATCAGTCCTAATGGCATTCACACAGTCAATAGAGTGGATCAGTGGTACTCTAAGGCATACCTGTCCCGTCGATGACCACGTCAAACTGTGAGGGAAGCTCGTCTTCTGGCAGATGAGCCATGCTTGCCGAGTCAGCAGATTGATCACGTGATATAGAGGGAGGCGTGGCTAGGCTAGTAGATGGAGAAGCTGTTGGCAGTGATCTTTGACGTTGGAGGGGTGCTCATCTCTCAACCGCAGCTGGTCATAGGCGAGTATGCAGACGAGGTACAAGTCCCAAGGTATTAGANTCTCTCTCTCTCTCTCTCTCTCTCTCTCTCTCTCTCTCTCTCTCTCCCCCTCTCTCTCTCTCCCTCTCCCTCCTTCCCTCCCTCTCCCCTCCCCCCTCCATCCACAACATACACATCCTGTGCATAGAGTTGACAAGTACGTCATCTCAAGACTTGTGTATTCAGTTAGTCCTCCAGACCATGGCTAAAGTGAGAATTTTCAATTTATTCTCACACACTTGTTCAAATTAACACTTTGACAACATGCACACACTGATTTTTACTTGTGGAAACTGCCATGTGTGTGTCTGATATTGCTATGAGGTAAGAAAGTATCTGTCACAAATCATTCTTGCTCCACATTCTCTCTAAAACATGCACACTGTTCACCTGTGCATAGATGAACTATGAAGGTCAACTTGTGTGAGACAGACAAGTTAGGTGAGGACTAGCATGCAATGACTCAGTTTATCATCCCTGTTATTTACAAACCATGGCTGTACACATGACATGCATACTGTTTTGAGTCCTAGAAACTGTGTGCGTCCATGCCAGGCAGCCTGTAAGGTAAGGATTGTCACAGTCACCATTATATCATTTCAATCACTACTACATGCACACACACAGTTGAGTTGTGGGAGCCAGTCTCATGTCTGTTCTAAGGTATGGAGCCTCAACCTTGCACTCCCATTGTTCACTAACTGTTACATACATGTGCACACACCATCTTGAGATTTAGAGCCAGAGGTAAAACTGAACTATCCATCATTGGCACAAGTAGAAACGAGGACAATTATAAAATCTAAATTATGCAGCTAGACTTTATGATTAAAATTTTTTTTTGAAAAGTAGGAATATCATTGATGAGCTACATACTTGGTGTGCGCATGCACATTGAAGGAATTTGGTACCTCTAATCAGATGTACATATAAGTGTGGGAGCAACATGCTTAGTGAAGTTTATTCTACAAGAACTCCTTTTATCGGACATCTCTTCATAAAAATTAATGATTAATTATCTCTATAGAGAATAATTGAATAGTTTCATCTAAAAACCAATATACCACACTATAATATCTCTATATACACACACACACATGTAAGTGAGTCCATCAATATTACAATAATGATGTCAGTCACTCCACTCATCACTGTCGCAGCCGTCCATGGTGGTCTGAGGGAGGGCCTCCTCATCCTGGTCCCCCATGCGATGGATCATGGCCGTCAGCAACTGAAAATGAAACCATTTGTTGAAACATCGAGCACACACATGCAGCCATCATTGCAGCCCACCTCTTCCTTCCTCTGTTCATCAGTCTTGATGTCAGGATTGAAACTGGCAAACTTCTTCTTAGCAGGAGCTTCAGCCGGCGCCTCACTCACTGCAGCCACGGAGGGAAGGAAAGGAAAGGTGAAGGGAACCAAACACACACACATCTCTTACATGGTTTCATGCCGTCTGGTTTCAAATCAACAGTCGACTGTTTGCCATTCTTCCCTGCCAGCCACTCCCCAGCAGTGAGTGCTGGGGTCCAGGTGACAGTGGTAGGGGGGTAGATGTCATCCTGGAAGTAGGTGGTCCTGGTGCGAGGCACCTTGATCACAAACTGCTCCACAGTTGCCTTGGTGAGTCTGATGCCTTTGGCTATTTCAACAGCCTTCACATCGCAGTGCACCTTAGGCAGGAACACAATGGCCTACCAGCCACAGTGGTGCATATTTACAATGATTACATCATGATGACATAATGCAAAATACCTGATGACCAGATTTGCACGAAAACGGTGCCACTTCAAAGAGATAAGGGTCTTCATTTGGTGTGTACTCAAAGACCAGCACTGTGCTGTCCCCCTGTGTGTACGAGAGCAACAGCTGTCAACCATGACATCATCATTACACCATCTGCTTACCTTGCCAGAGAGATAGAGGAGATTAGTGTCGGGGTCAAAGTACGGTATCAAGGTAGCTGGAGAGACATTGATGGGCAGAACTGTCTTTGGTTTGTCCAGAGACTCAATGGAGTAGAGAGAGAGTGTCCTGGAGCTGCTCCTGACAGAGAGAGACACACAGCAGTCAATTCACCAACACACTGAGACATACATGCCTTCCTACTTGCCAAATCCCGAGACCACCAGGGTGTTGTCATCCAACCACACGAGCCTTGCCCCCCTGCTCCCTTCGGGACCACTGCCCTCCCTCGTTGGACTGGTGGAGGATCGCGGAGTGTACAGTCTCAGGACACGGTCCTTGCACAGAGTAGCCAGCTGGGTGCCATCGGGACTCCATGCCATCGCAAACAGCCGCAAGAGATGGAGACAATATTATGATCCAGGCTGACTAGCCAAGGAGTGGACTAATGACTGTTCAATGAACTCACTGGCTGTGGCAGGGGGTCCAGTTCAATGGCCACCTCCCGCGAGGTGAGGTCCCAGAGGAGGATACGACAGTCGTAGCCAGCGGAGGCCAGCAGGGAGCTAGCCTGAGGGTGGAAGGCAAGCACATTGGCCTTCTCCTGGTGACCAATGAGACAGTAGCCTGGTTCAGAGAGCGTCTCTGAGAGACCATCCCTAGGGATACTCCACACCTTGATCCTAGCGTCCTCACAGGCTGGAGACACACACACACACACACACACACACACACTCACACACAATCAATAAGGTGGCCATTGGTGAGGCTCTTCATCTTACCAACAACAAGGCGTGTGTTGTCAAAGGGGTCAAAGGTGAAGTCCATAACACTGGAGACATTCTGGATGGTAGGGACAGTCCCCTTGTCCAGACGACCAGGCTTACTCAACTAATGAATAATACATCATTCAGTAATTAGCAGGAGTACACCCATTAATTATTATCACACCTCAAAGACTCCAATCTGAGCTCCAGCTATCGATAGTGCCACAGCAACACGATCTTTGTTGGCCTGCCAACACAATACACAACTTAATGCAAGCACACAAACCACACCCCATGACCACACCCACCTGGAAGGCGTTGGAGTCCCCCGGCACTGTTGAGCTGAGGCTGGGGAACTTCTCGATGTAGCAGCTACGATGGAGCAGCTGCCCAGAGATGTGACGATACTTGGAACTCCTCACAATGTTGGCAACTCTGGGAGAGGGGGTCCTGACAGGGTCAGCTGCTGGCTCACTGCTGGAAGTGAGCGTGGCAGAGGGGGGAGGGGGAGAGAGGGAGGACGAGGGACTAGTGAGAGGCTCGGGACTAGTGACAGGAGTCGATGATGAAGAAGGGGAGGACTTCTTTGGTGGCTTGGCCAGAGAAACATCCTTGGAAACCCTCTTGGAGGGATTCAGACTCACCTTGGCTACCTGAGGAAGCAGAAACACTGTGAGTAAATACCTGTGAGTTAGCTGGTGTGATGCTGGCTACCGTGGCGTTCTCTCCACTGCACCACTGCTCCCCACTCAGAGCTGGGACTGGACCAGCTGTGTCTGGAAACAGATCATCATGAAACTCATTCTTCGCCTGTAGAAACCCAAACACTTTTAACTCTAAACAAAACAAAAACACCAACTCATACTTTTCTCTGCACATAGTATCCTACTGGCACCACAGCCGACTGGGTGAGCTGTAAGAAACAAGCCACCTGGCAGGAGAGCACCTGCAGGGCCCTTTTTGGGAGCATGGCCATCCCCTTGGTCTGGTTAGAGGCTCGGAAGACATCATTACCTGGAGAGAGAGAGAGAGAGAGAGAGAGAGACTGGACTATAGAGAGAGAGAGAGATGGTGAATGGTGGTACCTTGACTCAGGTAGGGCGACTTGTCAATGAGCTCATAAAACACCATCTTTGATTCACTCTAACAAGAGAGAGAGTGAGAGAGTGTGTGTGCGTGCGTGTAAATTCAATCTGTCTGATCAATGTCTGCCATAGTTACCTTCATGGCAACAAACAACATCTTGGTATCCTCATCGTAAAACATCATTGGAGACCTGGAATGGGACACACAGGTTACTATGACAACTATTGCTATTTTGTTACCATGGCAACCATAAGGTACATACCCACTAGTGCTGTCTGAGGAGATCTTGGTCAACGGTTTGCTCATGTTAGTCAGATCCCAAAGTGCCAACTCAGCATTTCTTGAGCTACTAAACCCAGCTGTGACGAGCATGTTTGAATCTCCGAGCCACACGACCTGTGACCCCTTTGCTCCACTGTGAACTTTGACCTCCTTCAAACACACACAGATGTTACAATAAGAGTGACCAGACAAAGCTACAATGAACTCACAGTTCCTGGTTGGCCGCTGCGGGGATCCAGGATGCTCAACTGTTTCTCCCGACCAGTCTAAAGAGAAGACAACATTAACACCGACTGTGTCCCAGTGCAGTGCTCTGTGACTATCTCACCTTACACATGGCTGCTATCCTGTGCCCAGCTCCTCTCTGCCAGGAGACACTCTGAACAACATCAGGGAACCCACCCAGATCTAACAACAATTATTTTAGATCATCAATGACCAATCAACTCGGAGATAGTCTCTCACCATAGGCAGTGACTTCACGGTTGATGTCCCAAACTTTCACTGACTTCCCAGACGCCACAGCAAGCAGCTGGCAGTGTGTGTGTGTGTGTGTTACCATGGTGATATGCTACAAACTGAAACCATACACTCTCAGGAAACCACTATCGCTAGAAGGAAGGTAGGTATTGATGAAATGAGAGGTGCGTACATTATCAGCTGCAGGATGGAACTCCAGCACTTCCACAGCACTCTAGAGAGAGAGAGAGAGAGAGAGTTCAAATGAAGGGCCACTCCTACCTAAGTTCTCTCAGACTCACATCCAGAGGACCCAATGAGGAGACTGGGGAGGAGGCAGCTAGAGGCTCTGACAGCTGCCACATCTTGACGGTGCTGTCCTCCCCTCCACTGGCCATGAGATCAGAGTGGAACGGAGAGAACTTGAAGTCCGTCACCACACCAGCATGGCCTCCCAGGGTCGGGAACTGACTGAACCTTCCATGGCTGCTGAGAGGGAGCACGGCTATCCCACCAACACCTACAAGAACACCATGCTAGCAATGACTGAGAGGCTTCTGAGATGGTAAGGTACATTTTGAGTCGTGAATGAAAGCCATGTAGTCTTCACTGGCAGCAATGTGAGTGCCACTCCCCCTCAGATCAGAGCCAACGTGTAAGTCGTTCACCCAGAACTACCAGCAATGGAGAGAGATGACATATGAGAGCAATCAGTGCGCAGCTAGCCGAGCGTATCTCACCTCCTTCTTGGAGACATGGCTGAATGCATTCTTGAATTTTGAAGTCTTGAAGCGACTCATGATTGCTGGATAAAGGTAGATCCACAGCAGACAGGTCACTGGCTATAATTGGGTTCTTGGCAGACAAGAACTCACGAACAGCGCTAAGGTAAAGATCGTCTGAGCAAAAAGTGATGACATAGCTATGAAGATCACGTGATTATCTACGTAGGGGCGGGCGCGCGCATATAATTTGCAGCGTGTAAATGCATGCTACGGGTGGAGCACTTGCCACATGATCACATGTACTACACAAATTATAGATAGACTGAGCTGCTCTGGAGCTGCACAAGAGTTGTGGGATTTTTATCCAGAGAAAATGGACAGCAATTCAGGTTTGCAATCCTAGTGCTGCTATGTAACACCATAAATTTACTTAGTTTGCTGGTTGATCACAAATTCCCAATTACTGTACAGACACTGGGACCAAGGTGGTGATTGAAGTGGTGGAGTCTGAGCAGCTACCCCGCGGAGCTGACCCCGAGGAGGAGAAGAGGAGAGAAGCTGAGAGTGAAGTGGAGGAGGTGGACAGGGGTGTCCTAGACCCCCCTCCACCTGGCCTCCTCAAGAAGCATGCCTCTTACGATGTTGCCATGGAGAGAACTGTGGAGGAGCAGAGTGAAGATAAAGATGAGCAAAGCAAGAAGAAGATGTAAGCACTTCATTAATGGCGTACTCAAACTGAGCCTTCATTTCCTGTCCACAGGGCACCAAAGAGGAAAGGGATTGCTCCGTGGAAACTGGTAGCTGGTTCACAACTCCTTGTTAATTAGCGTATTGATTGTGTTTCGTTCTTACTTCAGTTCCGCTATGCCGACTGCTGGGACATTCTCATGATCCTGATAGGAACTGTGATGTCGTGTGTGGCGGGAGTAGGCCTGCCCATCCACGTGCGTCTCTTTGGTGACATCATCAACAACTTTGTCTACTACGACCTGGCCATTAACTTTAGTGTGCCCACCAACTCCTGTTCCCCCTCCCAACTGGCCGCTAACCCCCAGCTCTTTGCACAGATCACTGGCATCAACTCCTCCCAGGCCTACTTCTGCACTGATACGGGCGATTCAACTTCACAGATGATATTCACCAATGTCCTGTTCTACATCTGCAACCCCAGGAGCGCCCTCCAATCAGAGATTGGCATGTACTCCATCTATTACGCCATTCTGGCCACTTGTGTTCTGGTGGCCATCTTTGTGGGTACCTTGTTCTGGAACACCTCGGCTTACAGGCAGACAAGGCGTATCAGAAGATACTTCTACTTTGCCATCTTGCGACAGGACATTGGCTGGTTTGACGTGAATGACTCCTCTCAATTGAGCACAAGGCTTGCAGAGTAAGTGAACAATAGCCATATTCAGTTCTTTGTGGGCTTCACTCCATTACTGTATTGTGTTCCTGTTAACTAGTTGTTGTGGTTTCATCAAAGTACTTCATGGTATGTGATCTCATTGTGCAGTGACATTGAGAAGATCCAGGCTGGCATCGGAGACAAGGTGGCCCTCTTCCTGCAGTACTTCTCCACCTTCATCTCAGGGTTCATCGTAGCGTTCACCGTCAACTGGAAGATGACTCTTGTCGTTGCCTGCATGCTACCAATCATCACCACCATGGCCTTCCTCTCGGCCAAGGTAGCCTCCTTCTCTAGCTGGCTGTAGGAGGTAGTTGGTTTCATGACATCATCTTTCCTCTGACAGATCATCAGCTCGTTCTCTGTGAGGGAGCAGAGTGCCTATGCCTCTGCTGGTGGGGTGGCTGAGGAGGTCCTCTCGGCCATTAGGACTGTTGTAGCCTTCGGAGGGGAAAAGAGAGAAGCTCAAAGGTGTGTGTGTGTGTGTGTGTGTGTGTGTGTCAGCAGCTGGGGATGACCTCTGCTATGTTTCTCCTTCAGATATGGTGAGATGCTCAAAGAAGCCAGGAATGTTGGCATAAAGAAAGGGTTCCTCACCAGCTGTCTCATTGGAGGGATCTATCTTGTCATCTTCTGTTCTTATGCTCTTGGTTTCTGGTGAGTCAGTTGCTCACACCCCTAGTAGCATTCATCAGTGTGTGTGTGTGTGTGTTCTTCTCTAGGTATGGCTCAACACTCATCATTGACTGTGAACTCTCAGCTGGAAATGTTGTCACGGTAATGAGTTATTAGCTATGGTTGGCTGTTATTTTTAAAGAAAAGAATACTGTCATTTTCATCATTAATTTGTCTTGTGTCAGGTATTCTTTGCAGTGATCATTGCTAGTTTCTCTCTGGGCAATGCTCTTCCTGATATTGAAACCATAGCAACGGCATTTGGTTCAGCAGCTGTCGTCTATGAGATCATTGACAGGGTCAGTTGGTTCAGTCATGTGCTGGTCATGTGACTCATGTTAATAATTACAGGTGCCAGTGATTGACTGGTCCTCTAACGAAGGGGAAATTCCTGATAATTTGGAGGGAAATATTGAATTCAGTGATGTCATATTTCATTATCCTGCTCGACCAGATATACGGGTATGTGTGTGAGATTAATTTCTATCTCTCAGCATTACATCATTATTACATCACTGTTGATCAGATCATGAATGGCCTGGACCTGCAAGTGAGGAAGGGGGAGACAGTGGCCCTCGTTGGTCCCAGTGGGTGTGGCAAGAGCACAGTGGTTCAGCTCATACAGCGATTCTACAACCCTGATGCTGGCAGGGTGAGTCAGCTGTGTTTATGTCTGTCATATCAATAATGTTAGTATCCATGGCAACAGATCACAGTTGATGGAAAAGAGATCAGCTCTCTTAATCTGAGATGGTTGCGTAGTAACATTGGCGTAGTGAGCCAGGAGCCTGTCCTCTTCAACACCACCATCTTGGAGAACATCAGGTTCGGCAGGGAGGATGCCACTCTGGAGGAGGTGCAGCAGGCTGCGAGGGATGCCAACGCCCATGACTTCATATCGAAGCTGCCCGATGGATACGACACTGACGTGGGAGAGAGGGGGGCCCAGCTGAGTGGGGGGCAGAAGCAACGTATTGCCATCGCTAGAGCTCTTGTCAGAGATCCCAAAATTCTGCTCCTGGACGAGGCCACATCAGCTCTAGACACTGAGAGTGAGAAGATAGTCCAAGATGCTCTGGACAAAGCTAGGGAGGGGAGGACCACCATCGTCATAGCCCACAGGCTGTCCACCATCCAAACAGCCGACACCATCATAGCTCTGAAGGATGGCTGTGTTGCTGAGAGCGGCACTCACTCGGAGCTCATGGACAGGGAGGGCCTTTACTATGAGCTGGTCACTGCTCAAACCATCGCTGAAGAAGAGGAGTCCAGCACTGGTGTGTAAGCTGTTTGTCAGTCTGTATGTGATACGGAAGTCGAGAGTGACCATTCACATTCACGATCAATTTTACCAGTTTAACAATGTATTCACCAATTCAGGTTCACATTCACGATCAATTATACTAGATTAGCGACATATTCACACATTCAAGTTCACATTCACGATCAACTGCACTAGGTCAACAATTTATTCACACACTCAGGTTCACATTCACAATCAATTCTACTAGAGTAAGTGATTGCGTTTTCCCAGGACACAGGCACATTTAGGTCACTCATATAACTAAACTAAAACCACTTAGCAGCTAGGCAATAGTATGACAATTGCCTAAATCATACAAATTTTTTTCACACAAAAGATGCACTTTGAGGACCAAGAATCTTAGATATGAATTGAGAGCTTTCGACACTGACAAATAATTTTCAATAACAGTACAATTATTTCAACGATTTTTAATAGCAAAAGGTAAATTACAGCTATTAATAAGGAAAAGACAATTATCAAAAGGAAAGTTACTGTTAGTTCACACACTCAATTTAAAGATCCTCTGGCACAGAGTCACATTCCTTATGAAACCACCTGGAGCACTTGCTGCAGCAAACCATGTCTCCAAAGTCTTCACAATTTCAGCAGAGCTCTATATAACATACACCAACTTCAATTTCTGTAGAAATATGTTTCTTCCTAGCCACACATGGAAACTGTAAAATCTCCTCCTTCTCAAAACACTTGAATGTGTCCTCAGCTTCGGGCCAGGCTCATCATAAAATGAAAGAAAACAGTAGTTCGTCTGAGAGAGGTCATAGGACATGGCTATGGCATCCAAACATATTATTATTTCAAAAAATCAAAATCTCTGTTGATAAGTAGCCTCTTGTAGCATACTGAATGACTAATTATTCCTTATACTGCTAAATTGCTAGAAAGTGCAATAGAATGGGCCACTCCATAGTCAGCCATTTTAATCATCCCTCAGATTGTGAACAATGATAACTAGTACATGCATGGTACAGAACTGATGAACCTGAAAGCGTGAATACGCATTGCTGAACTGGTGGACTGATCAAATGCGAACATGAATTCCTGAATATGTTTAGAATTTGATAGTGAATGTGAACCCAAATACAAAAATACGTTTATAATTGATCATGAATGTGAACCTGGATGTGCAAATATGTTGTTGAACTGTTAGGAGTGATCATGAATGTGAATGGTCACTCTCGGCTTCCGTAATGTGACACAAATGAATCCATTCTTGTCCTTTCCACTAACAGAACCACTGGCCGACTTCAGAGCTGCAGTGAAGAGGTCCTTCTCTCGTCAGAGGTCAGAGTCCATAGGAGACCATGGGAGACCAAGCTTCCTGAGGCAGGCCTCGTCCGTGTCTCAAACGGAACACATCCAGACACTTATCGACCGGTCGGGGTTCAGCATTGAGGACATTCCTCTCGCTGCCAACCCATCTCCATTCCCAGGCCGGAGGACCTTCCCAGGCCCCGATGAGATCTCCCTGGATGACTTTGATGACGAGATACAGCAGTACGACCCGCAGGAGGAGGAGGAACAGGTGACCCCTTCACTGAGAGAGATGGGTGTGGTCAATGTTAGTTCACTGTCTATTTGCAGACACCTGAGTTGGAGCACAGTGGCAGTGTCGACGGACAGGAGGGGGAACGTCAGCTGTCTCCTAGGAAACGAGGTCGTCTCTTCAAGCGAGGTCGTCGGTCCAAGGAGGATGAGAAGCTGCCCAAGCTGTCCACCTGGGACCTCCTCCGTCTCAACAAGCCTGACTGGCCATTTGTCCTGGTGGGGATCATAGCGTCCGCCATCATTGGAGCCCTCTTCCCTTGCATGGCCATCCTCTTCAGTAACGTGCTCGATGTAAGTTGGACTATTTCCCGGCAAAATTGGCTGGAAATGGCATTAATTCATCTTGTGTTTGCAGGTGTTTGGTTTCAACGATCCTGAGCTGATCGAGTCAGAGACTGCGAAAATTGTTGNGATCATATACCCATACCATACATGTAGTTATAACTTGTGATAATTTAATCCACTCTTTTACAAGTGCACTAGCTAGTTCAAATGTAGTCTCGTGGACCAGACTCTTCCCAAGGGAAGAGGCTGGCCCGCGAGACTAAGTTAGTTGAGTGTGCCGAGGCTTGTGCACCAGTGGTGCTTTCATTTTAGTGGGAAAGGTTCTTGGATTTTCTCCACTAGTTTTAGTGGGAAAGGTTCTTGAGTTCTCCAGTAGTTATAATGGGAAAGGTTCTTGGGTTCTCCAGTAGTTTTAGTGGGAAAAGGTTCTTGGTTTCTCCACTNACTAGTTCCGAGCGAAGCGAAGCTATACCCAGGTTGAATTGAGAAAAGTGGTGGTTGTGGTAGTGGTGGTAATGTTTGGGCAAAAGTCGCTCTAAGTCGCTCTAGCTTCAGGTTCAGATGGAATAACTTCATGTGCTCACTTGCCTCAAAGGTAGGACTGTCTACGTTCTCTGTATGGATCAAATTTCTGCTTCTAACTGGTTTTCTGGGCGCCAGCACGATTTGCCTGAATTTAGTTTTTGAAATTGACGACCCAAGACAATCTTCAAATTTCGATTTGCTTCAAATCTACGCTGAGTAACTTCGTGCATGCACTAACTATGAATGTAAAACTGTTCAAGGTAGCTTTATAAGTCAAATTTTTGCTTCTAGCTAGTTTTTTAGACGCCAGCCCAAAATGAACTGAATTGTGTTTTCGAACCTGACGACCCTGACTTTGTTCTAAATACATGAAAACAAAGCAACAGATAAAGAAAAAGGCGTGCACGCTTCGCTGAGCGAGGATTTGCACCATGTGTACCCTAGTTTTAGTGGGAAAGGTTCTTGGATTCTCCAGTAGTTTTAGTGGGAAAGGTTCTTGGGTTCTCCAGTAGTTAAGCCTCGGCACGTGAGTAGCACGTGCAGAGGGTTACGGTAGTCGTTTTGTCTGTGTGTCTGTTACTAGATTATCTAAAGAATGGCAGCTCCATGGTACAAACAGAAGGTACTTACGTTCATGAATCAGAATTATCTAGAAATTTGTTGTGTAGAATCTTGCAAAATGCTGTAGTTTCTGAGATTTGAGGCTTTTGTGCTTCCCAGAACGCTTAGCTTCGAAACTGCACCCACGATCATGCCCCATGTAGTGTGCGTTATCTAGAATTACAGTTGGACCAGATATGCTCAGTTCAGTTCAAAGCTCTGGCTCTAGCTGGATGTGATGTGCTTGGTTCAGTTAGCTTAGCTGTTTGCACAAGTAAGTAACTCAATTGATTGTTTTTATATGCTACAACTTGTCTCTTGACTGCATACTGCCATGATGCAGCATCTGCATGCAGTATGGCCTGTCTCAGTATGGTTCAGGCTAGCTGAATATCTGCTTTCGAGCAGTATAACTAAGCATTACTGTTCAAAGTTTTACCACTGGTTCAATGGATTTTCTAAACTGAGTTTTCCTTACTGAGATCATTGTACTATCGGCTAGCTGAGACCACTGCGGATCAGTCATGATTGATCATCAGCTAGTGCTAGGCCGCTGACACAGATCAGGCATACTGAGCTGGGACTTGTTGCATGAGTCTCGGTACTAATGGTCTTTTGAACACATGCATGTTTATTTATGCATGCTAGTTGGCCTGCTGCTTCATCACAGAGATGTGGTGGTGGCTGTATGGACAGTATCACTGTGTGCCTATAGGTGATTATTTTCTAATACATTGACTCATAGTACTCATACATGTAGCTATGATACACTCTTTTACACAGCATAATATGCATACAAGTGCACTAGCTAGTTGTCAATGAGTGTGCCGAGGCTTGTGCACCATCGGTGCTTTCATTTAGAGTGAGCAATGATGCCACGTTTATTTAGAGTAAATGGTGTTCTTTATTTAGGATCACATTTGTTGGTGGTCAGCAGCTCAGCTCCACGGGGGCTGCCAGCGGTGGCTCCCAGTCTCTCAAGGTGTACCCTCCCCCTGCTGCAGTGCCCCCTGCCTCCACCACTGCCACTGCTGCCACTGCAGCTGCTGGTGCCGCTACTGGAAACAAACCAACTGCCATAAAACCATTGATGTCCAAGGAGAAAGTGGGAGTGGCTAGTATTGTGACCACACCCACTCAGCCAACAGCAACTGGTACAGGAGGGACTGACGGAGACCCCGAGGCAGTCGGTAAGTAACTGATGACAGTAGCTGTTGGCATTGTAGCCATGGTATGTACGTGACTGAGCCTGTCTGGTAGCTGGTAAGGGTTGGCAGAGAAAGAAGCTAGTTATACTGTGAAACCCTATTGAAGATCTTGTTTTGCATCAAAATATCTTTTATTGTTGTCACTAAAGTTGTACTAACTGACATTTTATCTCCCCCCTTCCCCCCCAGGAGAGCACCTGGTGGTGGCCGCCAAGGGGGATCCCAAGTTCCCCCATGCCATGTTCAAGTGTGAGATGTGCGACTGCTACTTCAACGATGAGTTTGCCAAGAAGGCGCACATNCATCTGAGAGAGGTCATAGGACATGGCTATGGCATCCAAACATATTATTATTTCAAAAAACCCAAATCTCTGTTGATAAGTAGCCTCTAGTAGCATACTGAATGACTGCATTATTCCTCATACTGCTAAATTGCTAGAAAGTGCAATAGAATGGGCCACTCCATGGTCAGCCATTTTAATCATCACTCAGATTGTGAACAATGATAAAATTAATAATACATGCATGGTACAAAACTGATGAACCTGAAAGCGTGAATACGCATTGCTGAACTGGTGGACTGATCAAATGCGAACATGAATTCCTGAATATGTTTAGAATTTGATAGTGAATGTGAACCCAAATACAAAAATACGTTTATAATTGATCATGAATGTGAACCTGGATGTGCAAATATGTTGTTGAACTGTTAGGAGTGATCATGAATGTGAATGGTCACTCTCGGCTTCCGTAATGTGACACAAATGAATCCATTCTTGTCCTTTCCACTAACAGAACCACTGGCCGACTTCAGAGCTGCAGTGAAGAGGTCCTTCTCTCGTCAGAGGTCAGAGTCCATAGGAGACCATGGGAGACCAAGCTTCCTGAGGCAGGCCTCGTCTGTGTCTCAAACGGAACACATCCAGACACTTATCGACCGGTCGGGGTTCAGCATTGAGGACATTCCTCTCGCTGCCAACCCATCTCCATTCCCAGGCCGGAGGACCTTCCCAGGCCCCGATGAGATCTCCCTGGATGACTTTGATGACGAGATACAGCAGTACGACCCGCAGGAGGAGGAGGAACAGGTGACCCCTTCACTGAGAGAGATGGGTGTGGTCAATGTTAGTTCACTGTCTATTTGCAGACACCTGAGTTGGAGCACAGTGGCAGTGTCGACGGACAGGAGGGGGAACGTCAGCTGTCTCCTAGGAAACGAGGTCGTCTCTTCAAGCGAGGTCGTCGGTCCAAGGAGGATGAGAAGCTGCCCCAGCTGTCCACCTGGGACCTCCTCCGTCTCAACAAGCCTGACTGGCCATTTGTCCTGGTAGGGATCATAGCGTCCGCCATCATTGGAGCCCTCTTCCCTTGCATGGCCATCCTCTTCAGTAACGTGCTCGATGTAAGTTGGACTATTTCCCGGCAAAATTGGCTGGAAATGGCATCAATTCATCTTGTGTTGTCAGGTGTTTGGTTTCAATGATCCTGAGCTGATTGAGTCTGAAACTGCAAAAATTGTTGGTGGATTCGTTGGTCTTGCTATTGGTGCTGGCTCCGTCTATTTCCTGGCGGTAAGAAGCCTCTTGTGTCCAACCTTCTGAGGATGTACCGTGTGTTGTCCCCTTCAGACCTTCTCTCTGGCCATTGCTGGGGAGAGACTCACAAAGAGACTTCGTCTGCAGAGCTTTGAAGCCATGCTCCGACAAGAAATATCTTGGTTTGATCTCAAGTCCAATTCCACTGGTGCTCTCTCGACACGACTAGCCACTGATGCCTCACTTGTGAAAGGGGTGGGTTAGCAGCTGTATCAGCTGAATATCTAGCTTATGTGTATGTGTGTGTGTGCTCTTCCCTACAGGCAACTGGCATTCGTATGGGAACTATTCTTCAGATTGTGTTTGGTTTTGTGGCGGCCATTATCATTGCATTTGTAGCATCTTGGGAGCTCACACTGGTTCTGATGTTCTGTTTCCCTGTCCTGGCCATGTCCAGCTACTTCCAGATCAGACTCCTCAGGGGCAGAGCTCAGAAGAACAAGAAACGCCTCGAGCAAAGTGGGCAGACAGCTGTTGAGTCCATTGACAACATGCGCACAGTAGCTGGTCTCGGGGTGGAGCAGAGACTCTCTGACAAGTACAACTGTCTTCTTGACGGACCTTTTAGGTGAGCAATGATAGGAGTACTTCATTAGTGTGTCACTGAATCGTAAACTCCATTCTCTGTTTGTATAGAGACAATCTTAAGAGTGTGTTCCTCCAAGCCATTGTGGTGGCCATTGCCCAGTCCTTGGTGTTCTACCTGTATGGAGCTGGCTACAGCTTTGGAGCCTACCTAGTGGTGGAAGGAAGGAACAGCTATGACGACATCTTCCAGTGAGTGCATGTGTCATCGTTACCATGGTGATATAGCTTACTCAATCCATCATTGTGTTCTAGAGTGTTTGCTGCTGTTGTGTTCACTGCTCTCTCCATTGGCCGAGCTGGTTCCTTTGCAGGAGACGCTACCAAGGCTCAGAACTCTGCTGCCAGGATCATGACTCTCCTTAAGAGGAAGCCACTCATAGACGTCACATCAGACGAGGGAATCAAATTAGTAAGCTCCACCCATCCCCTTATTAGCTAGGCCACACCCCTTCCATTATGCAGGAGAGCACAAGTGGCGAGGTGTCTGTAAAGTCCGTTCATTTCAACTACCCTGCTCGCCCCGAGGTGAAGGTCCTCCAAGGACTCACAGTGGACGTCAAACCAGGACAGACGCTGGCACTGGTGGGTCCCAGTGGGTGTGGCAAGTCCACCATCGTGTCCCTGGTGGAGAGGTTCTATGACCCCATTGCCGGCAACATCACCATGGACGCCACTGACCTCAGGGACCTCAACCTGCGCTGGCTCAGAGCTCAGATTGGCATCGTGTCTCAGGAGCCTCTTCTCTTTGACTGCAGCATTGCTGAGAACATCCGCTATGGAGCTCTCTTCAGGGAGGTGTCAGATGCTGAGGTGATTGAGGCAGCCAAATCAGCCAATATTCATAAATTCATTGAATCACTCCCACAGGTTGGTTAGACCACGGGCATTTAAACCCATGTTAACAACAATTTTGTGTGCATCACTCAACAGGGATACAAGACCAATGTCGGGTCAAAGGGCACCCAGTTGAGTGGGGGACAGAAACAACGTATTGCCATCGCTAGAGCTCTCGTCAGAGATCCTAAAGTGCTGCTCCTGGACGAGGCCACATCAGCTCTGGACACTGAGAGTGAGAAGATAGTCCAAGATGCTCTGGACAGAGCCAGAGAGGGGAGGACCAGCATCGTCATAGCTCACCGGCTGTCCACCATCTACAATTCTGACGTGATAGCTGTGATCCACAACGGACAGGTAATAGAGTCTGGCACTCACACTGAGCTGATGGCCAGGGGCGGGGCCTACTACCATCTCAACACCGTGCAGCTGGACGATGTGTTCTAGTGAATTTTAGTAGCTAATAAATTTATTAATAAATGACTGCTAATTCAGGATGGAGAACAAAATTTAATTATTGCTATCATTAATTTCATTATGTGTGTGTGTGCAAGATTAGAAATATTTATTAATAAGTGAAATCAACTTTATTCTACAAAAACAATTTAAACATTATCAGCTAATCAGATTTTGACTTGGGTATGTGGATTGTCCACAAGCCAAACATGTACCGCAACCTAATGAAGAGTAAGTCCCTGCCCATTTGCAACCAACTCCAGAAGGGAACCAGTTTAGAACCTGAAAACAAACCAACAGTCAACCATGACCACTGCACACACAGCTAGGCATTAAGAGGGGTACCTTCTATCTCCTGCCAGTTGACTGCCACCTCCTTCATTGGCATCTTCAGCTGCTGACTCACGTAGAGCAGCTCCACATCAAATGCCCTGAGGCAGTCAATAACAAGCAGGTGGCTAGTGGTACACACATGCACAGAGAATGCAACTCACCATCTGTCAATGTGTATTATTTGGAATAGAGTGGCAGCTGCAGAGCGTGTCATCATCTTGAAACCACACTGGGTGTCCTTGATGCCCTTCACACACAGGAAGTAGACCAGGAAGTGAAACCCATACATCAGGAAGTTGCGGAAGAGAGAGCGCTGGACAACGAAACAAGAATTGTCAGTTGTAACAGCTAGCTAGGCAATCACACAGCTGCATCACACACTCACGTTGGCAACAGCTTCATCTTGGAGGTGGGCTCTGGAGCCAACAGTCACAGCTGGCACAGCCCAGTCCTGAGCTATATCATCCATGGCTTCCTCCAAACGCTTCATGTCGGCTATTTTAGTGGCGCCATCGGCATCTAGAAAGAGCACCCTCTCTCCTCTTGCACTCAATGATCCCTAAGAGGAGAATGGGAAGATGGATGGACAGCTAGCTCAGAGTGCTGCAGATGTCTCACCATTCTCACAGCACCTCCTTTGCCTCTGTTCTTGACAAACTCCAATAGCCGTACCTTGTCTGCACCATACTTCTTCACGTACTTCATTGCAACCTACAGCAGCAGTCACAATGGTGAGCATGGAGGAGGGACAGTGAGAGAGAGAGAGAGAGAGAGAGAGAGAGAGAGAGAGAGAGAGAGAGAGAGATGAAACACTAGATGAGCTGAACTAGGACACAGCTCACTTCTGTCTTGCTCGTTGTAGGCGGGTACCACCAGTGTGATGTAGACTGAAGGTTCAGGATCCGTCACTGAAGGAAAAGGGTGCTTCTTTCCTGTGGCAGGGTCAGAGTACACCTTCTCAGAGTCAGCTCTCTCGAGGTTGGGCTCAGCTACAGTCGTCAGGCGGAGAAAGAGGTAGAGCTGTAACAGGTGTGGTGCGCATTAATAAGAATACAAGACAGCATGCCAAATAAACTTACCAGTAAGAGCGTCCAGGCCATGCAGCCGACACACACCGCCGCCACTGTCCCCATCAGCTCGCCATAGCTGAAGGTAGCGCCTACAGTACGCTCCAAGAACGAGTCTAGGCTCTCCATAACGCAGCTCACGTGATCTCGGCTTGCGTTCCGAATCATGTGATTAGTCCGTTGGGGGTCTGGCACGCGAGACTAGCATGTGATATGCACACTAAGAAACTGACTAAAAATTGAAAATGAAATGTCTTGTCTTGTTGCCATGGATACAGTTAACAAATATGCAATGTCCATCTATAATAAAATTAGAAAAAAGTGGTTTGTTTAGCTTGGTTTGTCTTGAATAGGTGAATTACTAGAAGGGGGTGTGGCTGAGTGGGAGGAGCTTGGAGAATGTGACGTCATCAGCTCACCAACTAACTCTGCAAAACCATAACAATGGACATTATGCACTTTTGTGACCAGTGTGGGCGTGGCAACTCACTGGCACTCTGAGTGACCATCGTCTGTTTCTCCTTAGTGAACACCTCCTCACCAGCTCCTGGTTGCCATGACGATGGGGCCAACTGGGATCTCTCTATCGTCAGCTGTCTCTTGGCATGTTCCCTACACACACACACACACACACTTCAGTCAGGTGTTAGTGACCTCCCTATGGTGGCCATTTTCATATTTTTCCAAATAGGGGTTGAAAATAGCTTGGATTAAAAAACGCTAATTAAAATTGCTTAGAAAGGGTTAAAAAATAGCTTAGATCAAAAATCAGTTAGCAAAATCAGTGAACCTTCAGGGCCACCACACCTCCCTCCAAGCTCACCTCTGGAACTTCATTGACGACAGCTCCACTTTAAGCTGTTGTATCTCCTCTGTCTTGACCATGACCTCTGACCTCAGTGTACACAGCTGTTCAGTCAGTGATAACCTACATTAATTCACACCAAAAATGACAT
Organism: Tethya wilhelma; assembly: GCA_964030475.1. NCBI lineage: Eukaryota > Metazoa > Porifera > Demospongiae > Tethyida > Tethyidae > Tethya > Tethya wilhelma. Next base: position 5,447,493 of record CAXIPT010000008.1, on the reverse strand, counting down.
CATCATGACATCATCCTCGCCCATACACACCTGTCAGCCTCCAGTCTTGCCAGCTGTTGCCTGAGGTGCTGTATCTCCGTCTCCCTCTCCTGGGAGGTCATGTGACTCTGGAACTCCTTCTTGCGCTCACTGGTGAGCAGTGATTGGAGTTTCTCGACGGAGCTCCTCTCGTTATCAAGCTGTAATTGAGGCATGGTGTGAGACCATCACTAGTCGAGACAATGGACTCACTGACCTGCTGTTTAATGAGGCTCCTCTCAGCTTGCAAGTCCTCCAGCCTGTGTTGAAGCTTCACACACACACACACACACACACACACACACACATACAGAGTTTATGGTACCGGAAAAAATTTGATAAACACAAATTTGGGACAAAAACTACACCATTTGAAAGATCTCATTAAGCTGATCACAACAGCACTAGTCCTAGCTTCATATGACCTTCCTAGACTGAGATATGCTTAATTTTATTCACAGTGATTTGGGGGGACTATGGGCCAAGTATTATAAATAGTTCGTGGTATCAAAAATTGATAAACACAAATTTAGCACAATAAAAAAACCACACCATTTGAAAGATCTCATTAAGCTGATTGCAATGGTGCTATTCCCAGCTGTATACGCCAGTGATTTCACTCACAATGGCCTATGGAGAGAGAGACATTAACTCCCCCCACCCCCCACATTCCCTGACATGATTGTCCTACACTGTACCTCATCGTAACTGGCCGACTGGGAGGAAAGTTGCCGACTCAGCGATGCCTTGCTCCGTTCCAGCTGCACACACAGCTCCCTGGTGGCTCTTACATCACTGACCAGAGCTCTCTGTAACCATGGAGACCACACATCGTTACAACCCAGCCACACCCACATCCCTCTACCTTCTCCTCCTGCTCCTGCCTCAGGGCATTCTCCAGTTTGGCAAGAGCTGCTGTCAGATTGGAGAGCTGCAGTTCGTAGGCCTGTAGGGACTGCATGTGTTGCTGTATCTCCACTGCCTGCTGCTGGACCACATCCTCCAGATGGGCCTTCTCCTGCGGGAGCAATGGAGGCCAAGAGTCATGCCAATGGCATAGACTGTATAGCGGGTAAATTTGGGGAGCTTAAAATTTGGCAAATTCGCACTTTAATATGATTGGCGATTTGATTCTGCACAATTGTTTATATATTATGTGCTTGGCGATTTGCAGAAGAATTAAAATTTTGCCAATTCGCCAAATTTTCCCGCTATACAGTATATGGTGCAGGTCCTAGTTCCATACAACCTTGCAATCAGTAGGAATGAACTTTCTTATGATGTAATACAGTTTGTCTCACCTGAGCTAGAGCAGCCACCTCGTGTCTGGCAGTGGAGGTCTCTCCCAGGGAGTGTTGGACCGTGGAGTCCAGCCTGTCGGCCTCCTGGCTCAAACTGCGGTAGGAGTCCAGCAGTTCTGTCTTCTCTCTCTCCTTCACAGCCATGGCCTCCTCATAACGCAACATACTCTGGGCATACTCCTGTACTTTGACCTCCAGAGATCTCTTCAGTTCAACCACCCTGTGCAGCTCATCGTGGACTGCCTGGTTCTCCTGCAGACACACTCATCATCAGTCACTGACCAACACCCCCTCCCTCTCACTACCAACCTGGGTCATGGTGGTCAGGTCCTGTCTGAGCTGCTCCACCTGCTGACTGACACTCCTCAGCTGCCCCCTGAGCTGGTCCCCCTCTCTGAGTGCCCCCTCGAGCTGCCCCCTCAGACTCCCCACCTCCTTGTCCTTCCCCCCGCACTGGCTCTGGGTCGAGGACACCTCCAGCTCCAACTGAGCCACCCTCTCCTCCAGCTCAACAATGGCCGCCTCCTTCTCTTTGGTGAGGTGTTGAAGTTGAGAGATGGCCTCATCTTTAGCGTCTGTCTCTGCCCTCAGAGTGTCGTGGTCCTGGTCCAACATGGCCAGAGCATGGCGCAGCTCACTCAGCTTCTCCTCCCGGTCAGCCAGACTGCCCTCCAGCTCAGCTGTGGGCACAGTGACTTGTGATACAAGTGTTGCAACAACAACACTGTTGAAATACCTAGCTTGCTGTTGAGTGATGCAATGTTGGTGTGTGCCATATGGACACCCTCTTCCTGCCTCTTCAAGTCCTTCATCTGCTCCTGTTTGGCTCTCTCTGTGGTGTCCACGAGGCCCTGGAGGTGGGCTGCCTTGGTGCGATAACGGACGGCCTCGGCATTGGCTGCAGAGAGAGTCTCACTGCTGTGCTGGAGCTCACATTCCAACGACTTCACACCATCCTTGAGAGAGGTCACTCTAGAGGTCAGCTCGTCTCGTTCACTGCACACCTACACACACTGTGATAAGTCGTGGGTCATCATCATTGCACGATGTAACCATTACCTCATCCAGCTGCAGCTGGAGCTCAGCGATCCTGTCCTCCAGTGCACTCATGTCCCTCTGCTGGGTGTCCTGAGATATCCGCAGTCTTTCCTTCAAACTGCGGCACTCTGCCTTCACCTGGCCTAGATCCATCTTGGCGGTGTCCCTCTCTCCCTCCACCCTCCGCAGGACACTCCCCATGGAGCTACCAGCACCGCTGCCACGAGACTGAAGTCGGCTGCGAGACAACTCGTCGGTGACCTGATGAAAAGGAATGACATCACTTTCTGCATGTGAGATAGACCACACCCACCCACCTGCTGATATAGCAGTCTGAAGTTGTCCCTGTCCTCGGCCAGCCTCTTGCTGGCCATCTGTATCTCCATGAGCTCTGTCTCAAAGCCACTCACAGCATCCTTCAGCTCATCCCTCTCTCTCTTCAGCTCCGACAGCACACCACTGGTCCCTGGCGCTGCACTCTTTGCAGACTCCAGCTCAGAGATCCTCTGCTGGAGAATAGACTCTGAACACATGGAAAGATTTTAAAATAAAATCAAAAATGATTTTTAAAATCTTTTTATTATTTAAACTTTTCAATGCAGAATACAGTGTGGGCATTAGGACGTAGGCAATGGCAACTCAATGTTAGTATAAGCCAGTCTGGCAGATCCTACACAATATGTAGGCCACACACTAGCTTTGACGAGGGATAGCTGATGATGCTTACCTTTCTCCCTGAGCTGTCTGCACTGTCTCTGGAGGTCCTTCCTCTCCTCTGAGAGCCTCTCAAGCATCTCACTCACCTCCTGGGTGGCTCCTTCAGAGGTAGACAGCATCTCTGCCATGCGCCGATTGTCAGACAACAGTTCTTCCTTCTCCACTCGAAGCTGGTTTACTTGAGAGTCAAGGTCCTCTTGGATTGATAACAACTTCGATTTCTCTCTCTAAATACACAGAATAAAACTTTGGTGAACTACAGCATTGATACTTTTCTCTCTTTCTCTCTCTCTCTCTTTCTCTCTCTCTCACACACACACACACACACACACACACGGGTATAGATAAAATTACACTATTTGATCTCTCCCACCCATATATATACAGGAGGGATGTAGCGTAGGGGTACGCTATTTTCCTCCTATATATATATATGGGAAGGATATAGCGTAGGGGTACACTATTTTCCTCCTATATTTTAATATAAAGTACTGGGATTTAGTGTAAGTGCATTATTCTTATTATATATAGGAGGATATGGGTGGGATATTTAGCGTGGGGTACGCCAAGATTTTGCCCTGCCCGCCCATATACATAGGAGGGATTTAGCGTACCCCCCACACTATATCCCACCTATATATGGGTGGGAGAGATCAAATAGTGTAATTTTGTACAACCCCCCCCCCCTCCCCTCACACACACACGTCTTACCTGGAGCTGTTCGATGGTTCCTCTCAGTTCACTCTCCCCTCCCCTTCTCTCTTCCTCCATCTGTTTCACCAGCCCACTGATCTCCTCCAGCTCAGAGCAGATGCGCGAGTTCTTCTCTCCTAGTTCTCTCTTCTGCTGCTCAAGATCATCTCTCTGTCTCTCTGATGAGGAGAGCTTTCCCTCCAGCTCTCTGTTGGCCTGCTGCAGGAAGTCCACCTGGATGTTGAGATGAGCCACCATCCTCTCATTGCTCTGTCTGGCACCCTCGGCAGCTAGTGCCTCAGGAGGACGACCCCCTTTTAATAACCTCGTCAGCCTCTCTATCTCACTCTCCCTCGTCTCAACCTGCTTCCTCATAAACTGAAGAGACTGTTCTAGTTTCTTGCGCTCCTTCTCTCCTTCTTCCACTGCTGTCTGCATGTCGGCCATGCGTTGGTCTGCCACATGGAGTAGGTCCACTACAAAAGGATCGGGAGTGGGTGGGGTCTGTTTCCATGGTAACCCTGGGGTGTGGCCACTCTCAGGAAGCGTGGAGTCAATGTCCATGCGTTGACGACGGAATGGAATATGTTTTTTCTTGCCTCCAGGCGTTTGAATCACAGCTTGAAAGTTCTTCTCTTGCAGTTCAAGGATTTTGTCTGTTTTTGCCTGCGACTCTTTCTCTTGTGTTCGCAGTTTTTGCATATATTGTGTGTTCAAGAATTTGAGGTCAGCATTTTCATGTTCCAGACGTCTCAGAGTTGCCTTCAGTTCCTTCACCCTCGCTTCAAAGCTCTCCTTCTTGTGAATCAACTGTTGATGGAGTTCATTGGTCTCTTTCACCAGACGAGCGTTGTCTGTCTTGTAAGGCTCCACGTGTTGCTCCCACACTACCTTCTGTTCCTTCTGCTTGCCCAGCTGTTGCTTGGCTCCTTTCAAACTCTCTGTGGTGTGCAGCAGGTCGCCAAACAGCTTCTCCACGAGAGGCAAAGACTCTATTCCCAATGGTTGACGGTAGCCCAACTGGTCCAGCCGCTTCCTAAGACTGGTAAACTTTCTCTCCACTGCAGTAGCCATACTTTCCTGGCAGACAATTTTTGAAATGATGAGCATTAATTGGAAAAGGTCAAAGGTTGCAGTGCAAAAAATGCTGTGTCAGCAGTAAAACATAAACGTGTATTAAGCCGTGAGACAGTCAGCCATGGCAGATGACGTTCCACTGGCGTTTTACCAGCCTGCTGGCCTCTTCTTGAAGCAAGACTCAAAAATAACAATCCAAGTACGTCTTCCCGAGATCAGTGCATCAGGTGTCTCCATATCAAACTGGGAAGTGATGGAAAAGATCAAGGCTCTCTCTAAACCAGAGGAGTTTCAGAGTCTGCGAGTGGAGAAGTACTCTAGGGAGATGATTCGTTTTGAAGGAGAGTTTGAAACAGTAAGGAGCATGCGTAAGGTGATTCTACTGTTGAATGGGAAACGTATGAAGTTGAGCGGACTGTCAGACCTGCTCAAGATCAGAGCAAAGCAGTATGAGCCTCACTACCCCACCAAGAAGGAGTGGGAGGATCACTTCATGGACAGAGGGGTAGAGACGTTTGACGATGGCCGTCCGGGAGAGAGGCCGGATACACTGCAAGTGAGGGGCCTCCCGGTCAAATGGTTCATCAGTGCCACATCTGAGAACAAACCCTGCCCTCGGATGTTGTCACAGGCATTTCAGAAGTTTGGAAGTGTCCGTCAAGTTGGTATTTGCAACCCCACATCTTCAGCCCACTCTCACTCCAGTGAGTTCTCCTCATTTGGTCCAGGTAGCACAGAAAGAACTCTCTACTTTACAACTTACATTCAGTACGAGAAATATGCCTCATTCTGCAACGCAATGGACGGACTGAAGGGCATGAAGCTGATGCGATTGGAGTGTGGAGGAAAGGAGTCCATCGTCCATATTGATGTGGACTTTGATCGCAGTTGTTACCTCAGCAAGAAGAACATTAGCAAGAGAGAGCGAGCTGAGGAACAGCAACAGAGAGAGCTGGAGGAGGAGCGACTAAAGGAGGAGGAGAGAAAGAAAGAGAGAGAGAGGAAGCGTCAATTAGAACGGGAGGCTGAACAAGAAGCCAAAGCTGCTAAGAAGATGAAGAAAATGGAGGAGAAACGCAAACGTAAGGAGAAGCAAGCTTTGTTGGTAGCCCAGCTGAAGAGTGTGGCTGTGAAGAGACGAGAGGAGGCTCAAAGATTACTGAGTGTTCTTTTAGCAGGTGCTGCCGAGGCCNTGGGAGGCCTGGGTGGGCGTGACCTTGGCTGACACGGGGGTGGAGCTTTCCTTACTCTTTGATCGTTTGGATGCATCCTGAGAGGTCAAAGGTTAAACAGTGTATCAACAGCAGTGATGTAGCACCTCACCAGCAGGGCCGTCCTGAAGAGAGGGGAATCCCCAAATGGCTCATTAGCAACACTCTCCAGCTTCTGGTTCAACTCAGCCTGCTTCTGACGCAGAGTCAGCCTATAAAATAGATCAGTAGGAGCACCAGCATCACATGGGAGACAGTACACACTGGTTGTCACTCACAGGTCAGTCCCTTGGTTCAGCACACCACCAGTTTGAACTCCAAGTCCTGGGTTACCAATCCCACCGAGTCCAAGCTTCTGCTGTCCCATTCCCAGTCCAGTATTCAGTCCAGTTCCAATACCACTAGTGTTTAATCCCATTCCAAGTGTGCCAGTTGTTCCAAAAGAGAGTCCCCCCTGAGGCTGTGTCTGACCGAGACCCCCTAGTCCTCCGAGGGTGGGCTTGTTGAAGAGTCCAGTGCCAGTCTGTGAGCTCTGCAAGCTCCCAATGCCCCCTCCTAATGTTGACGTCCCCCCTGACAATCCTCCTAGACCCCCTCCTGCCTGGGGGGTGCGAAACAACCCCCCTCCTCCAAGCTATGAATATAAATAGTGGATTAGTACAATATTGCATGAAATAGGCACACATACCTGGGTTTGCTGCTGTCCGAGAGCACCTAGACCAGTGTTACTCTGATTAAACAGCCCGCCACTAGACTGGTTGAATAGCCCACCTGCCTGACTTGTCTGTTGTTGAAATAGACCACCTCCAGCAGTGCCTCCAATACCGGTATTTAGCCCGCTTCCTAGTTTGGTTTGCCCGGGGGTGTTAAACAATCCTCCTCCTCCTAGCTTCTGTTGCTGGTTGAAGAGCCCCCCGGCCCCCCCTCCAAGACCCCCCAACTGAGACTGTTGTTGCTGTTGCTGGTTGAACAATCCCCCGCCAGACAAACCTAACAACAGACGGTGAGTGGTTCACACATCGTAACAGTTTGATCTATGATCGTACACACTTACCTCCAACTCCTAGTGGTTTATTCTGGTTGAAGAGCCCCCCTCCTCCAAGACCAGTAGTACCAGGGAACATCCCAGCAGCAGCTCCGCCCACCTTGCGACCAGCTTGGTAATCTTCAAACCTCAGCTCCTCAAGACTCTTCTGGTCGTACTGAGGCATGGCTGTGTAGCAATGGAGCTTAGTGTCCACATTCTGAGTGACCCCATTCTTGCTGACAGTGTCCTTGCCCGCCACTGGCTCAAACTTCTTCATGGTTCCATTGATCTGCTGTCCCACTCCTAACATTCCAGAGAACCCTCCTCCACCTCCACCCAGACCACCACCTGAGACACTCACACACATCAGTGAGTTCTCTCTCTCTCTCTCTCTCTCTCTCGTTACCCACCTGTATTTCCAAACAGCCCCCCTCCTGTTCCTCCAAGGGTGCTATTGGGTTTGTTGAATAGCCCCCCTGCTGTTCCTCCCCCTGGGGTTGATGTCTGAGTGGACTGGCCAAAGAGGCCTCCCCCAAGAGACGGACTCTGACCAAACAACCCTCCTCCTCCTGTACCTCCAAACCCACCAGGCTTCTGCTGAGTACCAAGACCACCTGCACACACACACAGCATTAATGTATGACATGTGCAAATGGCACTAACTCACTGTGGGGAGACTGGAAGAGACCTCCGCCAGTGTTCCCTGTGTTCCCAAACAGCCCTCCTCCCTGACTCGATGGAGCGTTTCCAAACAGTCCTCCTGTTCCGGTCCCCAATCCTCCGCTGTTGGTGTTACCGAATAATCCAGTTGGTCGATTTCCAAACAGACCCCCTCCACTTGCAGTCCCAGTGCCTCCCAGTCCACCAGTGAGCCCCCCTCCTAGTCCACCCCTAGACAGGCCCCCCGTGTTCTGGGGGGTGCCAAACAGACCAGTGTTGCCTGAGAATCAAACAAATTTATACGTACAATACTTTATCAAGCTTCTACAAATCAATTTGCTACTCACCGCCAAGGATTGACATGTTCTAGTGTTGCAGTTGAAATGATGATGGTGTCCTAATTCCTGTGTTTATAGGTCGACGAGAGAGTGATACAGCAGGAACTGCAGCACAGGCACTCAATTCTGCTCTGAACTGCTCCAAACCAGAAAAAACTCGCAGCAAGTCCACGTGCGGGGTTTCCAAAATCACGTGATTGTCACGTTATCGTTTTTCTGACCGCCAAACATGAATAGCCTAGCAACGGAGTCACAGTAAACAGCTGAAGGAGATGCAGCTCAAACATTTGAAGACGCTTTTAGCCCCTCAGGTAAAAAGAACAAACTGCCAGTGAACATTGCTAGAGGGAAAATAAGAAAAGTTTTATAGTGGGGAAATTTCCACAAATATGACCGTTACCATAAGATATAATATTTTTTTGTTTTTTTGCTGCACCCCCCAACGTACAGGAAGGTGCAGCTCGTGTTGTTGCTTTGGCGTGGGCTCCCAACAACAGCAAGCTAGCAGTGTGCACCGTTGACAGAGTGGTGCTGCTCTATGATGAACATGGAGAGAAGAGGGACAAGTTCTCAGCCAAACCAGCAGACTCTTCGGTACACCCATTCCATCGTCACATGCACTACCACTCTATCATTAGATGCCTCCATTCATTGCCTGCAGCTTGGTAAGAAGAGTTATCAAGTGACCTCTTTGGCCTTCTCCCCAGACTCTGCCAAGATAGCAGTTGGACAAACAGACAACATCATCTATGTCTATCGCATCGGAGAGAAATGGTACAGGCACTGGTACTATCCTCCTATGTGTCCACTGACTCATTATTAAGCCTTGGCGCGTGCGTAGCACATGCGGAGGGTTACGGTGTCCTAGTGTGGGATGTCCCCCCTCATATTGTCTCCCCAGACATTATTCACTGGAGAATTTTGTCCCCCCGGACATTATTCACTAGTGAATTTTGTCCCCCCCGGACATTATTCACTAGTGAATATTGTCCCCCCTCAGTGAATAATGTCCCCCCTTCCAAATGATGCCAAATAATGGCAATGGTGAGAAAACAGTATTTTTCAATGGGAGACAAAATTCACTAGTGAATTTTGTCCCCCCTCCCAAACTCTTCCACACAAACCGCATGCAGCTTAGCCGCATTGCATGGCTGTTGGTTAGTGTTGTTTGGCAAGACAGACATGAGTTGGTCTGCTTTCAATGTAAGCATATTGGGCATGCAAAGACTTTACACAAGCTATAGATCTGTGGTTAGCTAGGCTCTTACTGAGGCCCAGACTTTGCAGACAGCAGCTGAGTATTCCAATGCATGTACATAACCGTAGCAGAGCTCATCTGGTTTATAGTCTGTAACATGTGCTGCTTCACCATAGCCGTGTTAGCTATGCCAGCCACTAGATGGATCATAGCCTGTAGTTTTCAGTGATACTGAGTTATGTTACACTCTTTTACACTGTATGCATATAAGTGTGCTAGCTAGTTGAGTGCGCCTTGGTGCCTTCATTTTAATGAGAAATGGTTCTTGGGTTCTCCACTAGTTTTAGTGGGAAAGGTTCTTGGGTTCTCCAGTAGTTTTAGTGGGAAAGGTTCTTGGGTTCTCCAATAGTTTTGATGGGAAAAGGTTCTTTGGTTCTCCAATAGTTTTGATGGGAAAAGGTTCTTGGGTTCTCCAGTAGTTTTGATGGGAAAAGGTTGTTGGGTTCTCCAATAGTTTTGATGGGAAAAGGTTCTTGCAATAGTTTTAATGAGAAAAGGTTCTTGGGTTCTCCAGTAGTTTTAATGAGAAAAGGTTCTTGGGTTCTCCAATAGTTTTGATGGGAAAAGGTTCTTGGGTTCTCCAATAGTTTTGATGGGAAAAGGTTCTTGGGTTCTCCAGTAGTTTTGATGGGAAAAGGTTGTTGGGTTCTCCAATAGTTTTGATGGGAAAAGGTTCTTGCAATAGTTTTAATGAGAAAAGGTTCTTGGGTTCTCCAGTAGTTTTAATGAGAAAAGGTTCTTGGGTTCTCCAATAGTTTTGATGGGAAAAGGTTCTCCAGTAGTTTTAATGAGAAAACGTTCTTTGGTTCTCCAATAGTTTTGATGGGAAAAGGTTCTTGGGTTCTCCACTAGTTTTAGTGGGAAAAGGTTCTTGGGTTCTCCACTAGTTTTAGTGGAAAAGGTTCTTGGGTTCTCCAATAGTTTTGATGGGAAAAGGTTCTTGGGTTCTCCAATAGTTTTGATGGGAAAAGGTTCTCCAATAGTTTTGATGGGAAAAGGTTCTTGGGTTCTCCACTAGTTTTAGTGGGAAAGGTTCTTGGATTCTCCACTAGTTTTATTGCATGGGAAAGGTTCTTGGGTTCTCCACTAGTTTTAGTGGGAAAGGTTCTTGTGTTCTCCAATAGTTTTGATGGGAAAAGGTTCTCCAATAGTTTTGATGGGAAAAGGTTCTTGGGTTCTCCAATAGTTTTGATGGGAAAAGGTTCTTGGGTTCTCCAATTGTTTTGATGGGAAAAGGCTTTGGTTCTCCGCTGTAGTTTCTGAGATTTGAGGCTTTTGTGCTTCCCAGAACGCTTAGCTTCGAAACCGCACCCACGATCATGCCCCATGTAGTGTGCGTTATCTAGAATTACAGTTGGACCAGATACTGTGTGCCTATAGGTGATTATTTTCTAATACATTGAATCATAGTACTCATACATGTAGCTATGATACACTCATACAAGTGCACTAGCTAGTTGTCAATGAATGTGCCGAGGCTTGTGCACCATCGGTGCTTTCATGTTGTACTGTGGTAGGGGGGAGAAGAAGGTCATCTGCAACAAGATCATCCTCCAGAGTGCAGTGACGTGCCTCGTGTGGCCTGTTCAGCAGTCGTCCTTTGTGTTTGGACTGGCCGATGGTAAGGTGAAGCTGGCCGGAGCAAAGGGGAGCAAGTCACAGACCATCTATGCCACGGAATCGTACACCGTCTCTCTGGCTGTCAGGTAGGCTCATTGTACTGGCTGCAATAGGAGACTAGTGTGTGCTCTGTTTGTTTCAGTCCATCTGGTAAGGGCATTGTGTCTGGTCATGCTGATGGCACCATTGTCAGGTACTTCTTTGAGGACGAAGGGACTGGATTGTCAAGAGTAAGCCCCTCTAATCATGCCAGATTGATTGCAGCATTATTGGTAGTACTGTGTGTATGAATCAGGGTCCAATCTGTCGTCATCCCTGCCCGCCTTACGCTCTCACCTGGAACAGTTCCACCATCGTGGCTGCAGGCTGTGATAGGAGAGCTCTGGTCTATGGAATGAATGGTCAGTGTAGCACACCTCACTGGTGTGGGACTGACTTACTGATGGTAGTGCCCTCTGCCCCCCCCCCCAGGCAAGGTGGTGCAGCAGTTTGACTACTCCCGCGAGGAGGGGGAGAAGGAGTTCATGTGTGCCTCCACCAGTCCCAGCGGACAGACCTTTGTTCTCGGCAGCTTCAATCGCCTCAGGGTGTTCAACTGGTCCCCACGGAGAGAGCTCTGGGAGGAAGCCCCTGCCAAAGAGATTAATAATCTCTACACCATCACTCAGTTGGCTTGGAGGAAAGATGGCTCAAGACTGGTGGCCGTGAGTGCTAAGAATAGCATACTATTTATAGTATCTTAGTATTAATACTGCTCACTGCAGGGGTCTCTGTGTGGAAGTGTGGAGCTTTTTGACTGCTGCTTAAGACGAGTTCTCTACAAGAACAAGTTTGAAATGACCTACGTTGGTCTCAGCCAGGTGATTGTGAAGAACTTGAACAGTGGCACTCGAGTTGTGCTCAAGTCTCACTATGGCTATGAGGTATATTCAATATAGTTTCAAATACTTATGATAAATGATGAGTAAGTCCCTGTGATTTTTCTTTCAGATTGATCGTGTACAAATCATGGGTCATGATCGCTACCTGATCGCCCACACGTCCAACACCCTGCTGGTGGGAGACCTCCTCTCATGCAAGCTCAGCGAGGTGGCCTGGCAGGGGTCAGGGGGCAACGAGAAGTTCTACTTTGAGAATGAAAATGTAATTATATACACACACACACACACACACACACACACACCAATCATCAGTCTCATTCCTTAGCTCTTTCAAAGCATTTTGATGGTTAATATAGTGAGAGAAACAGATTTGGCAAGAGACTGTCGTTTCATTGATGATCCTCAATTTGTGTGATTTATTGGCAGGTGTGTATGATCTTCAATGCTGGGGAGCTCACTCTGGTGGAGTATGGGGTGAACGACCTCCTGGGGTCAGTGAGGACAGAGTTCATGAACCCTCATCTCATCAGCGTCAGGATCGATGAGAGGAAGCAGAGGGCGGGGTCTCAGCACAGCAAGAAGCTGGCCTACCTCATTGACCTGCACACAATATGCATCAGTTAGTTCTGTCAACCATGTCAATATGTAGCAATAGTTTGATCTGATTTCTTTCTCTGCGACTGTTACCAGTTGACCTTGTTCTGGGCATTACCTCAGCCTCCATCTCTCATGGCAGCAAGATCAATTGGCTGGAGGTATTTATTCTAGTACAGTAGCTTACGATTGTATATGTAATAATGATAATGTGGATTTTAATGTGATTTCTGCGTGTGTGGTCAGTTGAATGAGACTGGTAGGAAGCTGCTCTTCAGAGACAAGAAGCTAAGGGTATGTGATCCACTAGAGCTCATCTCAGCACCTCTGTGATGTGTTCTCTCTCTCTCTCCCTGCAAGCAGCTCCACCTCTATGACCTGGAGTCCCAGCAGAGGACCACTCTCCTCAGCTACTGCTCCTACGTCCAGTGGGTGCCCCTCAGTGATGTCATCGTGGCTCAGAACAGAGGCAACCTCTGTGTCTGGTACAACATTGACATGCCAGATAAAGTCACCATGTTCCCTATCAAGGTATGTTATAGCGGGGAAATTTGGTCGGCTTAAAATATGGCAAATTTGCATTTCAGCATGATTGGCAATTTTAAATTTGGTGATTTAATTCTGCACGCTGCATTGTTTGTAATTATGTGCGTGTGTGTGTATAAAACTGTTTAGCGATTAAAATAATTCGCCAATTTGCCAAATTTAATTCACACCAAATTTATCTGCTATACGGTATATAACAAGCAATGGGAAATTAAGATATTCATTCCTGCCTTCTTCCACTGCCCATGAGTTCATACGATACTCCTTAGTAAGTGAGTTTCTGGTTGGGTATTTGTCATTATTAAATTATATTCTTGTTCACCAACCCAGTATGCAGATTGAAAATAACAAACTTTAATTCTGCCATTTTTTTTTGCCATTTTTTTTTTTTAAGTTTGTTATTTTCAATCTGCATACTGGGTTGGTGAACAAGAATATAGTTTAATAATACTCCTAAGTGCAAAGCTCTTTGCCACTAGTGGTTGTGGTTGTTGTCCTGCAGGGCGAGGTGACTGACTTGGAGCGTCATGATGGTCGTACAGAGGTCATAGTTCAGAGTGGTGTTGATACCATCTCCTACACTCTGGACGAGGGACTGATAGAGTTTGGAACGGCCATTGACGATGGGGACTACCTCAGAGCTCTGGTCTTCCTGGAGACTCTGGAGATGACGCCCGAGACGGAGGCAATGTGGAGGACCCTCAGTGACCTCACTCTGGCCGCTAACAAGCTGAGAATTGCTGAGAGGTATGCTGCAGTTTAGGCTCTGAGGCCACACCCACCTGAGAGTCCCCAAAGTGCACATTATTCAGAAATCCCACGCGATTCCATGTGTATGGATAAAATGTCATTATTTAATACTTTTTTTCCTATTTACTTAAGGGAAAATTTAATGAAGCTAGGCATTAACATTTCCTGTATACAATTGGGAAATTTTAGTGACATACGCTAAATTTCTCCAATAATATAATAGGAAAAATAATGACATGTATATACAAAATCAGTATTGTATTAATGGCGAGTGTTTTCTGTGTTGCTAGGTGCTGTGCAGCTCTTGGTGACATGTCCCGGGCCCGCTATCTGAGGGAGGTCATTGAGCTGGCCAGGAGGATTGAGACAGAGACTGTGAGGACAGGACCATCACTGTTAGTGCATTGTATTAATGAGTGGTTGATTGCAGGGACAGTCTGATGGCACGGGTCATTTCAAAGTCCAAGCCAAGCTGGCCATTCTCAGGAAACAGTTCAAAGAAGCCGAGGCCATCTACCTAGAGAGAGTGAGCGCACCTTGACCCCCACACTCACAGCTACTGTGTGTAATTCACACTCACATACGTACAGGGTGAAGTTGAGCAAGCAATGAGCATGTACCAGGAGTTGAACAGATGGGAGGACGCCATCAATGTTGCTGAGACTAGGGTAAGCACCCACTGCTAGTTTCACCATTCAAGACTCCCTGCTATATATTCCCCCTGTGGTGTTTGCAGGCTCACCCTGAACTCTCCAGCCTGCGTGCCTCTTACTACGAGTGGCTGTTGTCCACCAACCAGGAGGAGATAGCCGGGGAGCTGAGAGAGAAGGAGGGAGACCTCAACTCTGCTGTCACCCTCTACATGAAGGCAGGCCTCCCTGCTAAAGCTGCTCGCCTCGTCACTCACTACCAGGAGCTGTCCTCTCAACACGACCTCCTGCAGCAGATAGCCTCCTCTCTCTTGAAGGCGGGCCTCCATGAGAAGGCCGGGGAGCTCTATGAGCAGGCCCACTGCAACAAGGAGGCCATGGAGGCCTACCGCACTGGAGGCGTCTACCGCAGAGCCATCGAGCTGGCCAGAGTGGCTTATCCCAGTGAGGTGGTCTCGTTAGAGGAAGAGTGGGGGGACTCCCTCACAGCTCAGAAGCAATATGATGCTGCTATTGTACACTATATTGAAGCTGGGTAAGAATGACCCTGTAATTAGGATAATAATTATGGATGGCAATTCACAATGAATTCATTTATTGTTTTCAGTCAATCAAAGAAGGCAATTGAAGGGGCGATCCAGGCGAGGCAATGGAACAAGGCAGTGCAGATCGTGGAGCTGCAAGAGCCTGAGATAGGTACGGACTACTACAGCCAGATAGCCCAGCACTACAGCAGCACACGAGACTACCAGCTAGCAGAGGAGTACTACATCAAGGCCGACATGATGCAGGAGGCTGTGGAGATGTACATCAAGGCTGACAGGTGAGCAACTCTCTTACAACAGTCACACTGTGCTAGCTCTATTGATGATCAGGTGGGAGGATGCCTATCGCCTCGCTGAGGGCTGCATGGACAAGGACGACATCCACCAGCTGTACGTGAGCAGAGGCCAGCAGATGGAGGCAGAGGGCAAGCTAGGAGAGGCAGAGAGGCTCTATGTCATCGTGGGTGAGCCAGACCTGGCCATCAGCATGTACAAGAGGGCCAAACGCTATGAACCAATGATCAGACTTGTGGCCATCCACCACGAGGACCTCCTGGTGGACACACACCTCCATCTGGCCAAGGTGAGGGGCCCACCACCACCATAGTGTGTAGCACCTTACTATCTGGAGGTGCCACCACAGTGTGTAGTACCTTAGTGTGTCTTGTGATGCTCTGTTGGCCCACAGGAGCTGGAGTCAGAGGGACAGTACAGGCAGGCTGAGCACCACTTTGTTGAAGCCAAGGATTGGAAGGCTGCTGTGAACATGTACCGAGCAAAGGGCATGTGGGACGATGCCTACAGGGTGAGCTCAGTACACTGTGTGAAGATTGGCATTTCTCCGTGTGGTGTTCATCATTGCATCCTAATGTGGGATTGTGGAGAATTATTGCTGTTGCTATGGTTACAGATTGCCAAAGGCAATGGTGGTTCTAACGCTGCCAACCAGGTGGCCTACCTGTGGGCCAAGAGCCTGGGGGGGGAGAGTGCAGTGAAGCTACTCACTAAATTTGGACTACTTGAAGCAGCTGTGGACTACGCCACGGACAACTAGTGAGTGTAGCATAAAGATAAACCCATCACTGACATCCTTACTGGTAATGTTCCCCTTTCCTGCTGCTGTGCAGTTCGTTTGAGTTTGCTTTCAGCATTGCTCGTGTTGCTCTCAAGTCTAAGCTGCCTGACATCCACCTCAAGTGTGCCCTCTACATGGAAGATGAGGTAACCCACCAACTCTCATGGAGCCCCCTCTCATCCTCTCCTCTCACTGCATGTGTGCACACAGGGAAAGTTTGACGAGGCTGAGAGCGAGTTCATAAAGGCAGGGAAGCCCAAAGAAGCAGTGCTGATGTATGTGCATCAACAGAACTGGGACTCTGCACAGCGGGTCGCTGAGACACATTGTCCTGAGAGTGTCTCTGATGTCCTGGTGGGACAGGTCAGGATACACACACACTCACACACTGTATGTGCAGCATTGTATGAGGTGGCTCATTCTCACAGGCAAGAAGTGCATTCGAACGCAAGGACTTTCAGAAAGCAGAAACATATTTACTGAGAGCAGAACGGCCTGACCTAGCTGCAAAGTTTTACAAGGTTTGCTGTTCTAAATCTAAGCCAATAGCTCATTACATCATCATTACATCATCACTGTAGGATGCTGACATGTGGGCAGATGCTATGAGAATCGTGAAGGAATATCTGCCCAGCAAACTTGACGAATTCCAGAAAGAGATGGCATCTAAGAGTGGCAAGTATGTCCACCATTGTATTGCTGTAGTACTGCACTAATACCATGTGCCCCTGTAATAATTGTACATAGGAATTATGAGGAGCTGTTATCTCAAGGTCGTCTCTGGGAGGAGGGGGGTGAGTACAGCCACGCCATTGACCTCTACCTCCAGCTCACAACACAGAACTGCCCAGACACCTCCATCCTCAAGAGAACCTGGGAGAAGGTAAGTAATGCTTGCAAAAAAAGAATTTTTTTGATTTTGATGATTGTTGTTCATTCTACCTCGCTGTGCAATGTTAGGCTGTTGATCTGTCGGTAAAATTTGTCCCTGAGCGGTCCACTGATGTGGCTGCTCTGGTGTGTGATAGGCTGGCCAACATTGGGGACTATGTGCTGGCAGGAGAGCTGCTCATGAATGTGAATATGACGAAGGAGGCTCTGGACATGTTCATGGCAGGGGAGGCGTGGCAGAAAGCCAGGGACATAGCTCACAACATTGCTCCGCGATATGAGCAGTACGTGGAGGACTCCTGTGTGGACTACCTCAAGGAGCAGAACAGACCGGAAGAGGTACACCCTGCAATAATAGTATAATAATGATACTGTATGTAATGACCCCCACCATCCCAGATGAGCAGTGTGGACCCTGGAGGTGCCCTCAAGATGTACTCCCAGAGTGGAGACTGGGACAGGTGTATTGGACTGGCTGAGAAGCAGGGAGGGGACACCCTGGCCAAGTATGTGGCTCTCTATGCTGCTGAGCTCATCAAGAAGAGTGCACCCTTGAGTGCTCTGAAGCTGTTCAACAAGTACGGAGCTCCTGCTAACCCACAGGTAGAGCACCATTGCTAGGCAGGTCTAACAATGTATATAAATGATATTGTGATATTTCTTTCCAGAATTTCAACATCTACAAGAGGCTGTGTATGGATGTGTATGGCCAGAGGTTGGATGGCTCTGCTGGCTATGAGACCCTGTCAGTGCTGAGGAACCTGCTCTTCTCACTGGTAAGACTATCATTGTGTTGCAGTAAACCACTCATACCTGTTGACTCTCTCACTCACTAGGTGGAGGAGCTGTCTCGCACTTCAGAGGCCGACAGTCTCCTCTTCAAAGAGTTCCAGCGTCACCTGCTCATCTCCCACTACCTCTCCACCCGAGCTGCTTTCCAGTCCGTCCCTCAGCTCAGCCCTCTTGTGGCTAAACTCTCCACCTCTCTTCTCAGACACACTGACATCATTCCTGCTGACAAGGCGTTCTACGAGGCTGGCCTCCACTGCAGAGCTGCTGGCTGGGAGAATATGGCATTTGTGTTCTTCAACAGGTTCCTAGACCTGAGCGAGGCCATTGAGGATGGCTCCCTCGACATGCTGGACAATACCGACTTCACTGAAACTGACATTCCTTTTGAAGTACCTCTTCCAGAAGAGCCTTTCATGAGCGTGAGTCAAAATTAACACACACACAATATTTTGGCTGCCAAAGTGATCATGTGTGACAGCCAGAGCTATGACTTGTGGGGAATAACTCACAGGGACACTCCCTGTGAGTTATAACTCTTGTCCTGTCCCTGTAACTCTTGTCCTTGTGAGTTATAACTCTTGTCCTGTCCCTGTGAGTTATAACTTTTGTCCTTGTGAGTTAAAACTCTTGTCCTGTCCCTGTGAGTTATAACTTTTGTCCTTGTGAGTTATAACTCTTGTCCTGTCCCTGTGAGTTATAACTTTTGTCCCTGTGAGTTATAACTCTTGTCCTGTCCCTGTGAGTTAAAACTCTTGTCCTGTCCCTGTGAGTTATAACCCTTGTCCTGTCCCTGTGAGTTATAACTCTTGTCCTTGTGAGTTATAACTCTTGTCCTGTCCCTGTGAGTTATAACTCTTGTAACTCCCAGGGACAGGACAAGAGTTATAACTCCCAGGGACAGGACAAGAGTTATAACTCACAGGGACAGGACAAGAGTTATAACTCACAGGGACAAAAGTTATAACTCACAGGAACATGACAAGAGTTATAACTCACAGGGACAGGACAAGGGTTATAACTCACAAGGACAAGAGTTATAACTCACAGAGACAGGACAAGAGTTATAACTCACAGGGACAGGACAAGAGTTATAACTCACAGGGACAAAAGTTATAACTCACAGGAACATGACAAGAGTTATAACTCACAGGGACAGGACAAGGGTTATAACTCACAAGGACAAGAGTTATAACTCACAGAGACAGGACAAGAGTTATAACTCACAGGGACAGGACAAGAGTTATAACTCACAGGGACAAAAGTTATAACTCACAGGGACAGGACAAGAGTTATAACTCACAGGGACAGGACAAGGGTTATAACTCACAAGGACAAGAGTTATAACTCACAGGGACAAGAGTTATAACTCACAGGGACAGCATACTAACATACCTACCCTCACACACTCACCCTCACACTGACCCCAGGAGGACAAGCGGGAGGAGGTGAAGGAGTGGGTGTTGGCTGTGTCCATGGACCAACGGGTGGAGCAGGTCCTGCCAACGGACGAGAGAGGAACTTATGTGGCTTCTTTGTTTTGCTCTCACACTGGAGTGACATCATTCCCCTGTGTTATAACAGGTGGGTCATTTGAGTATGACATAATGATGATGTAATCACTGGTCACATTGCTACAGGCTATCCTGTTCTACGCCATAAGATTGAGTTCAAGAGAGATGGCTGCTGTGCCAACAAGGAGGACTGGAACAAGTTTGTGATGGCCAGCAAGGCCCAGAGAGCAGAGGAGTGTCTCGATGTGTGGAAGTTTCTCTCTCACTGGTGCGGCACCCCCAATAACCCAACGTACTCCTTTCATTAGCACAATATATTAATTCCCTAAAAATAACTCAAAAACAAACACTTGATTGATCCTAATAGTTTTGTCCACATAGTGACATCATGATAAATAGCAATCTCCACCAGTTACTCATAGATCCACTGTTGCTCTGTGGGTGTCCACTCCACCAGCTCCTCTGGCTTGAACCAGAGAGCAATCTCCTTATTAGCACTCTCTACAGAGTCACTGCCATGGCAGATGTTCCTGCAGTGTTATATCATACCAGCAGTATAACTATTGTACCATTGTTGTCTACCAACTGACCTTCCAATATGGATACAGAAGTCTCCACGGATGGTGCCTGGAGCACTGGCAGCCTATGGGGGGCACACACACACACTAACCACAATCATGACATTCATTGAGATAGGAGGGCAATGAACTCACAGGGTCTGTCTCTCCCAGCATCTGACGGCCAGTCTTCACCACATTCAGTCCCTCCCACACCTACAGATAAGATGGTAGGAGCACCACACAGTGGCTGTGAGCAATCACTATAGCAACATCTGGTTCCTTACCATGCACACAACTGGAGAGGTGGACATGAAACTGACAAGGCCATTAAAGAATGGCTTTTTGCTGAGATCAGCATAATGTTTCTCCAGGAGTTCTTTGGTTGGCTGAATTGAATACACACACACAAACCAACAATCACATATTGAAGACAGAGAAGAACATGTGCAACTAGCTGCCTAGGTTGTACCTGCGTGAACTTCATGGCCACCAGCTTGAACCCCTTCTGCTCAAACCTCTTGATAATCTCTCCGATGAGGCCTCTCTGGACCCCGTCAGGCTTCACCATGATGTAGGTACGCTCAGTCTTACTAGGCTTGGGTTTATCGGCCATGATTCCAGACGTCCTCTTCTGTTCTCGGTCTTCTAGATCTATAATAGATAGCTATATATAGAGCGTTTGCATTTACGTCATTTTACGCAATTTTTGGGGCGTGGTTCACGTAGCAGCTGCCTAGCACCTTCTTAGTAGTCGGGCGGAGCCCGACTTCCGCGAAAAATCGGGAAGTCGGGTGGCAGCCCTACAACTTGTTCTGCTGCAAAAAATATTGCAGCCCAATCAGATTGCAGTATTTCAAGTGGATTGTTCACACCTACTTACTAGTACTTATAGTAGTGCCAGGTGGACAGCTAGCTAGCGATACCGTACGGCCATACATAACCGCTAATTACACCACACCTACTTAACTAAGCAAACTTTTGTGGATGTTGCACAATATTTCAGAACAGGTTGTAGTATAGGGCTGCCACCCGACTTCCCGATTTTTCGCGGAAGTCAGGCTCCGCCCGCCCGACTAGTGTACAGCTAAAGTACTGAATGTATGCGAGAAAGCCTTCAAGTCTAGATTTTTCACTTACTGCAGCCACAAGAGCTTGCTTCCAGGTGATTTTTGACACTACTGCCTTGTAAGCCACAACATATAAACCGATCGTTGAGCGCTGTAAATGCTAAGTAGCAGAACAGAATTCTCCCATACATTTCTCCCTATCACGAGCACTAATTTGCATATTCATTCATCTGTACACCATTGACGTCATATGAAAAAGGTCTTATTATGTAGATAGATATATAGATAAATAAACTTTTCTGAAATTCATGTCATGCTCAATGCAGCAGGCCAATCGGCCTATATGACAAAAATTAACAAAATTACAAACAAACAGCTATAAATATTAGGCATAGAATAACAGACACAGTAAGAAGATGGAGTGTGGCCTCCTAACTCAGCCACACTGCAAGTAGTCTCGCGGGCCAGACTCTTCCCAAGGGAAAAGGAAGAGTCTGGTAACTCTGCTATCAGTAGTATGTTCTGCACTGTCAGCAGATTGTAGTGTGGTTTGCTGTTATCAAAATTGACAAGTAGTGCAATGGCTTCACCTGTAATAGGGATTACTATTGGAGTTTACATAGCAAACACGCTGTGGCCAATTAAAGTGTCCGAGAAATTCCTGGACACTTGAACAAAACCGCCATGCGAGTGTTACCAGACCTTTTCTTTCCTTGAAAGGGGCTGGCCCGCGAGACTACACTGCAAGTAGTTTGAAAATAAATAGGGTCTTTTTTTTTTTTTCCAAATTAAGAAAATAATATAAATAGAAGGGTTTCCAGCGAGAAATGAGGGTGATTGAAGTAGTATTAGCGTGGTTGGATAATTTAAGAATAATATAAGAATGACTGAATGCAGGAGGTTTGCTATAAAAATTAGTAATGTGCGAGATCATGACATTCCCAGAGATATGAGAATGATTGATAATAAATTTGTAAAGAGAGAAAGCGGAGATGGATAAATAGACCTTTTTTTTCTTTTTTAAATTAAGAAAATAATATAATAATATAGAGCGGGTGTAATCAATGTCATCAAAAAAAATAAAATTCAGTCATATTTACAACAGTTGTGTGGTGTCTAATATGTCCATCTCTCCATCTTCCCATGATGGTCTCCATCACTTCAGTCTTTCTAAATATCTGGATCCTCTTTGGTAGCACGATGTTGGCAAACAACCCTTCATTCATTCATAAATGCATTCTCCCCTCAGAAGAACTCTCTCTCTCTCTTTAAATCTTCAACAACAACAAAAAAAACAAAACAAAAAAAAAGGAGAAGTCCTACTGCTCAAGTCGGATCATTGGTTTTAATCACCATTAAACAGTCATCTTTGTCCTCTCATTTTTAATTCTCTTTGTTTTTTTTATTATTATTATTATTATTATTATTTTTTTTTTTTTTAACCTAGCTAGGTACATTATTTCTTTTATGTCTCATAAGCTCACATGGGCTGGCTGCCTAGTTATTTGGCAGGTGATAATAAAAAGTGATTGCAATAACTGAAAGTATTTTGAGTGATACTAGAAATACCGTAGTTAGTTTAAATGACAGCTGCTCGTCTGGTCGGAGGGTCAAAGGTCACAGTAATGAAGGACTACAGAATGATGCAGACAAAGTATGCCAAGTTTTTGCCTCGTCTCGTGAAGTTTCGCCATCTTGAGTTGGACAGCGCCTTCCAGCAGGTGCTGTGGGCCGTCACCAACCCCAAGAGACTGTAAGTGAGAGGGTTTATGCACAACATTCTAATTAATGCGCACTATCATTTACCCTTCAGGTTCAGATACCACCAGGATCAAAACGGTAGACACATTGGAACTGATCTGGTGTGAAGTTTATGTAATGTGTGTTGTATTGATTAGCGATGCGTGGCTACTGGGCTCGTGACGACCCTGCCTTCCTCCTCCTGCTCCTGCTCTTCATGGCAGGTATGTATACCATACCTCACACACTCCGCCAATACTTGCTGACATCATTCACTCACATGTCTGTAGTGTCTGTGATTGGCTTTGGTGTGTGGCTGAGACTCCATGTGGGTGGCTTCTTCCTGGGGTGGCTGTGGACACTGCTTATTGATGTGCTCCTCACTTCCTCAGCCATTGCCTCTCTCCTCTGGTGAGAACAGCCATCACTCTCTGGAGGGTGACTTGTTCATCTCTCTCTTTCTCTTTGTCTAGGTTGGTTGCTAACAATGTGCTGAGAGAGAAGAGCTCTGCGCTGAGCAAGCCAGTGGAGTGGGCCTACTGTTTTGACGTTCACATCAATGCCTTTGTTCCCTTGGCCCTGTTTGTCTATGGACTACAGATGCTGTTTCTTCCTCGTAAGAAAGAGAGAGAAATACATCACACCTTTGTATCTTGTTGTAATGTGTTTGTATTCTCTCCTGTTGCAGTGTTAGCGTCCTCCAGTATCATCAGCACCATGGTCTCCAACTCCTTGTGGCTCCTCTCTATCTGTTACTATGTCTACATCACCTTCCTGGGCTACAGCGGTGAGTCCACACTCCCTGCTAGCATCTCGTGATGATCTTATTTTAACCCTTTCTTCCCTCAGTCCTACCCTCAATGAGGATGCACAGCACCATGCTACTGTATGCAGTGGTGCCTCTGGTCGTCATATACATAATTTCAATCCCTCTGAAATGGAACATGGCGACCACTTTTAAAACATTCTACCGCTGGAAATGTGCTGCTCACTAGTAGCATCCCTGCATGTCATGTGACTCACACTACTTATCATGTGACTTCCATTTCAATTTTTTTTTACTAAAGAAAAAGCTCAAAACTATTAAAGTTATTAAATTACTGGCCAATCATGTATGACATAAATACTTTGTACCGAATAAAACAAAAGTGATCAAAAATAAGACACAGTAGACACAAAATGATATCATGTGATCAGGTTGAGAGCATGCAGCAGCTATATAGTTTAGGTTTGTAGTTTCTTGTATGTTCCATCCGGGGGTCGATAGAGGGGGGGTAGGGTGAACACCTGGAGGGCGTTGAAGGCATACAGCGGAACACCAACGTTCTTTTCTGTGTTACGAATCCTGGTCCCTTGACTGTGAGACAGGGAGTCATGTTTTATTATTTTTTGATTGTCATGTGACCATCATGTGAGCTCACCTTCTCATTGCATCCAGTGCCTGTTGGAAGACTGATGTGTCCATGTTCATCTCTCGCACCAAGATGTGGGCCTGCTCCAGCGTCACTGACATGGCTGTCCTGTCCTTTGCACTCTTACAGCTAATGACTCGTCCACAATCCAATGTGCGACAAAGCTGAGAGAGAGAGAGAGAAATGCACTAATTAACAGGGGGTCCCCCAATAATGAGAGTCAAACTGACCTCCTGACTGAGTGAGAGAATTTCAATGTTTTTATCTTTTCTTGAATGAACTTGTGTCCTCAAGCACTCCAGAATTTGAGTGGCTTTTTGACATTTCCTCACAAACTTTGAAGCTGCCAAAAGAAACACTCGTGACTAACAGTGGCATCAGAGACAGCTGCACTTACTGGTGGAGCCAATGTACTCCTTGTAGCGTGTGAAGTAGCTGGTCAGCTGCTGGAGGCTGCGCATGTTGATCTGGTCCTGTACGGTGTTGCTCCCAAACCTAACGCACAAGGACAGTTTATCAAGCTGTGGTCATAACCACACCCCCTCTGACCTACCTGTCGGCAATGGACTGCTGTTCGTTGATGCCTTGAGTGAAGAGGACCACGAGGACGTCGATCTCAGCACCATGCTGGAGGTCAGGGGGCAGCACACGGAACAACGCCTTCTGAACGGGAACCTCAATTATCACCTTGTACCTTGACCCCTTGACCTTAGGGATGTCGTTAATGGACTCTGCCAACACCAGCTGAAAGAGAACAGAGTACACACTCTTCCAGGCCACACCCACAGACCACACCCACCTTGAACTTGATGTTGTTGAGGTCGTGGATTGCCACGATGAAGTCCTCCAACATACCATTCTCATCTCCGTGGGTGGAGAGGAGGCTCTCCCAGTGGACCAGGTAGCCCACCTTCATCAGCTGGCCCAGGAAGGAGCTGATGGCTACATTCTGGAGCAGTCTGATGACAAAGCTAGTGACCACGACAGTCACTGCTTGAGAGAAGACAATGTCTCTTCTGTGTCTGTAACTCTTCAGACCAATTGGCACTTTCTCCATCATCTGATAGCTCTCCTGCAAGGGAAGAATGTGATGATAAATTAGACACGGATTGATTTCTGGGAAAGCACACACAAGTGAGGGGGTAGTAACCACACATGTGGGTCTGAGAACCAGGAAGAACTCTTACAATAAGGATACATGGACATGATAAACACATCCTGAGAATCCAATATATACCATTCTCAGAACTCTCACACTACACTGCTCATTAACATAATGATGGGACTTACAGTGAGCAGCAGGAAGTAGAGGGCTTTCTTCAAGACGGACACTACCTCATCAAACACAGAGAGAAAGGCCTTCAGATGAACCTCCAGCTGGTCAACATAGTCTTCTGGGTGAGCAGAAAAGACACTCAAGTACCAGTCAATGGACGTAGCATGTGAGTAGGGATATGTACCTGTGTGAACCAGGCTGGCTGAAATGGTGTCCACCACCCCCTCCAGAGCAAACACATGCTCCTCCACCTTGTGACACAGTGATCCCTGTACCACGACAGTACCACCCTCACATTTCACACACCCTCACACTCTCACACCCTCACAACTCACGGCATTAACATCGGAAGATGGTTGTGGAGGTTCATTCATTGCATCATACCACTGCCTGAGGGTATCATTGACAAGTGAGATGTTACAGTGGCCACTGAGCTGATGGACGCGATCTGAAATGGATCTCATCGACTTGTTCATTGACTCCAGATCCAAGCAGCTCACCAACTCACGAAGACGATCAGCCTCAGCATGGACACTGGATTGAACACTGTTGATCCGAACTATTGGGAGAAGAGAGAGAGTGTGAATCTCTCTCCTCACACACACACACACACACACACACACACACACAACCTTTATTCTCTGTTTCTTCGGCAGTCACTTTCATCTGTTGAATGTGTAAATTAACAGGTACAAAGTCCAGTTCGGCCACGCCTTTGCTGGTGCTCTTCTTGAAGGTGATGCCAGCCTCCAGCTGTGCCTGGAGCTCACTCTTACTCACTTTGTAATGCTGGACCAGCTTCTTCAGCTCCAGCATCACACCCTGCTTGGCTATCTCCTTGTCTTCACACAACTGAAAGAATTTGATAAAAGACGATGAAATGTTCACATTTAAAGATTTGAGCTAGTTGAGAGCTCACCCCTTTGAGGCCGTTGTAGTGAGATAGGAGTTCAGCTTCTTCTCCGATGTACAAGTCCCTACAGCAGTACCAACCATTATCGTCACATCACTATGGTAACTGTTGCTATGGTAACATACAGCAGTTGCATTGGTATGCTGAAGGAGTAGCGTCCTTCTCCCATGACCTCTGTGACCTTTATATACTCATCGCTCTTCCCCGACACGGGGAACTGGAATGTCCTAATTACAATGTTCTCCATTGGGGCCATGAAATGAAAGGGGCTCCTCTCAATCTCACTGCTCTCGTTGGACGATGAAGTGAGGGGCGTGGCTGCTATATCGGACAAAAGGGGGTGTGCCTGTACCCCTCCTGATAGTTCATCTCCGTCCTGGCACTGAGTCAATCGTGAAATAAACCAATGAGAGTAAATCCCTGCAATTATAACCACACCCACCTTACACGCTCGCACCATCAGGTACCCACATACTCCACCGTCAAATTTGACCTCTAACCTCTGCTGTTGGTCAGGTGATCTAATGAGCTCCCTCACATGACACTGGGTCTGTCCAATGGGGCACATCTTGGACGCCTGACGGTCATAGACGTCAAACACCTCAAACTTGAGCCACGTTCCCAGCGAGATGGAGCCCATGTAGAAGACCACAGTCGTGAAGAAACGAGGATCACAGCTTCGCTAGAGAGAGAGAGAGAGAGAGAGAGAGAGAGAGAGAGAGAGATTCACTTGTTTATTTCAAACACAAAGTCTTCCCCAGTCTCAAGTCTATTGAGTTAGACCATTAGTAAATCCAATTTGCTCCCCGTGCAATAATTAGTGCGCCACAAATTTAAGTAATATAAATAATCCAATTACGAAATAGAATTTGTGCAATTTGTCTGACCTCTATGACCTCTGTCTGTGCGTATCGTATCCAGTATGCCTGAGGGGGTGTCATGGAGCTGGTCACGATCATGGCACTGGGGACACCATCGCGAAGACTACCAACCAATGAACTGCAAGCTAGATATATCAAAGGGATGACATCATAGGATATAGTGTTACCATGACAACCACTCACCTAATGTTAACTCAAACACAGGGTCTCCCTCATAAGCCGGAGCGGACGCTGCAATAAATACAAGATAAACAAGTCAAACAGGTTTCACCAGCATTCCTATTCACGGACCTGGTACTGGAGAAACGTTCTGTAGAGAATGAAAATAACAAAACAGTAACAGTCGCTATCTCTTTCAGATAGTCCCACTGACCTTGATGGGGAGTGCTCTGAGGGGCGTGTCCTCCACCAGGGGGTCCTGACCCGTCAGATGCATCAGCTGACCTCGTAGCTCACTGAATGCCAACCTCAAATACTCGTAACTTCATTGCAAGAGAAAATATAGTAAGATTGACGGCCATTGCGACCAGCTAGTACTAAAGTCCATCTGGTTTGAGAATGCCAGTAGAAAAACTTTCTAAATATCCAACCGATTTCAAAATTTCAAGCACCATTGAAAAGCGCTCGATCTTCCCGTCCTTTTGGTTGCTTTTCAGCTTCCTACGCCTTACCAGTCAAAAGTTAGCTATTTTGTCCCACAGAAAAGTATGGTTATAAATCTCATTAATTCACTTCCAGCGGCATTCTCAAACCAGATCGACTTTAACACACCTGCCACAGTTGAGAGCTGTACTCCACTCATCCTGATCTTTTGCTGAGTCAGCAACAAAATGGTAGCCAGTATCGCAGTCTTCAAACACTGCAATCGACCATTGTACGTACATTAGTGGGAGCTCAAGAGAGCAACACGGTCATGGTAAGGTTGTACCGAGTTTAAAGGCATTTCTGTTCTCACTATCTTTGTCGTCCATGACTTGGCATCTCTCTAGTATGATGAGACCTTCAACAGAGGAGTCCTGTGCAGGGTGGTATAATGTATGTATGAGTCGTGATCAGAGGGCTCTATTTAGAAAAACTCACAGGCATATCCGTCCTGCAGTAGAAGAGCATGTTCCCAGAC
This sequence comes from Tethya wilhelma, assembly GCA_964030475.1. Classification (NCBI taxonomy): domain Eukaryota; kingdom Metazoa; phylum Porifera; class Demospongiae; order Tethyida; family Tethyidae; genus Tethya; species Tethya wilhelma. The sequence goes on along the minus strand of CAXIPT010000008.1, from coordinate 5,419,331 downwards.
AGCACAAACCACCTGTGGACGTGTGCTGTAGGAATACACAACACAGATCATGAACAGTGAGTCTGGGATTAAAATCTAGAGCTCTGGTACTATGACCTGTGACTTCCACTCCTTACTTTGCTGTTTCTTCTTTGCCTTGATCTCAAATTCCTTCATCCACAAGCGGCCTTCCTTGTCGGCCTTGCCTTGCTTCGTGGAGGCATAGAGCGCCAGCTCCCGATGGTTGAACTTCATGTTTACTTCTCTACTTTATGACATCATCATTTGAGAATTTACTGCGCATGCTCATGAGAATTTAGATGAGACTGACATGGCAGAAGAGGAGGATTTGGAAGGAAGCAAGCGAGTGGGCCCAGCGTGTGAAGGCTCCAGACAGGAGCTGATCAAGTGCCTCAAGGAGAGTGACTGTGTCAAAGTGGTGAGTACAGGAGCATGATTTGGCCACGCCCACTGGTTATTATAGAATCCTAAAAATAGCATCTTGTTAGGTTTGGCATCTTGAGAAGCCAGATATGCATTAGTGGCAGTTCTGAAATCCCAAGTTGTGAGAGTGGGTGACAACTGGTTTCTGTGGTGTTTATTTTCTAAGAAACATAGAAGTTTAGGATTGCAAAAATTGATTGTATATCTAAACCAATTGACTCCCCCACACATATGTACATACACAGCAAGGCTTATCTCCAAAGGAGTGTCTCAAGAATGGTAGCACACCAGAGTGTTATCCTTTGCGTGTGGCATTCTTTGAGTGCAAAAGATCAATGGTGAGTTAATTTCCCTAGCCTCCTTCGCGAATATTTCCTTCGCGAGTGAGGACCCTGAATTTTCCAATTGATGTGTTTCCATGCTAGAACACATGTACATATACACACACACACACCCTGTCTTCCTCCTTGTAGCTGGACAACAGGGTGAGGTTTCGGGGAAGAAAAGGCTACTGATCTCTCAGACTTAGTCTCTCAATCATTTCATTTTGTGTACTGTCTTTGTTGCCCTATTTTAATTTATAAACCTTTTTTTGTCATAACGTGTCACTTCCGGATATACGGTTGGGTTGCTCCGTAAAAGGCTTCGGATATTACCTTCCGCCATATTAACGACTATCAGAGTTGATAGTAGAAAAGTGACCGAAAAAGCTCTCTCAAGACTTGTGCCCCTCAGCACCTGACAAACCCACTCTGGGTGAAAAGAAGACACAGATTTAACTAGAAGACAACTTGTCTGACATAAAGAAATCACTACCTCCAAACAACTCGAAGCAAAAACAATGGCTTTCTCTGACAACCTCCTGAAATTCGCCAACCTTGCCTCTAACAACATTCAAGAGGCCTTTGGAAAACAAAGCAAAAAACGCCGAGTGAACATTCGAAAGTACGCGCAAAAGAGAGTGAAACGCCTGGACAGTGGTTGCAAAGGACCAAGACTCCCCACCCCTGCTAACATCACAACGAAGAGCAAATTTTCTGCTCGATCCAAACCTGTCTTGACCACCCAATCCTGTCCAGAGTTCTCCTCTCTTCCCCGTTTCGTCCCCCAGTCTACTGGAGAAGCAACAAGGAGCCAATCAACCTTGGACCCCAGCCTGTACACCGATCCTGAACTGGACAGCTTGCTGAGTGACATCATTGAGCTTGAGTCGAGCCATTCCAGCTCACCATCAGCAAGCCGATCGGCCTCTGTCTCTCCCTCTCCATCCCTACCAACACTGGAGAGCCAGATGATGTTTGGCGAACAGCCCATTTCCCCATACTCCTCAAGCTCTGAGGATTTCAACGGTTGTTCCCCAGTTCCGCCCGCTGGTCTCCCCGCATGGACCAGTCCGTCGACCACCCAGCTGCCTTACTCCTCCGCCAGCTACAGCTACAGCACGTGGGAGGAGCCATCCACCTCGGCTTGGATCCCTACCTACAGCACACCAGCCATCACCACCAACGTGTGCAACTACGATCCACCCATGAATCGTATCGTTTCTGAACTTCTCGAGCAGTACAACTGAGACTGCTGCTAAACTTTAGCATCGCTTTTTTTCTCTGTTTGTTCTTGTATCATTTCTACACCTCTAATCCTCACACTCTCTCTACACAACACTCATTCTGTGTGTGTGCATGTCCTCTGACAAGAAACCAACTTGGTTTCATACAATGTCATGTGCTCAACCATTAAAAATTTATCACATTTGTACTGAGCATGCGCAGTAAATTCGTAGGAGTGTCTGGTTGTCTAATGGCCTCTGATTTGCCTTCCTTGATTCTCGCAGAAAAATGCATTCCTGTGTATTAGTCTACAGGCAAAATTCTACACCAATGTAATTGATATTTATACACGAATGTTTGTTCTTTGTGTGGTAATTGCTGACAAGTTGATTAGAGAATTATACTCGTGTAAACGAAGTCATTGCGCACCTTTGACAAATATGTGGGGGTGTGTACGCATGCTCTCTTCGAAAGCATTCAACCGCCACAACTGTCAAATTTCATTCTAGCTGCACTTGTAAACGTGCTAATTCATTAGTGGATTGACTATTAGCAAGTTATTGTGTTTCTCCGAGAGATTCTATAGAGCCAGTCATGACAGAAGCAGTATCCCCTGCAGCGTTCAGTGAATACAGCGCTCAGAACAACACCCTCGCTGTGCAAGAAGCACAAGAATGGATCGAGGTAAAATATAGTTTTAGTCTGCTAGTTTGAGCCTCTTGTACAATGTATCAAGTGGCGTTAGTTTATAAAGTGTGTAATGGTTTCACATTTGTCACATTGCGGGTACCACTGTCCCCACCTCATCTATGTCCCCACTCTCCCCACCAGGCTGTCACGGGGAAGAGATTCAGCTCCTCCTTCAGAGAATCACTAGAAGATGGAGTCATTCTTTGCGAGTAAGTGACAGAGTGTAGGGTTAGCATAATATTATGGATGTAATATTTCATTGTGTGTGTTTGCAAGTTCATGAAGTCTGTGGTTTATAATGAGCTGCCCCTCCTCCATATCTCTCTCACACCTTCCACTGCAGGCTGATGAGCAAACTGCAACCTGGTAGCATCCGTAAGATCAACAAGGCCAAATCTCCCATTGCCCACTTGGTACGTTAGGTGTACCATTCTAACCTCTGCTGTAGATACTTTATTGACTGTTGGTGTGTGTGTGTGTGTGTGTGTTGTCTGGGCCTCCAGCCATAGCACATAACACTGCCGGGCATGTACATCATATTGACATGTGTTTTCACGGTGTTCAGGACAACATCCAACAGTTCCTGTCAGCCTGTCAGAGGCTAGGACTCAAAGATGCTCAGCTGTTTGACACAATGGACCTCCAAGATGCCAGAGGGAAAAAGAGAACAGGGTACACTTACCACCAGCTAAATAGTTGAATTCTCGATCCTTCCCTCTTCATAGCTAATGTTTTATTTTTGTCCATTTTTATTTGTTTAGAGTGAAGAGGAATGAAGCTGACCGACGAGTGCGAAGTGTAAGTAATGACACTGTGAACCCTTGCAACCATAGATGTGATTTACCTCTAGCTTGCACGAGGCCGAGGTGGAATTATTTCAAGAATGACTGGAATTTATCATTTTTCAATGATTTGATTTGGTTATTTTTGTCCATGACAGGTTTGCATCACCCTCTACTGGCTTGGTGAGGCGATGGCTGAGAGAGAGGACTACAGCGGACCCCAGCTGGACCTGAAGGCCTTCAGGAGACTCATGCATGGAGTCATTAATGTTAGTAGTGTCTAGAGAGGGTGGTTCAAACAATAGTATCAGTGTTGAGGCCTCTGGGTGTGGGGCTCACAAACATCCACTGCTGAATGCACAGACAGACAAACAACTGCAGTATTACTAACTAACAGTGTTGTTGTAGAACCAGGTGATGTCTCCTTCGTTGCCCGTGTAGACAATGATGGGTCCGCTGCCTTCCTTCCAACTCTCTTTGTTCACCAGATACCGCTGCTTGAAACGTCCTCTCCTCTGCAACATTGAAATGGTCCAGTCTCTGCGTAAAGTACTTGACATCGTAAGGTGACCATGGGCTCTTGTAGTTTTCAAAGGAACCGAAGCTACTAACAGACACAGCAGCAAAAACACCAGCAGTACTACGAAGCTGCACACAGTACATCTTGTTCACTTTGTAAGGAGCTACACGTGAATTGGAAATGGTCGTCGAATCAATACCTCAAATTTAGCTAATATTTCAAGCGCATGCGCACTACACTTTGACTTGGCAATACAACAGGACTGACAAAATAGAATATGAACTGCATGGATTATTTACAATACAATAATAGTTATTAGGTGATCTGCATTCATGCATTTTATATATAATACAGTATGATACTCATCCTATAGTAGTTACAAAGGGATAAAAAAACAACAAACCAAAAACACATCAAGTCTTAAGAGTAAAGTAATACTAGAGATGTGTTTGCGTGTGTGTAGAGTTAATAAATGATAGATCTGTTGTTTCCTAAAATGACGAGGTCAGCATTCTGTCATGATCACTCCTGTAAGAGGAAGAGAGGCAAATAATGTGCATTGAAATAAGACTTGGTCCAAGTTTTAAATTTTGTGGTCAAAAGTTTTATATCTGCAAGATCTTGTACCCAAGACCACAGAATATTTCAAATTGATGCATCATGCATAATTCATGCATAATTTATGCATAATCTCTGATTAGGGGATTGCAAGTGAACTGGCTGCCAAGTTTGATGCTCTGCTGCTGTTCATTGAGCATAGATATTATGGAGAGTCCTTGCCATTTGGAGCCGATTCTTTCAAAGGATTGGATCACGTTGGCTTCCTCAGTGCAGAGCAAGCCCTGGCAGACTTTGCTGCACTCATTTCCCAGTACAAGGTACGTGGTCTCAGACTCTGTGTACATCCTTATGATAAACAAGAGCACAGTTATGTAAAAGGATTCTCAAGTATTTTACTCCCTATTGTATGGTTTCCCAGAAGTCTGAGCTGAAGAATGGTGCCATGCTACCAGTTGTGGCCATAGGAGGGTCCTATGGAGGTCAGTTGTTGTTACTAACTTGTTCATGGTTTGCAAAGTATGCAGACTACCTTGTTTTCCTACAGGTATGTTGGCAGCTTGGCTAAGAATGAAGTATCCACACGTGGTCATTGGGTGAGTCATTCACATGAAGTCTCATTAGCATCTCGACACTAAAATCCCTTTTCCTCCACTGCATGCGACAGAGCACTGGCGGCCTCTGCCCCTCTCATGTGGTTCTCTGACCTGACTCCGTGCAATGTATGTGGGATGAATACAGTGTGTGTGTGTGTGTGTGTGTGTGTGTGTGTGTTTACTGCATGAGTCTCTTTCAGAGTGCCTTTTTGACGATCACTAAGGACTTTGAACAAGCCACTGTGGATTGGCCCAACAACGCACACCTGTGCAGTGACACCATCAGGAAGTCATGGCCAATTATCACAAGATTGGGACAAAGAGGTGAGCACAATATGTCATTAGATAAGAGCCCCACTAATTATTACAATTATTAAATTAATTATCATTGCCTTTATTGATTAGCCAGCTGCAGTTTGTTCCCTTTGTGCATAGACTATGTGTTGTGTACCTAATATGATCGTGGTCATTGTATCTTCAGGTGCAGCTGGTCTCGAATTGCTCACCAAGACCTTCCATCTTTGTCACGGACTAACCAAGGCTCAAGATCTCAGTGACTGGCTAGAGAATACCTGGTTCAACATGGCCATGGGTAGGACATAATGATGCACTATTAATTCAAGTTGATTATATTCACACACACAATGAATGTCACAGCTGACTATCCTACTCCTGCAAGTTTCCTGGAGCCTCTTCCAGCCTGGCCTGTTAATGTTAGTGCCCCTCCCTCTGTATATATAATCATGTGCTCTAACTGAATGACTTAATCAACTGCAGGTCAGTTGCAAGTATCTCTCCTCACACTTCAGCAATGACACAGAGGTGAGTCCCTGGCTAGTGAATGGAATGATGTCGCTTGTGTTAATTCTTGTTGTCTATGCAGCTGTTGACAGCTGTCTCTCAGGCTGTGGCCGTCTATTATAACTACACTGGACAGGCAGAGTGTTTCAGTATATCCTCAGATGCCACTCCCAGTCTTGGCACTCAAGGCTGGAATGTACAGGTTGGCTAGCCTACCTCTTGCTGGGGGAGCTCTGTGTGTGTGTGTGTGCAATGCATGAATATAGTTTGCCTTTGTTGAATACAGGCTTGCACAGAGATGGTGATGCCAATGTGTGCGGATGGAGTCAGTGATATGTTCCCTAAACAGCCCTGGAACTTTGATGCGTACAAGACGGATTGCATTAAGGCCTATGGCCTCCAACCACAGCCAGACCTCATCAAGACCAGGTTTGGAGGGAGGGACATCCGAGCTCATTCTAACATCATCTTTAGGTGATTTACTGCATGAGCAAGCCATGTGACGCCCCGTGAATGTCATTGACCACACATGTGTGCACACATACCCACACATGCCTGTGCAGCAATGGGCTGTTGGATCCTTGGCATAGGGGTGGAGTGTTGGAGTCAATGTCGGACTCGCTGGTCGCTGTTGTTATTCCAAATGGAGCACACCACGTAGACCTTCGACCATCCTCCAGTTCTGATCCAATTGAAGTTCAAAATGCAAGGAAAACTGAAATGGAGCACATAGCCAAGTGGCTGGCTGAACATACTCCCTAATAATACATTATTGTACGTTGTACACATGTTTGATACTTTCACTTATGAAATTTTTAAATAAATATTGTTAGCAAATCAGTTTTCACATTTCAAAAACTATAAATCGCAAATGAAAAATATTCCTCTAAAAGAAAAGAACACTGACCAGTTTAACATGATCAAGATCAGTGAACAAATTTTAGCTAGTAATTTAGAGTTTCACAAACTAAGCACATTTAATATTAACACAATGACATCTAGCTAGCATCAACTGGCTGTATCCTACAGACACTGGACATTGTAACACTTATGCTGTCTTCTCTTGCTCAATAGCTGCAAAGAAAAAGGAGAAAAGGTGTACCATCAACTTGTGCCAAGCTCAGTTGTTGTATGGTAGCAAAGAGAGTGTAAATTGGATTATCCATTCACACGGACCAATAGAAGTCCCCAAACCGATCACAACAGCTGATTACTCACTTTCTTTAGTGGGGAGAGGATTCTTCTCCTGAGTCTCTGTCTTCTTCAACTTGGTCTTATCAAAAGTTGTTACTTCTGAAACGTCGGGCTTATCTCCCATGGTTGCTTCTGTTTTGATTCTTAAATCCTACAAAATGCAAAAGAAATTGTAAAAGTTCACTCGGAGACAATACACGCTCACTTACTGCAGAGGAAAGACACCACAAAACTGCTCAACTGCACTCGACTGATTCTGGCAAGGCCACTGAGCTCTCAGCTGGGACGACGGGGGTGGTACTACACCTGCTAAAATCTGATTGGTCAGGCCTTAGCGACCTATAGCAACCGATGACGTCAAAACACGAAATGAATATTCCGAACCAATGTACTTTGACCTTATAAGGTGTTGCGGTGCATATGTGTGCCCACAAATTATGTGTTGAGACTTACAGAAAAAGGCATAATACTGAAAAAAAGAAAGTGATTTATTTTTTTTTTCAGTGATTTATGAAATCATATTCTCTGTTCAAATGCAAAGTAACTTCAAGTACTTCTAAATCACTAATCCATCTTGCTTTGCTCTTCTTTGCATCAACTTTATGAGGGAGGTGCAACCCCAGTCGACTGAACATGTCAAATGTATGTGTGTGTGTGTGTGTGTGTGCGCACACATAATTAGGTGAATACTAGATTGACTGCAAATCTATTCTGATTCCCTGCTATGTCTTGAGAGGGTGAAATATGCAAGAAGGTTACACCTGCTCAAATTACCATATCATCTTACTAGTTTGCATTTCTACAGTCTAGAAAACTCTCAGTGATATCTAGTTCGACTTGCTTCACATCAGCTCCTGGTAGTTTGACCTTTACCTGTGCAAGTACAAAAATGAAATATTAGGTGGCTCTGAAGGTTCAAACTGATTTTGCTAACCGATTTTTGATCTAAGCTATTTCAACCCCTTCTAAGGGAATTTCCAAAGTCATCTAAGCGATTTTCATCTAGGGCTAGGGCTATTTAGTCTAAGGCATTTTCATCTCTAGGGCTAGGGCTATTTATAGTCTAAGGCATTTTCATCTCTAGGGCTAGGGCTATTTATAGTCTAAGGCATTTTCATCTAGGGCTAGGGCTAAGTGATTTTTTTCCAAGTCTAAGGCTAGGGCTAGGGGCTAGGGCTTTGATGAATACGGCTTTGATACAAAATCTCTTAGTGGGGTTAAAAATAGCTTAGATCAAAAATCAGTTAAATAAAAATAGCAATTCTAATTAAACATCAGTTGGATAAAAATCTCTTAGAACGGGTTGAAAATAGCTTAGATCAAAAATCGCTTTGATAAAAATCGCTTAGAAAGGATTAAAAATAGCTTAGATAAAAATTGGTTTAGCAAAATCAGTTTGAACCTTCAGAGCCACCGTAATACATTGAAGGATCAAACCAGGCTCCATTGACTGACTTACCAGCAAGTGTTCACAGCTTGCAGTGGTTGGGTTCTTAGCACCCATACCCAGGAACACATCCTCTGCACTCACAGCCTGCTTGAATACCAGGTCATACTCTGGTTGGGGTCGAAGGTCATCATAATCATGTGGAGATTGTTCCTCTACCTCCCCAGACTGCCATATCTCGTCGCTAACGACAGGATCCTTCCCCTTTGATGACTGCTGAGTGACAGCAGCTGTTGAAGAAGGTCCAATGGTGCCAGGGGTGGCATAGGGACTAGGTTTGCCAACATCTAACTCCTACATATGTGTGTTGTCATGGCAACACATAAAAAGGTGCATATTTAATTTTGTGATGTTGTAAATCATAATTTTATTGTAATTAGTTACTTAAAACAAGCAACATACACCAAACTGCTTATGTTTGAGAGTGCAGCAGTTGCACACCATGTCCAGCTGACACACACCTCATCACTGTCCTTCTCCTGGTCTGGAGGTTTCAGAAGGTCTGCTAGTGCCAACAGCGAGCTCCCATCCATGTCTCAGCTCACAGCATTCTCCTAGGGACTATAACACACAGAGCAGCCAGAGTACAAAAAGGAGGTGGAACTTTTGAACTGCGCGGCTAGCTAGGCTGCAAAACAAATTTAAAGATCACGTGATCTTTGGTTTCGACCACGTGGTTGAATTTAGTGGTTGCACAACAGTGCTCTCATCGGAGTAAACTCTGCCTGTGGGTGATCGGAGGCTCTGAGAGGGAAGGAGAAGACATGGCTGAGAAGGAGAAACTGACCAGAATAGCCATCGTCAACAGTGACCGGTGCAAGCCCAAGAAATGCAGACAAGAGTGCAAGAAGTCCTGTCCAGTTGTGAGGATGGGTAAGTGACCACTGACTGACTGCGATCAGTGAGCCACGCTCCTTTCATATTTAGTGCTCCTAACTGTCCAGGTAAACTGTGCATTGAAGTGACCCCAGCAGACAAGATAGCCTTCATATCAGAGACACTCTGTATTGGCTGTGGGATATGTCCGAAGGTCGGAGAATAAAGACAATTGTAGTAACTTGATTTTAGTAGTAATGGTATGTTTTATAGAAATGTCCGTTTGAAGCTATAACCATCATCAACCTGCCCAGTAACTTGGAGAAGGACACCACCCATCGCTACAGTGCCAACTCCTTCAAGCTCCATCGCCTCCCCACCCCTCGCCCCGGGGTCGTCCTGGGACTGGTGGGGACCAATGGGATAGGAAAATCAACAGCACTCAAAATACTTGCAGGAAAACAAAAACCAAACCTTGGAAGATTTGATGTGAGGAATTTAGAGACAAATAACATTTGGCAGTTTTTAAAGGTATGAGCGTGTGTGTTTGTTGGTCTAGAGTCCACCTGATTGGCAGGAAATTCTGGCATATTTCAGAGGATCAGAACTTCAGAATTATTTCACCAAGATTCTGGAAGATGACCTTAAAGTGAGCTAGTTGAGTTGTATAAACACCATATTATAGTTTATTGTATTTAAAATAAGTCACTCATCATTGTTCCCCACTAGGCGTGCATCAAACCTCAGTATGTGGACCAGATACCCAAGGCTGTGAAAGGGACAGTGCAAGCCATGTTGGACAAGAAAGATGAAATGAAAGTTCAAGAAGAGATCTGTGCAGAGTTTGACCTGAGTGCCGTGAGAGACAGGAACATCGAAGACCTCAGCGGGGGAGAGCTGCAGAGGTTTGCCTGTGCCGTGGTGTGCATTCAAAGAGCAGACATGTACGTTGGTAATAATTAGTGTGTGGGTGTGGTTTATATATCTTGCCCCTCCCCCAGCTACATGTTTGACGAGCCATCCAGTTACCTCGATGTGAAGCAGAGATTAAGAGCAGCCCAGGCCATTCGAAACCTCCTAGCAGTCAACAAGTATGTCTGCAATAATGTCAACTCTTAAGTGAACACTCACTGCCTAAGTGTTTTGTTTTACTGTAGGTATGTGATAGTCGTGGAACATGACTTGAGTGTGCTGGACTACCTCTCTGACTACATCTGCTGTCTGTATGGTGTGCCGGGGGTGTATGGCGTCGTTACCATGCCGATCGGGGTGAGAGAGGGTATCAATATCTTCCTGGATGGCTACATACCAGCAGAGAACCTCAGGTTCAGACAAACCAGCTTGGTGTTTAAAGTTGCTGAGTCAGCAGAGAAGGTAATCTATGTCTATTAGGACCGTCACATGAGTGTCACATGACTGTCACATGATAGGAAGAGATCAAGCGTATGAGACGGTACAGCTATCCTGCCATGGTGAAGAAGCTGGGAGAGTTCACTCTGACAGTGAATCCTGGCGAGTTCACGGACTCTGAGATCATTGTGATGCTGGGTGAGAATGGTACGGGAAAGACCACCTTCATCAGACTGATGGCCGGGCTCCTCAAACCAGACTCAGGAGGTAGACACGCACACACTCACATGTGCATGCTGTGCTGATAGCATTGATGGCAACTGTTGGCCTCCTCTTGTGCCAACAGATGAGATCCCCAGTATGAATGTGAGCTACAAGCCACAGAAGATCAGTCCTAAATTCCCAGGGACAGTGAGGCAGCTCCTTCACAACAAGATCAGGGACATGTACATCCATCCTCAGTTCATCGCTGATGTCATTAAGCCTCTGCAAGTGGAGAGCATCATGGACCAGGAGGTGCTGAACCTGTCAGGAGGAGAGCTCCAGAGAGTGGCGCTCACTATCTGTTTGGGACAGGTGTGTGTGTGTGTGTGTGTGTGTGTGTGTGTGTGTGTGACTAGAGGCATCAGATGGGAATGATAAGATTGCTGTTGTCCTCCCCAGCCTGCTGATATTTATCTCATTGATGAGCCGTCAGCTTACCTTGATTCGGAACAAAGATTGGTTGCTGCAAAGGTCATCAAAAGGTCAGCTTCCTCTCTTTTGTTGTTGACTGTTAGTAGATAGTATTGTTTGTTCTGTAGGTTTATTCTTCATGCAAAGAAGACAGCCTTTGTCGTGGAACACGACTTCATCATGGCCACTTACTTGTCAGATCGTGTCATCGTTTTTGAGGGAATCCCTTCAATTAAAACAGACGCCAATAGGTAACACTTACCAGTCAATCTTCTGTGTTTGTGTTAAACTCTCCTCTTGGTTTCAGTCCGACGTCACTACTCCTGGGGATGAACAAGTTCCTTCAACTGTTGGACATTACCTTCCGTAGGGATAGCATGAACTTCAGACCGCGAATCAACAAGAAGAACTCTGTCAAGGTAGGAGAACGTGTCTATCTGTCTTGTGTCCTGTCTCATTCACTGCTGCTCTCTCCACAGGATGTGGATCAGAAGAGATCAGGCAATTACTTCTTTCTTGAAACCTAACTCTTCACCAGCTGTTGGCTATTTTGTACATAGTTTGTTATCAGTGAATGTGGAGTATTGTAATTATTATCAAATGATATATCTTTCATTTTTATGAGTGTCCGATAAATAACTCAACAGAGTGTCACATGATACGAGAAACAAAAATAGAATCATTAAGAGTGAATGATGTATGCTTAAATTTAATCCTAATCACCAGCTCATCCAATCTCCTGCCTGCTCAGCATCACAAGTACATGCAATGTCAATTCTCTGATCAAATGAAGCTATATATCCTAGCCATTAAAATGGGATATCAATTAAGTGATTGGGTTGCCGAGTGTTAGGCTGCTGCCATCTTGCTCCTAGTTTCCAAGGCGTATATCCTCTGTTTCAGTTTCATCTGGGCCGTGTTGTACTCTCCCAGTAAGCGCGTGAATCGACCTTGAAGTTGCTCCAGATTAGCTTCCAACGTCTCTTGTCTTTGTTTAATATCGTTCACATCAGACAGGGGCGCACCCTTTGCTGCACCACCGGTTCGTTTGGGGGACTTGCTGCTAGTCTGAGCCAGCGCCATGACCTCGCTCTGTTCCAGTGTCCCATCTTTCATGAGTGTCTTCCTCCCTCTCTCCTCTAAGAGGGCCTTGGCCTCAGGATACTCTGTGAGGGCCTCCAGCAGGTCATTCTTTGAGAGACAGAACAAATCAGAGTAGCCAACAGATCGGACATTGGCAGTACGCCTGTTGCCACTGCCACTCAGATTGAGGACACTGATTTCACCAAAGTACCCTCCGTCCGTGAGCACAGCCAGCACAGTGTGGCCATCATCTCCCACCACCTCCAGGCGGCCATGTTTGATGATGTACATCTCCTTCCCTATGTCCCCCTTCCGACAAACAAAGTCCCCGGGAGAATACACCTGAGGCTTCAGCTTCAGCACCAGCTCCTCCAGGAGGCCAGCCTCGCACTCTTCAAAGATGGCCACACGACGCAGTGTCTCAAAGTGAACATGAATAGCAATCTCCGCCTTCAACTTGTCGGGCAATGATTGGAGGATCTCCTGTTCGTCAAGAGAGTGATTGTTGGTCCAGAGGTAGTCAAACCACTTGATGACCCTCCCTTGGAGGTCCTTCCCAACGTTCCTGTACCTCATGTACTGTTTGATGTTGTCCAGTCTGGAGTTGAACTCTGTCCTCCTGACGTTCATGTTGGTGATAATACCTCCCACCATCCCCACGATGGTGGCAAAGATGAGGACACCAATGAGGAAGTCGAGGATCACAAACGCATACTCCGAATCTGTGACTGGGCCTGGCAGCTCGCCGATGGTGGTGAGAGTGAGGGTGGACCAGTAGAAGCTGACCAGGTACTGGCGGGAGAGGGAGGCGTACTCCGTGTTGTTGCCATGGCTGTCCTCCATGGCGGGGTAGACCCACGAGTCAGAGCCGAAGCCAATGGACTGGGAGATGAGGAAATAGAAGCAGGCATTCCAGTGAATGATGAGAGTGATGTAGAGGACCAGCGTGAACACCCGGAAGAGATTGGGGTAGTTGGTACGACTCTCGGTCCGATCAAAGAAGAGAATCATACGATGGATACGAAACATCCTGTTGAGCCTGACGATGACCTTTCCCGATCCCACGGCAGGGATGGCATAGAGGAGGTCAAAGGGCAACAGGGAGAGGACGTCCAGGAGAAACAGTCTCGACTTGATGTAATGCAAGGCCAGCTTCTTCATTTTAGTGACAAACAAACCTTGTTCCAGGTAACCTGCATTGATAGAAGGTGGGCACAAGACAATAATTACTGATAATACCTACTAACAGTGGAACTCACTTGTGAAGAAGTGCACCACCATGTCCAAGATGTAGATCATGTCAGCGGTGTAGTCCAACACCAGCCACAGCGGCAGGTACTGCTCTTGCAGCTGGTCGAACGTCTCTCTCACAATGATGAGGAATGAGTTATAGAGGACAGCTACCGTAATCACCGCCAGCCATCTGTTGGAAGACAATATTGACATATACTGGGTGACTATTAATACGGAGATAGATGCACCTGTATAGCCACGACCCAGTTGGGTTCAAAAGGAGGATTTTTTTCCATTTCTTCTTCTTCTTGGTTGACACTTGTATCGTCCCATCAGCCTGTCCAGCCTCTCCGTCAGCAGGTGCAGTATAGGCATCATCAATGTTAGGAACAGCCATCTTGAACCTCTCCAGGAACTCCTCTCTGCCGTCTGGCTGTCTCTCAGCTCTACCTGCCCATCTCTTTATGAACTGAACAGTCTTCACCAATTTGGCAAAGGCCTGACCTGAAGAAGAGTCCTGGCTGCTTTCTTCAACATGGCTACTGCTAGACCTTCTCTTCTGCAGCCAGGATGCTCTCCTTGTTCTTACGGTCGAGGGAGCCGTCTCGTCCAGGACAGTTTCGTGGCGAACACTAGGCCCCTCTGGCTGTTCCTCATCAGACACCTCCTCTATAACGACATTAGGAGGCACGGCAGTGGCCATACCTTCTACTCACAGCGAATATGGGGAAATTGATTCCACTTAGCAGCTCATAAACGACCAATTACATTGCAAAATGCCTTCTCTGTCGCCTTTTCTTTCTTCTTGTGTGGCGGTTTAGCACATCTTCAGGTATGATAAACAAAAATATGGGCGGAGCTCATTCCATTCTAATTAACCCCCGTGGTGTGCACTTTTAAGAATATTACAAAGGAACCATCATGTACAGCGCCATATCTCGGTTGAATGCTGTATTGGCGTACAGTCTAACTGTACTAACGGTGCTGACCTTTCTCTGTTTCCTGAGCACAGCTTTCAATGATAATAAAACTGAGAGCAAAGTCGCAGCAATCCAACCTGTGGTAGTGTGAGTTCACTACATATATTCATAGATAACTATACCCCAATGCTACCATAATTTATAATAATAAGTTGGGGACTACCACTGATCAGGTTCACTTGTACATATATTATTATTATAGGAAGACTGTAGAGAACACAGCAACTGGCCCAGAACGAAAAGACAAGGCAATAATGAAGCTGGATATCCAAGCCAGTATCCTAGTAGTAATGTAGACTTACAGCAATCAGTCCCCTTGCAATCCACTGTGCTAAGAATGTCTGTTATTTTCCTTGACCTTTTGACCCTTCAAGATTTGTCTGATTTGTTCAATTGGAACACGAAGCAGTTGTTTGTGATGTTAATTGCACACTACGAAACAGACAGAAATGTATGTTAACTATATCTCCTAAGACCCGCCCATTGACCACACCCCTTCTATTCCAGGTGGTAAACCAGCTGGTACTCTGGGACAAGATCATCAAGAGAGGAGACTCCGCCCACATTGAGCTCCCAAAACTCAAGCCAAAATACAATTTCTTTGACGATGGACACGGACTGAAGTAGGACCAACACACCCCTTGTCATTTAGTGATGATGTAATGTTTGTATCTCTCTCTCTCTCTCAGAGGGCATCAGAATGTGTCTCTGGAGTTGTGTTGGAACGTTGTGCCACTGGCTGGGAGACTGCCGCTGGTTCGATCAGGATCAACACGGATTGCCTTCCCATTGGAGTACAGTCAATAGTTGTTGCATTTTCTGATGTTGAAAGTGTTCACTTGTACAATATCAACAGTTAATGATTTAATACAAGACAAAAGTATAACAAAAATAGAACTCTGTACACAGTAACACGGTATATAGCAGATACAGAGAGAGAGAGAGAGCACTTGGCTGTGATAGAAGGAGTAAAAAAAAAATGGAGTCACATAAAACGATTATTCTCTTGATTGGTAGAAGAGTATGTATCCACTCTCGTTGGGCGCTGACTTCTGCTGAGCATCTGTCAACCCAAAGAAATTCTCAATTGAATGTGGTTCAATTTCCTGAGTGGGAGGAGCAACTACATCACGTGACAGTCATGTGATTACCAGACTACAACTATACCTCAACAATGTCATCGTCAAACAGCACCCAGTAGCCATGGCTCTTGACAATGGTGATGTAATGACCTCTGTTTGGCCCACTGCACACAATGGCAGAAAATACAATCAGACAAGGGACAATGGCAATTGTGTGTGTGTGTGTGTGTGTGTGTGTGTGTGCAAACTTATATTATGTACTATATGTACAGCTTTCAATTTCTATAGGCTCGTGAATATGACCTAACTACTGCTGATCATGTGTGGATATTACCAGCCTATTATGACCCAGACTGGTGGAGGTCAAATGATCGTAGAAAGCCTAGGGATAATGATGAAGACTGTGCGGATGATGAAATACTTGAGATTGCAAGCAAACTGGTCATATTCATTGATGGAGTCAAGTTTCCTTCATTGGTACGTTAGTTATTAGTGGCTATTGCTACAATTTCATTATGTCATAGTGTGAAAAAAAATTGCCAATTGCATGGCATGTAAATAAGTCAAATTTTACCACTCTCACTCATATTGCAGGATCTACCTTTAAACCAATTTCATTCTCAGCTCCTCACCAAGACCAAGCAGCTGTTTCCCTCTCTAAGTGAAGTTGATTTGTCTCTCTATCTTCCCCACTCGAGGGCCACTAGTGCCTACGATGCAGTCATGTTGCTAGCTAGGAGTCTGGATCTTGTGGCAGACAGAGGTGATGATCTCTGTCACGATCCTCTCAGAGTACAGACAGCCTTGGAAAGATGCCTCATTGTAAGTCACACACACACATACACACACACACACACACACACACACACACACACACACACACACACACCTGCCGCAGTGAACTACTACTCCTATTAGATCATACATCCTGTCTGGATTCTCAGCATCATCAGACTGTGGAGAAGGAAACATGGCGACTGTGTGTGTGAACAACAATAGTGTGAAATACCATACCGTATTGAAGAGCTTCAGCTCCCATGGAAACACCACCCTGTAGGAGAGCTTGGTGTAGCGATTGCTGTGCTCCATGTACTTGAACCTCTTGAGATGGAGAGCCAGGATCTGAGGCAGCTTCTTCACTCGCAGCCTCTTTGTGGCCTCTTGTTTACTGCAGCAGCTCTCACAGTAGTACTTGGAGTCCTTAGAGAGGGTCTCAGTGTAGGAGAACTCCCTGGGGAACAAGACAACATGATGGAGCTAAACGTTAGTGTCAAATCCACCAGGGTGCTATTCTGAGGATACTAGTAGTGATAAATCACTAGCTTCTATGTTACACATGGTTCATTTCACAAATTCATTAGGTAACATGTTTGCAATACAAGGCCATAACCCGTTACCAAATGGGAGTTATGGCCTTGTATCTTAATAGATAATGCATTGTAGTGAACATTAGTTTCACCGTGTCACTGTGTGTGTGTGTGTGTGTGTGTGTGTGTGTGTGTGTGTGTCTCACTTGAGGCAGTGGGTGAGAGAGGTGTTCTGATCAACATCCACAGAGAGATCGAGAAAGTCCTCGTCCTTACTGCTGACAGTCTCACAACACAGACACTTGGTTTCATTTGTGAGGACTCCTTGAAATATCTCGTGCACCCAGGTTGGTCCTGGAGGAAGACCTTCTGCTCTATGCTCAGCTGAAAACAAACACCAACCAACGACATTACACAAGAGCTACTAGTATGACACACACACACACTCACCAGCTACCAAATCTGCCACCGTGTTGAGCAAATAGTTGAGGAACTCATGAGCATCTTGCTGTTGCATGTTGTTAAACAGTTCTATGAGATAATTTAATGAAAACAATCATAATTCCCTGCAGAGGCTGGCAGACAAACAGTGGACGACCTTTAGACCCTTACCATTCTCTGATTTAACTTTAGTGATGAACTTCTTTGGCTGGATCACTGCAAACTTCTTCTTGGAGGTAGCAATGAGTCGAAAGAGGTCGGCCAGCACTGAGAGGAGTGTGTCGGGGGAGGGCTGGCCTTTCTCCTCCTGCTGCTCTGACTGCGATGGCGGTCTCTTGTAGGAGAGGATCTTCTCACGAAATGGCTGGCAGTAGAAGAGAGCTTGCAGCACAGAGTTGGCATAACAAGTGTTACCAAACTAATGGATAATACATAAAGAGTATTGTGAATACAACTACATTGTCATAATAATGCCAGCAACTTACATTAGCTAGGCCATGGTAGTGCTCCCCCTCTGGTAAATGATCCAGTGACCTTTCGAACTGGGAGCCCCCTTGTCCCTGGAATAGACAACACACTCATTAACATGGTGGAGAGAGTTATTTCTCGTCAACAAAGAAACTTACCATGGTAAGAGAATTCTAGAAAGGGGTACGGATGGGCGTTAATTAGAAAGGACCTGGTTCTAATTAACGCACACCAAGCAAGCCCCTCCCACCTCTTAGCAACTTGGTATGCAAAATAGTAACAGCTCTTGAATGGATTCTGATCTTTTGTGATTGCAGAGAAATGGCGGAAGAGATGCAATCATCTTCCACTCCAGTTGCCGCTGCAAGCTCCCCACTGGCTGCGGTGCTGCAAGTGTCCTCCAGCGATTGGCTCAAAGTTAGTGACCATGTGTTGTGTTTGCGGTTCTTCTGCTGTGGGTAATAATTTCAAAATTATCTCTCAGGTGTACGGTTTATCGAGCAGAGGACTGACTTTGGATCAGCTCCTTCCTCGTCTAGGCTTCAAACAGAAGAAAGGTAGGCCTTTGCTGTCCGTCTTTACCACCCGCTGATTTATAGGGAGATGAGAGAGAGAGAGTTTCTACACTATCTGTGATTTCTTCCTGTGCAGGTAGTGTGAACGGGACCAGTGTCAAGTCGCGGTACGGAGATGGCCTCTTCACAAGACACCCCGACTCAGCTGGAACCATTTACAATGTTAGGTTCAATTTATCATAAATGCATCCTTTATTTTATTGTGATATATTTGACCAGATCTGCAACACGGATGAGTTTGAGCCTGTCCAGAGGCAGCTACAAGAAGCAGTGGATCTTCTCAAGGCCAGACATGAGTGGCTGACAACAGGAAGGTGTGTTAGTCGTGTACTGTAGCTGTAGATAATCTATTCTGTGTGCAGTACGGTACCTAACACACATTGTATACCATTTCTAGCCGATTGTCATTTGGTGTGGTCTGCGAAAGACGTGTTGTCATGGTGATAGATAGCTGTGCTACTGAGCATGCTCAGTTGAAGCCTTACTTGAAGATTGCAAGTGATGTCGTATCAGAGCAGTTCAGTCATGTAGAAACGTTCAACATAATAAGGTACGTAGATCTCTGTTGATTTTTGTAGCCTGCATATCTCTAATGGTCGATTGACATTGGTTAACAGGTGCTGTGCAAGTGTGGAGAGTTTCAAAGATGATTTGGTTAGAAGTGACAATGATACAGTTGGCAGAGCACTGGAATGGGTAGAGAAGACCACACCCCAAACTCCTCCCCTCAAAACTAATGTCTTGGAAGCCATTAAAATGGCTCGGTCGTATTCGGAGGTCAGTAATGTCATGTGATATATTGGCAGAATCTTATGAGGTCTCTTCCGTCTGCTGCAGGTTGAAGGGATCTACTTGTTCTGTCATGGCGAGGGAACGCTGAGAGCTAACGACCTTCTTCTTGAAAAGGTACGTACGTACCAATTGCAATAATGTCAGTCTCTCCATCACTGACTTGTATCCCTCTGTCCCCATGCAGCTCCCAGCAGCTGCCTCGCCCCCTGTCAATGTGGTGGTGTATGATTGCCAATCTCTTGTGGCTCTTAAACAATACCAACACCTAGCCAGTACGTTGGGAGGAAACTGCCACACCCACAATCCACTCCCTGCAAAGGGAAATCCCCTCCTCTCTTCCTGTTCAAGTTTTTTGTCGCAGGAGGCTCCACCCCTGTCAGCTCATCATGAAGAGGGTGCAATGGTCACGTCATTATCAGAGCAGCTTCCAGACAAAGAGATATCTCTTGTGTGGGATGAACTGAGTCAAGCCAGGGATGCTTTGGCTGAAGTGCAGGCTCTTCAACTTGAGCTCTCCTCTGAACGCTTTGCTGATTCTAGTTCGCATAGCAACAGTGAGGAGTTCATGACATCTAAACAATGGCTAGAGGTAAACTGTTTATTGGTCCAAATTGAAAGGCATTAGCTGATAATAATAATGACTTTTTTTGCTCCTAGACTCATGGTCTGAAATCAAACAGGTTGATGTTTTCAGACTTTGTATCTGGTCTGGCCTTCCTTCATTGCAATGGCCGTGTGAAGATGATCCAACCAGCTAGGCACAGGGAGACAGGAGCTATTGAAATGGTTTGTGACATCTCAGATGATTGTGCAATGACTAGTTTCTCTCCTGATCTCTGCTGTAGATCCCTCAGAAGAAGTTGGTACATGCTCAGTACTGCAAGGAGTTTGTTCACATTCGGTACGTTAAATACCGTATAGCGGGAAATTTTCGTATGGTGGAAATTTTCGTATATTTCGTATGCGGTTCAAATATACGAAAATTAAAACTGCGAAAATTTAACTTCCACATTTACTTTATATGAGCGTGCGCCCCGTATACGAAATTTAAAACTACGAAAATTTTTTCTAGCGCGTTTATACAAAATTTTGCACCAACGAAAATTTCCTGCTACACGGTAGATACTCATAGTGAATGAGGGAGAATGGGTGGGGAGAATGTTCTAATCCATATCTATAGGGTTCTTTCACATTTATGCTGAATTTAAACCTAATGATCATAATAATGCATGCATACACAGGTTACAGAAGGAAGGTGTGGTCCATATTCAGCTGAGTGACCACACCCACAGGAAGTATTGTGACAAGGTGACCTCAGTTATGGGGGCGTGTCAGTCTCGTCTTGATTGGCTCAAGAGTGGGAGCAGAGAAATGTTTGGGACACTTGTTGAAGATAAGGTTGCCATGGTGATTGATACATCAGCATCATTGGGAGAGAGATTGAGTCTCGTTAAGGATAAGATTCAACAACTCCTCAAGGTAAAATATTAATAGAATTATGTAATCATTACATCATTTATAAATTCCGATTCAACAAATAGGATCAGCTGCACGAGAAAGAGGAGTTTACATTGCTTCACTTTAACTCAGCTGTTAGTGCGTGGAGGGAAGAACTGGTGGCTACATCAGATGAGAACCTCCAGGCAGCCTCAGAGTGGGTGGAGGGGTTGAGAGCCGAGGGTAGCTCCAACACCATGCTAGCTCTGATGAAGGCCCTCTCTCTGCCTGGGGTGGAAGGAGTCTACTTGTTGAGTGATGGCAGACCAGACCAAGATGTGGAGGAAGTGCTTAAGGAATTGGAACAGCTGCCAAGACTACCTGTTCACACCATCTCCTTCAATTGTGCCGACTCCAAGGCTAACCAGTTCATGGCACAGCTGGCCAGCACAACTGGAGGAAGGTGAGCCAGCTGGAGCATCACACGATGGAACAGCTAGTGAATGACTACACTCCCATCTGTCTTTGTGCTGCAGGTACCATTATGTCTCTGAGGATGTCAGTGACAGAGAGGGACCCAAAACATACCAGGTACATCAGTTGTTGTTGTAGAGACACAGTTAGTGTAAGTGTACATGATGTTGATGTGTTCAGGGAGAGGACATTGAAACTTTGGAGAGGGAGATAAGTTTAGCCCTGGAACAGATGAAGATGGCTGATGAGCTCTTGTCAGAGTGCCAGGCTGCAAGGAAGAAGCCAAGGACAAAGAAGAGTAGAACTAAGAAGCATCATCATATAACTGCTGTTAACAAGGCCACTAATGATGTGCCAGCAAAGAAGACTAAAGTGTTAATGTCCTCAAGAAAGTGAGTTGTCACAACCTTTGCTAATGATGTGTGTGTTAATTCTCATTGTTTACACTTCCTCAATAGATGGTTGGAGAAAAACAGCCTGGCAGCCCTCAACCTGACTCTGATGGATGCTCTGGGACCGACCTCCATCCCCCACACAGCCAAACACGTTCCAATCTTAGACAAACATGTCTCATCCAAGGTCTTTGACTCTGTCTTTCCACTGGCTCATGTTAGTAAAGGTCAAAAAGTGACTCTTATTAATCCACTGGGGGTGAATCTACCCGCATATGAAGAGAAACTGGAGAGACAGGTGGGCATCTATTGGAACAGGTTGTCTCGACTGGCTTGGAGTGCCATACCAATGGACCAAAGGGAGGCTGTCAGAGACAGCTGTGGAGTCACTGACCAATCAGAAGTCTTCTATCAGCAACATAGAGACGTCCTGAGGGGTGTACTCGAAGAATTAGGATGGCCACGCCCACAAATGGACTTTGACCTTCTTGAAAAGGAAATTCAACGAGCGAAGGAGTTTAAACGCTACTCGGAATCTCTGAGAAATGAGGCCAGCCAATCAAAATCAACAAATGGTCATAAGTCACACGATGTGGATAGCCGTCTCAGATTGCCATCAGGAACCAGTCTCAACAGTATTGGTGGTGAGTCACTTGTAGTTTCACCATTTAATGCTCATAATTTAATTAGGTAATTAAGACCAAATGTCCTGCCCCTTGTAGGAGATACCTCAACTGCTCTGTATTCAACAACGTCTGCTGAAAGTCTTGTTGAGCTGATTGACCAGCTACAGCTCCACTCGTACACCCCCTCCCCTCCCCCCAAGGGGTCGTCACGGAAGACCACCAACCCCCGTCTCATATCGCTGAAAGGTCAAAAGGTCATTGCACGCTCAAAAGAAGATGGATTTTACTATCCTGGTATGCTATTACATCATCATTACATCATTGTTATTGAATTATTAATACATGTTTGTTGATTATCCAGGTGTGGTTACAAGTATTTCTGACAACAGACATGTGGTTGTCCAACTAGCTGATGGTGTCGCAACTCCAACTCTCGTCAAACACGTCCTACAGGTCAGTGGAGCAGGTCCGTGTCCTGTCCTGCAGGTCGGAGATTACGTGTTTGTGAGAGTTAGGACACGAAAGGGTCCACATCCTGCCTACGATGGATCATGTGACTACTATATCCCAGGAATAGTTCAGGTGCTCCCAGCCGACAGCCGTAAAAGCCACGCCCTCCACTCTGTCATGGTGTTCAATGGAAGAATTGTGACATGCAGTCGGAGAGGGATGGTGAAGATAGCAATGTCCACCTACAACACCACCTGCAAGTACATCCGGGCCAGAATAGACAGTATTGGAATGAAATCAAGCAAATGTTCTCGCTCTCATTCTGAAAATGAGTCCTATTTCTGTTCTGGCAGTGAGTGTGAGACTCTGAAGAGTGAGTCAAGGAGCAGCGTTCACATTCCCAGTGCCTCCTCTTCTTCACAGCTGCACAGCAGTGAGAATGAAGATGAGCCCAAAACAGAAACAAATTCGTCACAAGTTTCTCCACAACATGTTCCATCTCTCTTGAGATCTGCCGAGGGAGAGTCGGCCATCAATGATATCCCTCTTCTTCTTGAGCAGCAGAGAAGTCAAAGTGAGAGGCTGGAAGAGTGTCTTCAAGCTATGGACACCATCCAGCATCGACAGTCAGAGCTGGAAGAGAGGCTGTCAAAGAAACTGAATGATACTTTTTCTGCTCGTGACAACCACCAGCATATTACCCAGTCCACTGCTGAGACTATTGGAGCTCCTGAGGAGGGCCATTATTGTGACCAGGGGGTGAACACTGGACCCCTAATGGAGGACAAAGGAATAGAGACCGAACCCTTGAAGGAGTCTCGTGGCGTGGGCACTGATTGGAGTGACAATGAAAGCATTCAAGAAGAAGATGATAATGAACATCTGAATGAAGAAGGTCGTGAGAAGTCACCAGATGGTCTGGAGTCACCTGGCCATTCCTCTCAGCAGCCTAGTAGTCATGGCAACAGTCCCTCTCCCAGTCCTCCTGGTACCCCCCCTCATGACCATGTTGACACACCCCTAGCAACTCCCCTCCATGAGAAGTTGGAGACACCACAAGTCACACCATTACATCCTCACACCCCACTGACCACACCCACTCATCAAAAGGCCACACCCACACATGACAAACTTGACAATAGTCTACTTTCGGTACGTCACTTGGATTCTGCTGAGCTCGGCTTTCCAGATGAATCTGACCCACTAGTCAATCAGGACGTCCTAGCTCGTTGGCCTGACGATGGATGGTATTATCGAGGCATTGTTACTCGTCCTGCAGGACAGTTTCACTACCAAGTACAAGATGCTAGTCATGACCTGGAAACAATTCACATGGCGAACATCATCACTGACCTGCAGGACGCCCAGAAACCATTCCAGCTTGGAGACACAGTAGCTGCTCTTCACCCCGACTATCCCTACAGCTACGCCCCAGGCAAGATAGTAGGTGTGGCTGATAGTGGTCTTCATTTCACGGTGGAGCTGTACGATGGAGCCCAGTCCCTCCTCCCTCGGCACGAGGTCTACCACCTGGCCAGAGCCAAACACCGCAGCGACGTGGAGTACATTGAGAGGAAAGAGAAGGCATGGGTTGGCCAGGCTGTCATTGCAAGGAAGGATAGCGATGGACTTTACTACCCAGGTACTCAATTATGCTGATGTAATGGTGATGTAATTGTGATGATGTAATATTGACATTATATTGTGCTACAGGAACAGTGATAGAGCAGGTGGAGGGGACCAGGCAATGGTACGCGATAAAATGGGCCAATGGAAGCAGCCAAGAACAGGAGATAGTCCACATGTACAGTCCCAAACTGACAAGACAAAGACCTTTGAGGATAGGAGATAAAGTGCTGGCTCTGGCTCAACCTCGTAAGCTGTGCACTAACACTCATGTATACATTAAATCATACTCCATTCACCGATGACATGGTCCATTGCAGGCAGTGGTATGTTCATGCCAGGTGAGATCCAGAGGCCAGCTGGCAATGAGCAGCTGCTGGTGGAGTTCTGTGATGGACAACAGTGAGTCTAGCTATTTGTAAACAAAATATCACAATCACACACACACACACACACACAGGGACCCGGTAGAGCCCACTCGTTGTTTCTGGGTGAGTGAAGATTACTACCAGTCGGCAGTAAAGTTCATCAGTGCCAACATAGGGCTGACTCCAGCTGCCTCTCTCTCCACTCTCAGTGAAACAACAGAGAGTGTCCAGAGTGAATACAGTGCTAGCTAGCTATCTCCACTGAAACAAACTCATGCACTAGTACTCCTAATAATTTCAATTCCCGGCCATTTCAATTTACCCCTTCCACTTTGGTTTCAATTTCATTGTATGGATTTAGTACTGTTGTCAGCTATATGTGATTGTTTGTGTTGTTTGGCTGTTTGTCATTACTTGTAGCTAGGCTGCTGTTCATGATAAGTTTTACTGCTGAAAAAAAGTCCTCACAAACTGCACTGGGTGGAGGGTTGATGGTCTCCTCATTGCCATGGCGATACTTCCCTATATAACAAGTGATGTCATGCTCACTGAGACCGTTGAGAAGGGAACTGTAAGTTAGCCATCGTACCTCAGCTGAGAGAGAGAGAGAGAGAGAGAGAGGCTGTGTGTGTGGGCCAGTGGAAATACCACACACAGCCAGTGTATGCCTATTATCAATTCCACAACTGATATCTAGTGTATGTATTGTAGTATAGAACAAAAATGTATACATAATTCCACCAGCAACTGTAGTAACCTGTATAGAAACCCATCTTTATGATATTAAGTTCCATTTGAATGTGAATGAAGGCAATTCTATATAATTATCCTCCTTTTCTGTTACATATTATGACAGACTTCACGTTCCCTTCAATTTCTATTTGCATGCAACTATGAAGACTGCCAGTTGGTCAATACTAATATAAATCTTTAAAATGAAATGATTTGAATGAAAGATTTTTTTTTCCATTCCTTCTCATTTACATTACAACTTTTTGGTTTGTTATATATATATATATTTTATTATAGACCCTAAGAATCTTCACAGTCTTATAATTCTTGGCTTCACCTCTGGCTCTAAATCTCAAATGGTGTGTGCAAGTTAAGTCTGTGAACATGGGAAGTGTAAGATTGAGAGTCCATACCTTAGAACGGACATGGAATTGCTCCTACTATAAAAGTGTGTGCATGTAGTGTGAAACACTTAAACACTCTATATAATGCCAACTGGGACAAAACTCACCTTACAGGCTGGACATAAATCGGCTTCTGCAACTCAAGTGTGTGCATATTTATACTGCCATATTTAATCAACAATGATACCCAAGTCATTNCTGCCCCAATCAATGACGTAATTTCAACAGTCGTATTCAAAACATGACGTAATGGGAAACTCAAATCTGCTGAGTAAGCAATATTTGAGCTCCCACACACTAAACTACTTTGCTTTTATATTTCATCTTCTGCTTCACAGACCATTCTGGTAAGCTGAATACTTCATACATGCAAACAATATAGCAAGTAGCTGCATTATAAGATTATGTGTTCAAATTTCAATGTCTGATTTTGTGAATAATTAATTATTTTTTCCTAGATCCATTTCACTTCTCAGAGAAGGTGACTTGTCCTAATTAAACAAGGCATGGCATCTTTGCTGTCAGATGGTGAGTTGCGTAAGAAGCTCCTCTCTCTTGGTGTGGACGTGGGGCCCATCACTGCCTCAACACGACCCCTCTATCAGACCATGCTGAGAAAGAAACTTCAAGAAACAAAACGTCCTGGTTTTGGCTCTCCAACGACTGTGAATCGAAGGACACCAGGGGTCGTTGAGAGGAACAAGAGGATTCCTGTGAAGCTGAACTGCGCTAACGAGAGGGGCTCCTCCTCATCAACAAGTGGAAGAAGGAGACCAGCTCCCTCCGATAGCAGACCAGTCCCAAAGAAAATAAAACTAGACAAAGACAGTATTGAGAGGGTTCAACCCAATGTTGCCCGCCTCTATCCCACCCTCCCTGGGGACACCAGCGAGCAGCCAATGGAGGCCCAAGAAGAGGAGGACTTCTCACCATCAGCACCTCCCCTCAGTCTCGTACGAATCCCCAAACCAAATCTCTACAATCGCTCCCCAAAACGGTTGGAAATGAGTCCCCCCTCTCCTAGTATTAGTTCGGGGGACAGTTCCTTCTCCTCCCCCCCTCCCCCCGGCAACAGTGGGGGGGGACTGGTGAACTTCATGACTGGTCTCATCGGAGCTGGAGTGAAGAAGATTGTTCAAGGTATCCAGGATGCAGCATCGCCACGCCCACCTCTCAAATCAGTCAGTGCTAAGAAACGAAGCTCCTCATTTCGTCAGAAGAGGCGATCTGATTCGTCCAGAGGCAGTCACCTCAGGAAAGACCACAACTCCATACCGATCGATGAGATTGATTTTAACCTAAGTTTTAACGATTTTATCGGAGAAGCTTCAAGCTCTGTTTCCCATCAGAGTCCTCCTGGTTCCAGTAGCAAACATCCTTCTTCTTCATCCTCTCTGTCCTCTGTCGATGACTACGATTGGGAACTGCTTCCAAAAGATGTAGAAATCTGCAGGAAGAGTGATGGTTCTCTGTGGATCCTTGGCAAAGGGGGGTTTGGTGAGGTGTACAAGGGAATCAAAGATGGCGTCGATGAAGTGGCTATCAAAGTGATTCGTGTCAGTAGCAACATTGTGGTGGACCAGTTCAAACAAGAGATCGATCTGATCAGCAAGTTGCGCCATCGACACATCTTGCAGTTCTACGGTGCCTGCATTCAACCCACCTCCCTGTACATGGTCACAGAGCTCATGCAGTGTGACCTCTTCTCAGCTCTGAGATCGGACCCCAGGTACCAGTGGAGTGGGATCTATGGGAAGGAGGTGCTGGTTGGGGTCGCGGCAGGTCTTCACTACCTCCACTCGAGGAGACCCCCGGTCGTTCATCGTGATATTAAGAGTCCTAACATCCTTCTCATGGATGGGATTGCCAAGATTGCTGATGTCGGCATAGCACGGACCAAGGCAGCGTCAGACATGACAGCCCAGAGGGGGTTCACCATTGCCTGGGCGGCGCCTGAGGTGGTCTACAGGAAAAGAGCTACCGAGAAGATTGACATTTGGAGCTTTGGCGTGATCATCTGGGAGGTGGCAACGGGCAAGCTACCTCATCCCGGTCGACTGGACCTCCCCACCCAGTCCCCTCACGCCCTGGTGAACCTCTACCGACGGTGTGTCAGTGAGGAGGCCACCAGGAGACCCAATGCTGCTGACGCTGTGAAGGAATTGAGAGCCATCAACTCATAGACTAGCTCCCTGTATGTAACACTGTAGCGTCCTTCCTTCCTGTTCTGTTTACATTATATACATGTCTTAATCTTGTATTCATTCATTAGTCTCTTGTTTCAAGTGAAAAAGTCATGACATTGTACAAGAGCACATGCACAAAACATATATACAGACAATTATGGTAAAATCTAGAAATAAAGTTTGATACAGAACATTTAATCAGAGAAACATACACACAATTAAGACCATAGACACCAACACACACACACACACAATTATAGTGAGAGAAAGGCTCCATATAACAATGGCCTTGTACACACAACACACACACACACACACACACACACAGATAATACGAGCAAATTGTAATACACAGAGAATGCATTGTACTATAACATTAGCTTTAAAAACACAAAAGATTTCTTTAATAATACAGTTTGTGTGAGTGTATCATAATAATGCTGAGAGATCACCATGAATTGGACTACAGTTCTCCTTGCAGGATCATGCTTCACGGAGCTGCAAACTGGACCACTAATGGTTCTCCACTCTTGATCTCCATGCTCTCTACAGCTGCATTAGCAGCCTCCGAACGATCGCTGATCTACAGGAGGGTGAGTGAGTGTGTGTTTGCAACATATCAAATACAATGTACACACACTAAGTGATAGTTGTACAATTACGTACAAATTTGATGTCACTTGGAGAGACTAATTCTTTCGAGAGCATAACTTGTGGAGGTTGGTTGGAAGCCGGGAGTTTACCAGTCTGTCTTGAGACGCCTCTTATTGAAGCAACCTGAGAGCTAGAGAGGAAGAAACACGGAAACAAGAATGAGGTTTTGACTAAAGAAGTTAGACAATAAGAGAACTAGAGAGAGTGTGTCACTCACTGGTAGTCTCTTGTTCTTCCTCTCACTTCAGCATTCTCCATGCTGTGAGGCTCTACCACTGTCACATCAATGACATCACTGCAGAGATTATCAATCACATGGTAGTCACATGATAAGCTAGGCCACAACCATATTATTGATAACACCACACACAATTAATCAAGCAGACAGGCCAGTAACCCCTGTGGCCAGTTCATGGACACAAAACACAAGCCAAACACTTCCACCAAACAACTCACTTTGCAGTTTTCTGGAGTATTCTGTTCAATGCTGACTCCTCATCAGTCTTGGTGATATGATTACCAGATCCATAGGCATTTCTATATTAAAACATATCATCACAGTAATTTCAACCAAGAGAATATGGGGTACATTTCACAAGAGAAAACAGCAGTAGTGCAATAATCTACACATGGAGGGTATACCAGTTGAACAAGAGGAATCTCAGTCACATGCTTCTTGTAGAGGAAGCAAGCACTGATGAAACATACAAAGGCAGTCAAGTCACATGACCAGTGTGAGCACATGAACAGCACACATCAACACAGCCACAAACAGTGACTCCCTAGTAGTGATGTCAACTGCCACATCGGCCATATAGCTGGGCAGACAATGGTGCTATGGAAACACGATCTGTGAACTCAGAGAACTTTGCTACTAAAGTTCACCGGTACTTTTAATAATGCACAGCTGTCTCACTTGGCCTAGAAACTGGACTCTCAAAAAATTATCAGAGCAGCAAATTAAGAGTGCATGGGGTAATGAATTATTTACACCTTGGAAAAAAACAGATATCCCTCAATCAATGGGCAGTTATATGGACACACTGTCACACTTGAACCACTTGCAGGCCAACGAGGGCTTATGTGCATACATAACATGTTCACTGTTTCTCTCCACTCACGATGGTATCGGTTGGACAGCACTGGGCTGCTTTCTCCTCAGCAGAGGGTCCGTTTCATTTTGACCCTACAAATAACGCAGTATATCGGTAATCCGTGCAACGAGTAATACGTCAGAGTAATGTATAACTATGAGGCTTTGTGTTCCTTACGTCAGGCTGGTCATTATCCTCCTTGAAACAGCTCTCCAGACACCCCATCTCTGGTTCTGACCTCTACCGAAATGATTATGATTATGACAATCACGTGGTTTGTTTGCGGTACGATTTTTGTAATCAAATGCGCATGCGCAGATAGCAAGCGTGCAGAACAGTGTACGTATGTAAATGCAACAATGATATAAAAGGCATACAAAACATTTGGCGTGCATGTGTGCGTGCAGCGACTAATTCTTAGCTGCAAGTGGTTTTGTTTTCTTCATCTTGGAGACACTTGCTCCTTTCTCCTCCTCAAGACGTCTGATGCTCCTCTTGTGTTTGTCGACTTCATTCCTTAGCTTCGTTATTTCCTGAAGAAAACACCAAACCATCTCACAATAAACACCCACCAACCTCTATCGACCCACTTGTTTTAGGCGGGCATTCTCATCCTTCAACTTCATGATGTGCTGTATCTTCTGCCGGTGGTTCTGGTGCCCAAGTAGCTTGGCATACTGGTCCCCCATCCTCTCTGCCTCAGACCTAGCCATCTCTGTCTGCTGCTGTAGTAGTCTGTTGAGGTCCTCCAGCTCATCCAACTGAGACATGTAAGGTTTGAACCTCTCCTCAATGGCCGTGTATGCCTTAGACAACTCCTCATTCTCTCTGCGTAGCCTTTCATTTTCTGCTTCTAGTTCAGCAATTCTTTCTGATGGTGATGATTTACATCTGTGTGTGTGTGTGTGTGTGTGTGTGTGTGTGTGTGTCCATTAACTTATGTATGCAAGGTCACTCCCTATATACACACTCACTTAAGATTAACACTAACTTTGATAATGATGGTGACTACCGTATAATGGGAAAGTTTCCCAGTGTCAAACTTTTTCACAGATGTCTCTAGTCAGATATTTTTGCTTTTTAACTGTGACAGATGAGCCACGAAAGTTAAACACCATTAAAACTTTCCCGCTATACAGTATGACCACACAGCAGCTCAGTGCATCTACATAACATGGAGCTTACTCCTGTATCTCTTGTCTTTCTCTTGTCAGAGTTGCTACCTGAGACTTCAGTTCAACCACAGCACTCTGGAGCATTGAGATAAATGTTATGATAATGGTAAATATGTACAAAACTGTCACAGGATAAAGATGTGCACCTCCTTGGATTTCAAAGTCTTGCTCATTGTCTGGTATTCACTAGTTCTGCAATAGAAGAGAGAAGGCAGTAACTACTGTAAGGGGCACAGTCAGTTGCTAGGGGTCATTCTACGTACAGTTTCTTGTGAGCTGCCTCATTCTCCTTCAGTTGGGATTCCAGTGCTGTCTGCCTCTCTTTGCTGCTCTTCTTCTGGTGAGCTGCATCACAAGAAAGAGAGAGAGAGGGAGTGTTTTTTATAAATGTCAACACACACACATACCTAGTTCTTTTTCGAATGCAAGCTGATTTGCTGCTGCAGCTTTTTCTAAAGAAGAGATCTTATCTCGTGCCTCTTTCAGTCTGGCTTCAGACCTGTAGGAAGAGACATGAGAGTACCTTGCTGCCTGGGAATCACCTCTGAACCCAAGCAGTGACTCACTGTGCTAATTCACTCTGGTGCTTTCTGCCACTCCTGGATGAATGGATGGAGGCATCAATTAGTTAGAGGAATAGAAGCATTACAAAACAGACTTACTTCTTAAGTTTTTTCCCTTCAGATTCTAATTTTTCAATTTCTGATTTCAACTGAGTTATGTTAGCCTGCAAGGACAAACCTAAATCTTCAACACACACACACAATATGGTAGCGCTACCTCCTTTGCATTAAGCACAGCAATGGTTGCCTGGAACTCATTAGCTCTGTAAACGAATTAGAAAAGAAAACAGAACATTTCGTCCGTGACTATTAGTTCAGCTGTCCATTCTCTTACTGCTCTCTCTGTGCTGACTCAGCAGCCTTCAGCTGTGACTCCAAGATGGTCACCCTCTCTTTGCTGGTCTTCTTCTGGTGGTCCAGCTCCTCTTCAAACGCTAGACACTTCCTTGTCAGGGATTCCAGCGCATTCTGATGTTCTTCCTCCTGCTTCTCCATCTCCTTCTTTCTCTCCTCCAGTCTCCCCTCGGCCCCTGCAAGTTGTTCCAGGAGTCCTTCTTTGTCCTTACCAACAGCAGCTAGCTCACTCTCCAGGCAGCTGGAGGAGGAGAGGGGAGAACAGCTGTGTGTCAATAATTTAGCCATAGATGCACAATAGCTTTTATCTTTAAAATAAACACACAAGAACATATGCAGTGTGTGTGTGTGTGTGTGTGTGTGTGTGTGTGTGTGTGTGTGACGACTGAAGCAGTAGATGGCACTTGTAGTGTCAATAGTGACTTCCTCCACAAGTGAATGTGTGTACAACCATGATGAAGCAGTTCAAAGTATGTGTTAGCTACTCTGTTTACTTTATCTGTTTGTGTAGGCTGGTGGTGGTGTGAGTTCTCTCAGCAATGGATTGTTCAGCCATGGCCAAATCAGCCTGGAGCTTGTCCCTAAAATGGAGAGCACAAACAATCATTCACTGTACACCACTTGGACTCGATGTACTGTGACAATCAGTGCTGATAGGACAGCTATCACAGCTCTATTACACAATGTTATGTATGTAGGATGGACCTTTCAGATCTCAGCTGGTGAAGTTGTACTTCAAGTGTTCTCTTGTCTTCTGAAGAGACCTAGAAAGAGAAGAGAGAGAGTGTGTGAGTCTGGCTGTAAGATGATACCACAACAGAGAGGCCAGTTGAAAGGCCTGTCTCTTTATGGCACTCATTGGGAACAAATCAGACAATGGTTCAACAACCATCAATTTCCTCTGCAAAATGAACTAGCCACCATTTGATTTTTATAACACATTTTCATTAGATGAACAAGCTGTGAGAGATGTGACCATGTGTGTGTACTTGTGACACAACTTATGGTCTTATGTACTGAGACTGGCAATGTGGGCTTGTATTGAAAATGAAACTTGCATTATTTTCTCAACAAATTGGTGTCTCTCTTATCTCTAACAATACAACCACTATAGGTCTACATTCTTCTTATGTGTGAACTGAAAACAGTTACAGACGTGTGTGTGTGTGTGTGTGTGTGTACCTTTGCTTCAAGGACAGCCTTCCCTCGAATGAGACTAAGGTTCTCTTTCTGTAGACTGGCCAGCTGAGCCTGCATGGCTGACTTGTCTCTTACTGCCATCTACACACACAGCCACAGAAAAGGCATTCATATTTAGATGACAATGTGTGTGTGTGTGATTTCAATGGGATATATGGCATGTATTAGGCAATGGAGACAAACAGATGGGCCACTAATAAACAATGATTGGCTCTCACAAGCAATGTATTCTAAAGTTGTTCTGACACTCAACACAATTATCCAAGACAACAGCTGGACACCTGCACACACACAGTGACACACACACTGAGAGAGAGAGACAGACCCACCTGCAGTTTCCCCTCCAGTTTGCCAACCTCACTCTTGCTGGAAGAGAGCTGTTTACTGAGCTCATTTCTCTCCAAGAGCAGTCTCTTTACCTGATGTGTAACAAACAGCCAGTGGCTGAAGACAGCTGCCAAACAGCTACAAGTTGGCTCATAGATATTATACAATATGTAGTGTATAATATCTATGGTTGGCTATTGTAAATTTGTTCCTATACCTCCTTTTCTAGCTCAGCTATCCTAACAGAGTTGCCAGGAGGGGGTGCTGTCTTCCTGGCCTTGACACTGCCTTCTCTGCTAGCTACTTTTGATCTGGAGAGTGGTTTCTGGCCAGTGGACTCCTCACGGGAAGTCTTTCGCTGTGTACGTGTGTGTGTGTGTGTGTGTGTGTGTGTGTGTGTGTGTGTGTGTGTGTGTGTGATTGCATACTCATTTGGATTTCTGTAGCTACATTGATTCTTACTGGAGTTGTTGAAATTATCGAGTCATCTTCAAATGAGTAGCATTCACCTATAATAAGGACAAAATAATGTTGTAGACTGACAGCCAGTGGCTTTCAACAGCGGCATTTATCTTTACCTGTCTGTTCTTCCTGCTTGAACCTGGCTGACTTATCAAAGGAGGCTGCTCCACAGTTGTCGTCCTGCCATTTCAAATTGTAGGCCCCCGGCGCTGGTGTTTCAGAAGCTGTACAGCACGTTCACTAATTATGTCAAAGAGTCGTTCAAACAGCTTGCACAAACCTTTTGTTTTGAATCTCTCTGCCTTTGAAAACATGTCTCTCTCATCACCTGCAAACCGCTGAACTTTGTCAATCAGGAAGAAAACCCTCAACTGTGGCTCTGCCCAAAACAAAAGACCCACAAAAGTTCAAAACACCCGCCAATTTCCGCGATTTGAATTTTTGCCGTTCTGCGCATGTGCAAATTAGTGAGAGATTCAAATCTCGAGCGGTTTTGTTGTGAAGAAGATGGAGAGCGGATTTGAGCGAGTAGCAAGGCCTGAATCCTTGCTGAAATGGGTGAGTACGAAGCCCAGAGTACTCTAAAATGTCTGCATTATCATATTAACACATTTCAGGTAAACACGTTTGAAGTTTTGGAAGGAAAATGCGATGGTTTTGGTGACCTTTCATCTGGGAGCGTCTTACTCAAATGTCTGCGTTCAGTAATGCACGAAGAGCAGCAGTGTGATGCTAGTGCAGACCCCTGGAGTGAAATATGGAGTATCTTGGAAGGTACTGTGACATTGTACTACTGAAGAAAATGTGTACGTACTCCAAAATTTTGATAATTTCTATCTTTGTTTCACCATCAGAGTTTTGCAACTCTTCACTGACAAAAGTCATCTCCTTGAATGAAGTACAGGCAGGAAACGAAGAACACATTGCAAGGGTTTGTTTCTCCACTATAACGACCCCTTCTTTCCAATTAACGCACACAACACATCCCTTGCATCATAGGTGGTGGTACTGCTGCTGTGTTTTGCTGTCCAGAAGAAGCCTAACGAGGACATTATTAGAGGGATCACCTCATTGGACCAGCCCAGCCAATGGGACATCATGTTCTTCATTGAGAGTGCTCTGGCAAAGGTGAAGAACAACGATGTTGCTACAGGGGCATTCACATCAGGTGAGAGGGCGTGTGTGTAACTTATATACATTATGACTCAAACGTATGTAGTATAACTCAAATATGAACAGTTATAACTCAAATGTGTATGCAGTTATAACTATGGTCCAGGCTCTGAAGGTTCAAACTGATTTTGCTAACCGATTTCTTACCTAAGCTATTTTTAACCCCTTCAAAGGGATTTCCAAAGTCATCTAAGCGATTTTCTAAGCCTTTTGTCTAAGTGGTTTTAGTCTAAGCCATTTTCATCTAGCTCTGATACAAAATTGCTTAGATGAAAATCCTCTTAGATAAAATCTCTTAGAGAGGGTTGAAAATCGCTTAGATAAAAATCAAGTCCATTCCATCTTGTTTGCTTCCTTTCTATTATTTGGCCATTTCTGTGTCTTGTTTCATTTCCAATGTTGTTTCTTCATTATTGCTACATGTACTTGTAGTTTAGCTTAGTTAGCTGTCCCTTCTGCATTTGCTAATTCAAGTCATTAACACTATGTGTGTCAAAGGTTAGATCCACTGTGACTGTGTGTGCTTCTCACGTACAGGCATTGGGGAACGGTTGCCAAGTTACGAGGATCAGAATGTGTCGGTGGACAGCCTCAGTCAGCCTGCCACGCCCATTGTGGGAGCCGACTGTTCCTTCACAGAGCAGCAGCCAGTGAGAGGAGAGGTGTACAAGTTCACTCCAGCAGTGGGAAGGAGCTCTTCAAAGAAGGTGCTCTTCTACGAAGGCCTCGATTCCCCAGCTGGTGCTCTGTGGTTGAAGTCACCAGCCATTACAAAGTCCCTCCTGAAGAAGTCCTCCACTTCCAGCAGAAAGATATTCAAGGTGTGTGTTCTCTACCTAGCCTTGTTCCCAGGCTCCTCCTTTATTGCAGAAAATATTCGCAATGGAGCTGTTTGGGAACAAGGCTATTCTCTACAAGTGGTTTACTGTATCTGTGTGATGTGTGTCTCATTCATTGCCTGCAGCCAGCTGACTCTGAGGGGCAGAGAGAGGAAGTGTGTGTGTTGAAGCATCACATCAGAGTGCTCAAAAACACCATAGACAATCAGACAAACCGAATAAAACTTCTCCAGAACAAGTTGGAGGACCAAGACAATCTCCTTCAAGAGTGTTCAGCTCAGCTCGTTGCCAAGACAGAGGAGCATTCCTCCCTCGAGTCCAGCTACCACAAGCTCCAGGACAAGCTGCAACAGGTGGAGGAGATGAAGGACCTGCAGGATGAGCTGGACCAGCGGAACGAAGACCTCAAGAGAGCAGAGAAGTCTCTAGCGCGATATCAGGCAGAGGTGGAGTCACTGCAGGGATACAAGAAGAAGAGTCTGGATCTGGAGGAACAGCTGGAGCAGTACGCAGGCGTTGAGGCAAGAGCAAGGGAGTATGAACAGGTAGGGTATGGGTATGTCATGGTATTATTGATGGATGAGATCATTGATATTAGAAGTAATACATGCCCATATTACTTCTAATATCAATGGTGAGAATGATCTGTGTGTGTGTGTGTGTACAGAGGTTGGACCAGGTGAACCAGTCGCTGGTGGAGGCATCCAGTGCCAACAAGAGACTGGAGTTGGAGCTGAAGACCACTGGGATAGAGGTGCAGGCCAAGAGCAGTGAGATGGGCCGCCTCCTGGACCAGAACAAAGAGGTATTATAGCTGCAGCTAGCTGTGAGGAAGTGTGGCCATGGTGTGTGTCCCCTCCTCCCTAGATGGCCCTGGAGTTGAAGGAGTGGAGTGGGAGGTGCCAGCTACTGGAGGAAATGAGAGACTCCCTCCAATCATCTCTGGAGGCGAAGACTGAAGCTGAGCAGTCCCTCAGTCAGGAGAACAGGAAGCTCACCACCCTAGTGGAAACACTGCAGGTACTCAATAATATTTACTTACGTAGTATTTTTTGCAAAACTATAACATGAGCAAAATGCTCATATTTTAAGATAGGTATGGTCATCATCCAACTTTGGATGATTCTAGACCTCAATAATCATCCATAATTGGATGTTAATTTCCTTGAATGAAATTTTCATCCAAAATTGGATGATTTTTATCTATTGGAACATATTAAATGACATTAAACATCCAAATATGGAAGAAAAATATGCAATCAATTATTGGATGACCCAAAGCATCCAAATACGGAAGACAAATATATCATCCATTATTGGATGATATAATACATCCAAATATGGATGATAATAGATTACTTCATTTCTCTATAGAGGGAACAGATAAAAAAATCATCCAATTTTGGATGAAAATTTCATTCAAGGAAATTAACATCCAATAATGGATGATTATTTGAGGTCTAGAATCATCCAAAAATGGATGCAGAACATACCTCTTTAAAATTGTGAATTATGCTTGTTCTCCATGCCATGATGTGTTCTCCTCCTGCGTCTCCAGGGTGATGCAATGCTGCACCAGTCCGAGGTGGACACGCTGAAGGCCTCCTTGAAGAGCCTTGAGGGACAACACCAGGCTGCTAGCGCCCAGTATCTGGAGTACAAAGTTCAAGTTGAAGAATTGCTGGAGAAGATTAAGACTGAAAATGAGCAGCTAAAGACGAGAGCAGCCATCTTGGAGGGAAACCTTGAGGTGGGTCACTGCATGGGGTGTTATTGAAGACACTGATGTGATCTGGGTCGTCTCTGCAGGCTGAGCAGTTTGAGAGGAAGGAGCTACTGGCCAAGAGAGAGCAGGAGATGGGACAACTCAAGGTATTGCCATGTTATTCATCAAATCACTATTGTTCAAGGGTATTATGTGTGTTTCCTGCCATGGCAGGCCTCCCTGCTGTCCAAGG
Source organism: Tethya wilhelma (assembly GCA_964030475.1). Lineage (NCBI taxonomy): Eukaryota > Metazoa > Porifera > Demospongiae > Tethyida > Tethyidae > Tethya > Tethya wilhelma. Next base: position 5,381,477 of record CAXIPT010000008.1, on the reverse strand, counting down.
AGGTGGAGTTCTCCAAGTACAAGGAGGAGAGTGAGGCTTACTCAGCTAGTTTAGACCACGAGAAACAGCTCATGGTGTGTGACGTGGCCACCAAGGACAGTGCTCTGGCCCAGCTAGCCAGGGAGAAGGAGATCGTTGAAGGGAAGTTGGCTGCTGCTGAATGTGACCTTGAGGAGTTAAAGAGTGTGGTAGCTCACAAGGAGGACTTGCTGTCATCTCTGGACTCTGACAAAACCACTCTTGAAGAGAAACTAGCCAGGCTGGGAACTGAACTGCAGACACAAACCGATCTATGCACAGAGAAAGAGACAGCATTGGTGGATCTTCAAACCCAGCTCACAGCCAAGGAAGACACCATCTCCACACTGAACAGCAAGGTGGCATCTCTTGAGGAGAAGCTATTGGAACACTCAGAGGCACTGGCTGCCAGAGAGAAGGAGACAGCCACCATCACCAGTCGCAATGATAACCTCCTCACGACATTAACCACCACCCAACAGGAGCTGGGGAAGAGCAAGGATGAGATCTCCTCTCAGTCTGTCACCCTGTCGACACTCACCAAGGAGAAATCAATCCTGCAAGAACAGCTGAACAAACTGAACAGTGATGTGATTGGGCTACAAGATGATCTGGCCAAAGATGGCAAGGCCCTTGAAGAGAGTCGGCAGAGGCTTGCCGATAAGGAGGCACTCATTGTTACCATGACAACAGAGAAAGACCACCTTGAAGAGGAGTTGTGTGCTCTCCAGCAGCAATGTGAAGAATCTTCCCAACAAGGAGACGTTCTTCAGGAGGACCTGGAGAGAGTGAGATCAGCACTAGCTGCCAAAGAAGAGGATTTCTCAGCACTGGCTACTCACAAGAGCTCGTTGGAGGAGCAGCTCACAGTGGTACGGGCAGACTTCACTGCCCGGGTGGAGGAACTAGAGAGGACTGCCACAGAGTGCCGAGGAGAGGTGGCTGTGAAAGAGAGTGCTCTGTCGTCCCTCACCAGTGAGAGAGATGCTCTCAAGGAGGAGGTGCTGAGCTTGGAGAGGGAGTATCGCAGCAAAAAGGAGACTCACAGTGCTGTTCTGGCACTCAACAAACAGAGGGTCACTGATCTTCTCAACCAGGTGGACAACTTGAAGGAGGAGCTTGAAGATTTGTCACAATCTAGAGACAAATTCAAGGTACGATACAAAGGATTAGAAAGGACTTCAAATCAGATACAGTTTTATTTCCATCTAACTATATAATTTTATTGATTGTTCATTCATGCAGGAGTTGTACCAGCAAGCTGCTAGTGAGCTGGACATGAACCAGAAGCAATTTGCAGCTCAGATAGAAACCCTCATGGAGCAGAACCAGACCATGCAGGCTGAACGGGAGCAGGCTTACAAACAGCTGACCAAAGACAACCATGACATTCTTCAGAAACAGAACCGCCTCTATGAAGAGCTGGATGAGATAAGCAAGCGTGAGGAAGAAGCCATTAGTGTTGCTCGTGAGTACGAAGAAGCTTGGAATAAAGAACGTGCTACATCTCAATCTTTGAGAACAACCATCAAAGCCCTTCAGAGTGAGCTAAAGGAGAAAGATGAACTGGACTGTGAGGTGGAGGAGCTTCAGCTTGAGCTGGAGGGTACCCAGAAGAGACTGGTGAAGGAGCAGAAACACCTGGCTGCAGTCGTGACTGAGAACAAGAGTCTTGAAGCACAACTCGACTATGCTACCCGAAAACTGAGAGAGAGTGAAAAGTCCCAAGCAACTCTTAAATCTCCCCCCGTTCGTCCCAGCACCTCTCGTAGGACCCGCTATGAACCCCGCAGCACAGATGAAGATGAGCACTACACTTACACTCAGAATGATGTGGTCAGAGGTCAGAGTGCAATCAAGAGAGGAGTGACCTCATCACTACCACTGTTTCAAATGGAGGACTCCATCGAAGACTCTGATGGTTCAGACCGGGAGAATACCCAGCCTGGTGATAATGACATCTCCACTAGCTCTGTACGACTGTCCATGCTCACATCAGCAACGTCCTCCAAGCTTGGTAAATCTCGTTCCAGCTCCTGGACAATTTCCTCCTCTAAACCGGAGGAAGGCAAGCAGGACAGGATCACTGAGCTGCAGATGAGGAACGCCCTGGCCCTGCCTCACCTCAAGACCTCCTACCCCATAGAGACACAGGTCCAACCAGAGAGCATGAATGCCACAAATGAACTCATCAAGAATGGCAAGCCAAGAGCTGCACAGAAGAAGGGAGCTGGACGTCAAACTAGCAGAAAGACTTCCACTAAGCCACCACCACGACCAGCGACTGCATTTGAGATTTCCCTCGACACTGTGCCAGAGATGAAGCCCATCAACACCAGGAAGAGACCTAAGGAGAAGGGACCTTGCTTCGATCGCAGTGAGGACGATATCCGTAGTCCTGCTCCATCTAGACGGAGAATCAGTGCCCCGCCCACTCCACAGTCGTACAACGATGTCCTCACCTCTCGGCCGAGTGCCAAGGAGCTGCGTCGGAACACCATGGCCCCTTCCACCTTCAAATTGAGGGAATTCCTGGACGAAAAACCACCACCCTTGCAGCAGACAGGAAGTGCATTCACTGTTGATATCTCCCCTCCAAAGAGAACAAGAGTTCCTAAACGTTTGTTGGAAAATAAGCCAAGGATGAGTCAAGTCGGCAATGGTGGTAGACAGGCTGCCACCACCAAAAGGAAGGCAGGTGGTCCAACTGGAGGGGCAGCTGGTAGACCCAAGGCAGTATTGAAGGCTAAAAACTAACAATTTTTAATAGTGTGAAGTGTTATTGTAGCAGTAGGCATTGAATAGTACTACATGTATATAGTGCTTGTATTAATTCTTAACACTTACTCTGTCTGTGCAAAGGTATATATGTGTTTATGTACTGACAATTTACATGGCAATTAACGACCTTTGCGGCAATCACAACAAAAGCATATGAATTTCGTCATCTCTGGTGCGGTTTCTTTTCACACTAGGTGCAACGTGGTTCATTGTGACGTGTCAGTTGCTTGCCTGCCTGCGCTGTGCTGCCTCGATCTGTGTGCCATAAAAACTGGTTCTTCTCGGTGCTATTAATCCATTGAAACTTACTACTAACTGCTGCTGCCATATATTCTGCTAAGAAAGAAATCATCAAAAAGTGGTGAGTAAAGCTATATAAAGCATAAATTTATGAGCCCAAAATTAATTATCTTCATTAATTTTTGTGTTTTGATAAATAACCCTGTTATAATTAACTTTTATTATAATAAACAGCAAGCTGAAGTATGGCCACTGAAGAAGCCGAGGTGTTGGTGATCGGAGGAGGGCCTGTGGGCCTCACAATGGCTGCTGAGCTCTCCTATAGAGGCATCAAGACCATCCTTCTGGAGAAGAAACCCACCACATCTGATCTTGCCAAAGCTATAGCTCTCAACTCTCGCACAATGGAACACTTTAGAAGACTAGGACTCCAGAAGAAGCTACAAGATGATGCATACCCTGCTGACATGCATTTCAACATGTATGGGTGCACCAAGGTGGTGAATGGGAAACAGATTTTCTGGTTGAAATTTGCCTCCAGACAAGAGATCCTTGATGGAAACACAGACAAGAGCTTCCCCTTCTATCATATTGGGGCGTCAGTGGTGGCCCCAATATTTATCCCTCAGAGCATGTCAGAGCCAGTCATTAAGGAGCACTTGGAAACGACAAGTGACGTTGTTAAGATGCACTGGGGGGTTGAAGTGACCTCTCTGGATCAGGATGACGAGGGGGTCACTGTGAGAGCCATTCCTGTTGGGGGGACACCTTCCCAGGAGCAAGTCTTCAAGGCCAAGTACGTGGTCGCCTGTGATGGTGGCTCTAGCCCAACTCGATCTAAGCTCAAACTTCATACATTTGGGGAGTTTGTTGTTGGACGAGCTGTTAGCATTGTGTTCTCCTCACCTGACCTCTATGCTCACCTGAGGAGGGAGGATAAGGCAGGCTTTGCTTTAGTCTTCACAGGTGAGGTGTTTGGCTTCATGATTTTGCTCAACAAGAAAGGAGAATTCGTTGTTCACAGTTTCTTTCCCCCTACCACGCCCGATGAAGAGCTGGATGCACGAGTAAAAGATGCAAGTGGAATGGTTGAGCATATCATCGGAGAAGGAGTAGCCTTCACAGTCATGACAGCCTCAAGGTACAATGTGCACGCTCTCATGTCGACCAAGTTCCGTGAAGATCGCATCATCTTTGCTGGAGACAGTGCTCACCAGTGGCTCCCTGCTGGGGGTCTGGGGTTGAACACTGGCATCGGTGACGTGGCTGACCTCTCATGGAAGCTGGAGGCCCTCCTCAGGGGATATGGCGGACCACACCTGCTGGATGCCTACCAGGTGGAGCGTCGACCTCTTGTGCACTCCACTTTGAATTTCGCTATGTATCTTGGTCGTGGGATAGTGGATCCATCCACTGTGGCATTCAGGAACTTTATTGTCTCCAATCCAATCGGTCGCTACATTGTTTCCTTTTTGGCAAATTTCTTGGAAGGTGCGTTAAATCCCGGCAACGAGCTCATCCTGGGATTCCAGTATTCCAGTTCCAACATCATCATGCACGAGTTAGATGAACATGGTGATGTCGTACTCTGTCCCCAGTCCAAGGGAAGGTTCACTGGCTCCTCCCTCCCTGGTTGCCGAGCACCACACATTGTTGTCCCAGGTCAAGAGTCAATCCTTGACCTGTTTGGTAGGACATTTGTCGTCCTGATCATCGGTGGGATAGAGACTGACCTGAAAGCTCTCAAGGAGGCACTCCAAACGAGAGGAGTCCCCGTCAGTAGCTACCGCTTCGACCCAACTCCTGAAATCACAAGTGTTTACGATCGCAAGTACTTCCTGGTCCGTCCTGATGGTGTGGTTGCCTGGAGAGGAGACTACCAGCCTAGCAACGTACAAGCTGAGAAGATAGTGTCCACCGTGCTTGGAGATTCAGCTCCCAAACGAATACGACCACCTGTCGTTAGCTACAAGCCCAAACAAAGAGATCCTTTCAACACCTTGTTGATCAACCTCTTCACAAGGTTTGGTGTTACATTCCTCCTTTTCAATAATGCTGAGCTGTCGCTGTTCAAAGCTGGTGCTGTTGGATTTGGTGCCTTTATGATCATCAATGCTCTCCGTGCTAGAGCTCCACAACCTGATATCCAGAGCACTTCCAGACACAAGGCCATCTTGCTGGAGGAATTCGGAGGAGATTTGAAGATCGCTCCAAAACACGTGGGAGAGTTTGGCCCAAAGGATGTCCTCATTCGTGTCCATGCTGCTTCTATCAACCCTCTTGACCTACGACTGAAGATGGGATATGGTGCTCCGTTGCTGCAGAAGATGAGCAGGTTCACTCGTAAGAGTTTCTTCCCTCTCATTCTCGGTCGGGATTGCTCCGGTGAAGTGGTAGCTGTTGGGGAAAATGTAACAAAATTCTTCCCTGGTGATCAAGTGTACGCCGCACTGCCTTCTACCCGTCAAGGGGGACACACTCAGCTGGTGGCAGTGGACGAGACAGATGTGGCTTTCAAGCCTAGTAATGTTGACCACAAAGAAGCTGCCTGTCTTCCTTGGGTGGCTGTCTCCACTTGGACAGCACTGGTGAAGAATGCCGGCCTCAACCGTTACAACACGCGAGGAAAGAAAGTACTGGTTCATGCTGGGACCGGTGGCGTTGGATCCTTTGCCATCCAGCTCCTGAAGGCCTGGGGAGCACAAGTCGCTACTACTTGCTCAACAGACAACGTCAAACTAGCCAAGTCTCTAGGAGCAGACATAGTGATCGACTATACTGAGGAAAATTTTGAGGAAAAACTCCAAGGATACGATGTTGTCTTGGACGTGGTTGGATTTGGCTACGAGAAGAGATCCATGAGTGTCCTCAAGTGGTATGGTGGTGCCAAGTACGTTAGCCTCATCTCTCCCTTCATGTTCTTTGTCACCAAGCTGGGAGGGTTGCTAGGAGGGCTGGTCTACTCCTGGTTCTACCGATACAAGGTCATCACAAACCATCTCTTCCTTGGACGATCCTTTTACTACTCCATCGCTGAAACAAGTGGAGAGGCTCTGGAAGAAGTCCGTGAGATGGTGGAGAGAGGGGAAGTCCGTCCTCTAATAGATGCGGTGTATTCAATGGATGAGATTGTAGCTGGATTCAAGCACGTTGAAGGAGGCCACACCAGAGGGAAGGTCATCATTTCTATCCCCTAGAACGTAGGACAAATATAAAGACCTGTTTATTATTTTTGAATGATTATGTATAGTTTTATTATTGCTTCTGTGCAAGATTTAATGTGAGATAAGATGAAAACCTCTTCTACAGAGATGTTTGCATGGTAAGCGGTCGACACTTGTACTTGTAATAGGATAAGAATACCCACGTGACAAATTACAATGGCCAAGAAGCTGTTGTCTAAGCTCTTCTCTCTTGCCAGATGTCCATTGGCCAAACCTCATGGGTGGATTGAGAGGTGTGGGACTGTATGAAGATATTAGGTAGCTGCTAAAATAGTTTAAGGATGCCTGTGTATATTGTTTTTGCAGGACAGTGGCTCCATCACTGCTGACTCAGCAAACCAGGCTCACATCTGTGGCTCCTTCAGTTGAAGGGGAGACTACTGAGTCTGAACCAAGAGTAAGATGGCATATGGACTAGCTAGCTGCAGCTGGAATGATCCACTCATCAGTTTATGTAATATTAGGAGTTTTATGGGTGTCTTCGGCAAGTCAAGACAAGTCCGATGAAACTCAACCTGGTTGCAAAGCTAGTGAGTGGTCTTTGTCTTGCTGTTGATGTGTGTTAATGGCATCTGTCTTGATGATGTGTAGATTAGGAGAATGAGCATTGGTGATGCACTAGCACAGGTCCAGTTTTGTGAGAAAAAGGCGGGAAAGTTTGTTGAAATGGTAGGCAGTTTGAGATAGATAATTATGAGTGTTGTGTGAATGGTGGTACACACTTGATGTGCAGACGCTACTGGATACACAGCGTAAAGCTGTAAATATACATGGAGTCCACCCACTGAACCTCTGGGTCGGTAAGTTCCCCGAAACCTTCATTGATTCCTGCTCTGTTGTCTTTTAAAATAATTCTCTTGTTTCAGCTAAATCATACGTTGGCAAGGGGACGTACCTCAAGAGGATCCGTTACCACGGGAAGGGAATGTTTGGAGAGATGCACAAATATTACGCCCACTACTTCCTTGTGCTGAGGGAGGGGAGGCCGCCGAAGAAGAAGAGGAACATTGAGGACCACAAGAGCAGGAAGACAAGGAAACTGATTCTCGCAGGACCAAGAACAATCCCTAACTCACTATGACAACAACTGGCTTAGCCTTCACTTTCATTAATTCTTGTCATATCTCATGCACTTTCTGAAATAACTTCCAACTTGTTGAGAAAGAAAGAGAAAAACAAAAGCATATGCAGCCACAGTCATAGAAATGTGGTGTAAATAGGAGAGTTGGCATTAATTGTCCTAGGTACTATGATACAAAAAGTAAATAATTAATAATATGACATGCAATGTGTACAGCAATCAAAAAAAGAACAAAACTATGTTAATTAAAGAGCACTGATTTCGCTGATGACATATGTACGAGTGGACATTAATAAATGCATAAGATGTGCACATATACAGTACATGTACTAGAAAGGACAGAGAGGGTGTGGGTGTTCTAATTAATGCCCACCAGTTTGTTGCTGGAATACTTCAATTGTGTCGTCGTCTTCCATTTCAAGCTGCACAGATAAGACCAATAGATAATTGATTCTAAATAACCCCCACCAACATACCTCCAACGGTGTGGAGTCCGAGGCTATGGGGTTTCCATCAAACATGAACCTAATGGTGTTGATTTGAAAGCCTTGTCTATCGCAGTACGCCTGCATGAGCTTCTTCAGCTGGGTGTTCTTTTTAATCTTGAAATGGACCACAGAGCCATCCTGGTTTGAGAGAGAGAAAAACACACAAATACTGTGAAACTGAAAGGACAAAGATAATCTCATTAGTTCACTCACAGAGCCAGTGACCTTCAGGTTGATGTGCTCAGTCTCAGCTGGGACGTCTGGTTTCACTTCAGGCTGAAAGAAGACGGACAATGAACACAGAGAGAGGTTTAAATGGCGCCATTGCATACCTTTTTGTCATCAGACATGGCGGGAGAGGCTCTTGACTGGCGGCAGAGACAGATAGGGACTGAATTCGCGGCAATTTCTTGGAAGTCACGTGCGCCGGTTTCTAATTAAAGCGCACCGTAGGCCATCAAGAAGAAAAATGTAAGCAAAGTTGTGATTGAAGTTGTGAGTTGTTGCTTGTAATGAGTTGGTCTCTTTTGCAGGGCTGATTATTGGAAGTCAAACCCAAGAAAATTCTGTGAAGTGTGCAAGTGCTGGTTTGGAGACAATAAGATTGTAAATCTGAATATATTTATAGTCACTCACACCACAAAACAGTTAATGGAGTCATGCATGACGTTGTATTGATTATGTCTGTGTCACTGTAGAGTATAGACTTCCACGAGAGTGGCAGGCGACATCAGGAGAATGTCAAGAAGCAGTTGAGGCAGGCGAGAGCCAAACACGTTGAGAATGAAAAGGACCAGCAAAAGACGGCCAAGATGTTAGCAGCCATCGAACAAGCTGCCATTCAAGCCTACGAGAAGGACTTGGCAGTGGCTTATGGCGAGGCTAGCGTACAAGAAGCAAGTCGAGCTAAAATAGCTCAGCAAGTGAATGGCCAGGAGGGCCCAGAGACACCTGCCAGTGTGGCCCTCCAGAGGCAGCAGCAGTTGCAGCAGGAGCAAGATGAAATCAAACAGAAGATCCAGGAGAACATTGAAAAGAAGGTGAAGGAATTGAAGAAGAAGAAAGAGCAGCAACCAACGTGGCAGCAGTTTACGTCTCCTGAAGGCTATACTTACTATTACAACACAGCAACTGGAGGTAATGGATTGTAGGCAGCTGATGGGTATTGTGGGTGGTGCGTGGGTGCTGTGTGCTAACAGTGAAAATCAAATTTGCTCTATTCATAATTATTTGCACAGTGTCTCAGTGGGAGGTACCAGCTGACTATGATCACCAGCAATCGTCCTCTCAGACCCTCCAGCAGCCACACCCCTACACACCTGCAGCTACTGGCGATGGTTCTGAGAGAGAGGAAGAGACTTCTGTTCACAAGTCCAGCAGCACAGCTGCCGGCCAGAAGCGAGGGGCGGGGCAAGCTGGTGTAGAGCCTAGGGACACCCACCAACCACCAAAGAGGAACGCTAATCCTTACGGAGCCTGGACCACCGTGAGCGTGGCAGAGAGGGAGGATGAAGGAACGGAAGAACTGTCGAAGGAGGACCACAAGAAAGACGAGGGTTCATCAGACGAGGAAGAGGGAGCACAGGATGATGTAATGCAAATTAGAGAAAAGACGCTTTCTGGATTGAACGATGGAGAGAACTTGTCTACATCCTCAGAGGGTAGGACTGGGTTTAAGAGTTTCAGTTTCAAGAAAAGAACTGGTGGTAGACCTCAAATAAGACAGAGAACTAGCGATATATAAATTCTATTGGCATTATTTTCACTTTCATCCACATGATGTCATTATGATGTAATTTTAATAACCTGTTTTTGATTTTCAATGTCATAATACACCATCATTCTAAATTGAAGGCGTAGTACACCCCCTGCACTGCTAATAAAATGATTGGTAACCAAACAACAAAGTAGCGTATAAAGTCCAGCAGCTGCCCAAACAACATGTGAGGCTTCTGCCAAGGATTTTTGAACATTCGTTTCAAATCAACCTTCTCCTGACAGTAAGGACAGATCTGTTTCTTGCCGACGATGCACCAACCTCGAATACAGAACTCATGGAATCTGAAATGATAGAGGTTGGTTAAGAAAACAACAGCTACTGTTTGGCAATAGCTTTCTGTTTCAAGTACATCAACAGAACACTCCAGTAGATGTGGTGCTTGTTTGTTTGTTTGTTTGTGAGGATACAAATGATTACAAGTGAGTCTGTAGGTTCTCTCCGTTGGCTCTGGGCTGTCAGCTGTGGAGAGATGTATCCTCTGACCACACACAGCACACATGTCTTTAGATAGTTCCAGTTTAGGAAGAGACTTCCCAGAGGCAGTGTACTAGAGAGAGAGAGAGAGAGAGAGAGAGAGAGAGAGAGAGAGAGAGAGAGAGAGAGAGAGAGAGAGATAAAGGAACCTTCCAAGTGAAATCTAGGTATGATAATGCTACCTAGCAACCAGAATACGTAATAGAAATGTTACAAAAGTCCAAAAGTGACTCAGTTAGTGTCTTCTAAATGAACCCATCTGATCTTACTGTCATTCCAGCTGCCATATAGTCCACACACAGCTCAGCACAGTCTCTGCCCATCACTCCAAAGTAGACACCGTAGAAGACGAGTGTGACCCCCGTCTCCATGATGGTGTCAGGATTGAGGGGGAGGACCAGCCCCAACCCCGTGAACATCAGGAGGAGAATGACGTAGCCCACGATCCCCAGGACATAGGTGGCCTGGTAGATGAAGAGAAACCACCGATAGACAAGTCTGGAGATTGTGTGTGTGTGCGTGTGTGTGTGTGTGTGTGTGTGTGTGTGTGTGTGAGGGAGATTGAATGTGCAATTTGAGCCACCAGTATAAAAGTTAGAAAGTCAGTTGATGCATGTGTACCATCATTATCATCATTGAAAGTCTAATTCCAGGAGTACATTTCTCCTACCTTGGGGTGTAGACGCTGATCTTCCTCCTGGTTGCCTTGTACATGACGAACACAGTGATGACAGAGAAGAGAGCCCACACCAAGATCATCCTCCAGAAAAACAGCCTCACACAAAACACCATCGGGATGACCCACAGTCCAAACAGAGTCACCGTTTGATAGGACCGGTGGTACTTCTGTCGCCATAGAAACAGGAGGATCTGGGCGGCCATTATGGAGCCAAAGAGAATGAGAATCATCTCGGCGTGCATCAGGTCATGGCCGCGGTGCTTCTCTTCAATCATTCGATGCCTCATTCGATGAGCTTCCTGAGGACTGAACTTGCTCCATTCCACCTTGTCCCAGTCAATGGGGGTATTCACAGCAGCCACCTGGAGTGGGTGGGTGGGACACAGCTGTGAGCTTTAATTGGAATATTAAACGACTGTAGATCGCTACCAGTGCTGTGTGTGCACACGATTTGACTAAGATGGCTTACTTTAATCGTGTGATGTTCGTCTCCAATGGCTACTTCAGCCGTGCCAGCCTCTTCCATGATGCCAAGCTCTACTTCTGTTGATTTATAAAGCACGAGTTATTGACGACCTTTTACCGATAATAAGCCGAGCGAGCTTTTACCATTGACGACCCTTTACCAGAACATACCCATCCAAACCGATCACGTGCAACTGCTATTCCACGTGCACTGCAAATCTTTTCAGCTGAGCAACCCGACAAGACGATTTTCCCACCCTGGAGGACCAGTCCTGAGCGAGATTGGCAGATCGTAGCAGTTTACCGCTGGGTATGTGTGTGTGTGCAACGAGGGAGCGCCATCGGAAGTGAAAGGAGTTGAATTTATCTGTTATTTGTGTGTGAAATCAGACCCTCTGTGTGAGGCCATACCATGTCAGCATCGGCTCAGAGCCAGAAGTTGGCACCTAAGGAGGCTGGCATTTTCAAAAAGATAGTGGTAAGTTTTGTTTGATCACACCGTGTGGCATTCAAGACTCTCAAATACTCCTCTCACCCATTGCCAGCGTTGCTACGAGTGCAAGCAGTATAAGAATGGCCTCAAGTTTGCCAGACAGATTCTGAGCAACCCCAAGTTCAGTGAGCATGGAGGTATTTGTGTGGGCAGGGGTGTGTGGTTTCTTATCAGCTGCTCCTACAATAATTATTGTGTGTGTGTGTGTGTGTCACTACTGCAGAAACTCTGGCTATGAAGGGGTTAATCATGAATTGCATGGGCCGTAAAGATGAGGCATACGAACTAGTGAGAAAAGGGTTAAAGAATGATCTCAGGAGTCATGTCTGCTGGCATGTCTTTGGACTCCTCCAACGCTCCGACAAGAAATACGATGAAGCTATAAAGTGCTATCGTAATGCTCTAAAATGGGAGAGGGACAATGTCCAGATTCTCCGAGACCTCTCCCTACTGCAGATCCAAATGAGAGACCTCGAGGGCTTCAGAGTGAGTGTGAATAGATCACATGATCATCACATGATATAGGTAGCTATTGCTGTGATGATATGTCAATATCTGTTGCTAGGACACTCGTTACCAGCTGCTCAAGGCTCGCCCTGCTCAGCGCAGCTCGTGGGTTGGTTACTCCCTCTCCTACCTCCTCCTCAAGGACTACACCATGGCGCTGAAGGTGATGGGAGAGTACAGGAGGACAACGACGTCACAGGTGGGCGGAGTTTGGACAGGGTCCCACGACTGTGTCAAAACTGTTGTAATGTAGAGGGGAATAATATTTTATTTGTACGTGTCAAAGTATGTGAAAATACACGACCAAAAGCTTTCCCAATCTGTAATACTACCATTGAAAACTGACTGTGGTTTAGAGGGAAAACAGATTTGACCAACTTGTGTGTGTGTGTGTCCTTACAACTCAAGATTGTCTTCTCTCTCTCTCTCTCTCTCTCTCTCTCTCTCTCTCTCTCTCTCTCTCTCTCCCCCTAGACTAACCCAGACTATGAGTTCTCTGAGATGGTGCTCTTTGAGGTGATGCTGATGTTGGAGGGAGGCATGAAGAACGAGGCACTGGCTCATATCAGGAACTTTGAATCAAAGATTTGTGACATTTTATTTGTCACCGAGACCAAAGGTGAGCTGAAGGGTGGTTGAAGATAAAAGCTTTCCATTCTAACCACATCAAAGAAGCTGTTCAAACCATTATACAAACATCAAAGGGGCCTATTTCAATATCAATTAATTTGTTTGTGTTAATCCAAGGTAGGTTAGGAATTAATGGATCATTACTCTCTCTTTCTGTTGTACCTGTAGCTTCTGTCTTCATGGAGCAGGGCAACCTGGCTGATGCTGGACAGCTCTATCGGAGCCTAATCAATCGTAACCCTGAGAACTATCATTACCATCGGTGCCTGGTGAAGTGCCTCAAGCTAGAGACACAGGACGAACTGCTTCAGCATTATCGGGAGCTCCAAGCACAGTACCCCCGATCCCACGTCATCAGGAGACTCCCGCTTACACTGGCTACTGGTTAGTCATGTGATAATCATGTGACTACGACATCCTAGGCATGTGATTATCATGTGATGTTATGTGTTCGTAGGGGATATGTTTGCCTCCCTGTTGAGGCCATTCCTTCAGAAGTCCCTCCACAAAGGAGTCCCTTCTCTCTTCATGAGTCTGAAGACCTTCTACTCTGACCCTGAGAAGGTGTGGCACCCGCTGTGTTGTCATGGCGATGGTAGTATGATATGTGTGGATTGTCTTTGTGTAGGTTCAAGTCATTGCGGACATGTTGAATGGTTTTATGGAATCTTTGAAGAGCTGTGAGCGCTTCTCTCCCGATGGTAAGAACAGTTGGTGTACGCAAAATGTGTTATGAAAATATCCATCCAATTTGTTGTGTGCTCCTTCAGACACTGGACCAATGGAGCCCCCCAGCACTCTCTTGTGGACCACGTTTCTGCTGTCTCAGCATTTCAACGCTATTGGCAACCAAGTCCGAGCACTGGAATTGATTAACGAGGCCATTGACCACACCCCCACTGATGTGCAGCTGTACATGATGAAGGCAAAGATATACAAGGTAAATTACATCACCCCTCTTATTATAATCCTCGAGAAAAGATCTTGAAGTCATGTGACCACCACCCAGCGTGCAGGTGATCTCCAGGAGGCTGCCCGGTGGATAGAGGAGGCACGGACTCTCGACACAGCGGACAGGTTTGTCAACTGCAAGTGTGTGAAGTATCTCTTCAGGACCAATGAGGTGGACAAGGCCGTGGAGACAGCTGGCCTCTTTACCAGGGTGAGGGAGGGTGCTCTTTATTTAGAGAGGCTGCATGAATTATCTATGATGTCATTATTGTGTTATAGGAGGGACTTCCCCCTCTTCAAACCATGGACGAGATGCAGTGTATGTGGTTCCAGATAGAAATGGCAATGGCCTTCTGGAGGTTGGGTAAACTGGGGGATGCTTTGCAGAAACTTCACGAAATTGAAAAGGTGTGCATTAATAAAGAATCAGTTTGAACTTTGAACCCTTGTGTTCCTCCTCCCACAGCACTTTGTTGACATCATTGACGACCAGTTTGACTTCCACACCTACTGCATGAGGAAGGTCACCCTGAGGGCATACGTGGAGTGAGTCACGCTATGTTACCACCACTTCCTGTGCAATTATGTCAGGGACCCCCTGTGTATTACCCCCTCCCTGTAGGGTGCTTCGGTTGGAGGACACACTAAGACACCACCCCTTCTACTTCAAGGCAGCCAAAGCTGCTATAGAGGTATATACTTTGACAGCATATATGGTCGAATGGACTGGTTGAATGTGGACTATATGTTTGTACGACAGATCTATATCTATCTCCATGACAACCCTGATGCCAAGAAGGGCACTCTGAACGGACCCATAGAAGCCACTGGTATGTGAGGTTGCTCTGAAGATAGAGTATTGTTATGTGTGTGTGATTGTTGCCTCATGGTAGGTGAGTTGTCAGCATCAGAGCTAAAGAAACGACAGAGAAAGCAAAGGAAAGCTCAGCTCAAAGCTCAGGCCAAAGCACAGGATGAAAAGAAAGGTGGACATCTTGATGTAGTGGTTTCAGATTTCTAATTAATGCCCACCTCTCGTCCTCTCAGAGAACAAGCCTCACAAGCAAGGTGATGATGACAAGAGACAAGAAGACAAGAAAGAATCGAAGTTTGACCCAAAGGAACTCTTAGAGGTGGGTGGTGGTCTTCTTTGAAAGTTTCATGTGCTTCAATTCGTTCTTGTCCACATGCAGGTTGAAAAGCCACTGGAAGAAGCTGTCAAGTTTCTTGTTCCTCTTCAGCACCTTGCCAGGAAGAGGATAGAAACACATCTTTTAGCGTACAACATCCACTCCAGAAGACGTGAGGCATTATCATTGCATACATAGTGCATGGTTCAATTAGTTTCATGTTTCACTTCCCCTCAGGCAAGTTTCTGCTGATGTTGCAGTCGATAAAGAGAGCGAGATCAGTCGATCCTGAGAATGGAGAACTGCACATGGCCATCGTGGACTTTGTACTTGCAGGTAAATCATCACACGCACACACACACCTGTTGACCCATGGAGTTAGTTCTTAGAGTAAAAGATCTCTGTCTTATTGTCCCAGTGGAGTCTGGTAGGAGTGGTCTCCCTGAGGCCATCCAGACAGTCATTGACGAGAGTCTCCCGGCGATAACCAATGGAGTGAGCCTCTCAGAACTGAATAGAGAGTTCCTAAAGAAGCACAAGGACTCCCTGGACCACATCATCTGTGGTGAGTGTTAGTGAATGGCCTCCACTTGCAGCTGTTAGGTAGAGAGTAATATCAGCTAATCCTGTCCATCCCTCAGGTGCCCAGTGTCTCTACAGACTTCACCCTGAGGCAAAAGATGAGGCACTCGGCTACATCACTGATCTCTCAGCAGGGGTCAAAGGTCGAACATTAGAGGTAAGTACATGGCTATTTGAGGAAACAATGAATATTCATGTATTGTGTTTTATGTATTATTTTTGTTGCTGCATTCTTTATGTGTAGAATTGCACAAAAGTTCGTGACCTTATCAAGAAAGGTGGTTTTGGAAACAGTCCCGAATCTGTTCTTAGCATGTACGAAGACAAGTGCCGTGAGCTGTTTCCCTTAGCAACAGCACTAAGACCTCCCCCTCCAAAAGAACCCCCGGCAGCTACAGTCCCTGAGGGGTCATCCTCCACAGACCCCCCAACCACCACTGCCAGTGTGAAGGGGGGTCAGCAGAGCGAGGAGCTGGCAGCCATGTCGGTCCTCTCGGGGGACATCAATGAGATCAAGGGGGACACTAAAGAGACTGCTGTTGCTAGTGCAAGTGTATAGAACTCCATCATATCATCACTACCGTATCGTAGGAGTAATTGAAAATCAAAAAATCAAAAAAGGCTTTAGGTTGTTTTTTTTTTTGTTTGTTTTTGTGTGTGTAACGATCATTAATGTTCGTCGCACGTTAATTAGAAAGTTTGTACAGTGTGTGTGTGTGTATTATGTATTGTTTTGAAATTTAATTTTTGTATTTATAACTTTCTTCTTAGTCTTTCACTCACTCACTCTTATCGCATGCTGCACTGTTTGTACCCTACTTCCAAGATGTGCTATAGATATACTTCTTGTGTATATATAATTAAATTTGCTAATGCTGACAAGAAATGTTCATGTCCCTATATACTCACTATAAACAGAAACAGGCTATGTCCAGACTATCATACATGACCATTGTCACATGGAGGAAGTTACACTTCAGCTATATACTAGTCTATGATTTTATCAGCTGCTGTCTCCTAGAGTTTGGCAGCTGCGTCAGTGAGTGCAGCGACACCGGGTAGCTCCTTTCCCTCCAAGAGCTCCAGACTGGCCCCGCCCCCTGTGCTCACATGACTCACTTTGTCCGTCATGCCATATTTCTCCACACACGTGGCAGTATCCCCTCCACCTGTAGTGCACCATTACATCATCCATAGCAACCACACACACACCCTTAGCAACCAAATTCCAATCACACGCTACTTTAATTTAAGTACATACAATTAACCAGTTAATTAGCATACTATTAACGTAACTGATATCAATACTTAATTAACCCACCAATTATAGAGGTTGCCCCCTTCTCCGTTGCCAGGACGATGGCCTCCAGCAGTGTCTTCGACCCCACTGCAAACTTCTCAAACTCAAAGACCCCCACTGGTCCATTCCACACGATGGTGGCCGCCCTCTCTACCACGGAGGTGAAGAGTCCCCTGGAGGTCTCTCCCACGTCCAGACCCATCCACCCATCGGGGATACCCGAGTCAACGGTAGCAGTACCAGTCTGAACAGATTACATCATTATGATGTCATTTATATTATGTCATATTATGATGTAATGGTACATACGTTGGCATCTTTGTCAAACTTGTCTGCAGTGAGGAAGTCGGTTGGGAAGTGCATCTTGACACCTTTCTTCTCCGCCTTGGCAATGAGGTCGCCAACAATGGTGGACCCCTCCTCGTCAAACAAAGAGGAACCAATCTGTAGGACGAGAGACACACACACACATGGGAGGGGGTAGCATCAAGACCAGGGTGGACTGAAAGTGAAACCAGTGTACCTTCATTCCGTTGGCTGTCTTGAGGAAGGTGTAGGCCATCCCACCTCCAATGATCATCTCGTCAACCTTGTCCAGCAAGTTCTTGATGAGCTGTATTTTGTCGTGGACCTTGGCTCTGCACACACACACACACACACACACACACACACACACACACACAATGAGGGGAGGGACTTCTAGCAGTGAACCATTGATAGAGACAGCCACCATTCCTAGCTGACACAGTGCCCACTCACTCACCCTCCAAGAATAGCCAGGAAGGGTCTCTTTGGATCGCCGAGAGCCTGTCCGAAGTAAGTCAGCTCCTTCTTCATGAGGAAGCCCGACGCTCTCACTGGGAGGTTGACGCCCACCATGGAGCTGTGGGCCCGATGAGCCGTGCCAAATGCATCATTGACATAGACATCACCCAGCTTGGTGAGGGAGGCTCTGAAGGTCTGGACAGCTTCATCGCTGGCTTTGATCTTCTTCCCAGCACTGTCCTTACCCTTGCCTTCTTCTTCAACGTGGAAACGAAGGTTCTCCAGCAAGATGACAGAACCTGGCAGGGCACATTGTATAATCTTCTCTTGGACTACATACAGTGTTAGTGGGAGTCCAGCTCACCAGGCGCTGGATTGGCACAGGCTGCTTCTACTTCGTCTCCAACACAATCAGAGAGGAAGGTCACATCACTAGTGGTGGTAATAGAAATCAATTAATTATAATTACTAATTATCCAACAAATTATATCACTTGGCAATCCCAAGTATTGCTCAGCATCCACAAGAGTTAGATACTCTCTCACTTACATTGCCAGCAATCTCTTCAGCTCCTCTGCCACTGGTACAAGGGAGTACTTGTCATTAGGCTGCCCCTCTGGCCGACCAAGATGGCTCATCAGCACCACAGATTTGGCACCATTCTTCAGTGCATACTGGATGCTGGGCAGAGCTGCTACTATCCTGGAAACAAGCAGCAATATGAGATGTGTTAGTTGCAGCAGAGATTGTAACGGTTCCTCTACCTACCTCTGATTGCTGGTGATGGTCTTACCATCCATTGGTACATTGAAGTCTACCCTGCAAGGAACAAAACCATGGCATATGTTTATCTGTTACACCTCTGGTCAGTAGTCCCGGTGGCTGCACTGCTACCTCATGAGGACTCTCTTGTCTTTGAGGTCCACAGCATCCAGACTCAGCTTGTTGAAGGCCATTCTTCCAGACAGTGGTCAGCTAGGGTTACTGAATAGGGTCAAAGTGCAGCACAAGTGCAGCTCGTGTATATGCGCGGCATTTACCCGCGAAAATTTAATTATTGGTGCCCATGGCGGCGCGCGTTTGGCGCTAAATTACATCATTTGTTGTACCACACCAGCAGCTGCATGTTCAGTGCCACATGGAGTCCTTGGAGAAAGAACTGAGCCCCCCAGACGAGTTCCCCTTCCCTTTCAAGCCGTATGACATCCAGAGAGAGTTCATGAAGAAGCTGTACCACACCCTGGAAGCAGGAGGCATTGGCATCTTCGAGAGTCCCACAGGAACTGTAAGTGGACAGTCTGTCATGAAATGAACAATATCTTAGAAATGTGCCCACTGTCGCAGGGCAAGTCACTGAGCCTCATCTGTGGAGCTCTAAAGTGGTTGGTGGATAGTGAGCAGAGGGACAGAGAGAGGCTGGAAGCTGTGCTGGCTGGTAGACTGCCACCATCAGTACTGGAGGGTGGAATGGCTGCTGACACAGCAAATAATACAACCACCAATGGAGGTATGGTGAAATGGATCAGCTGGAGACAATAATGATGATGTAATAGTGATGTCGTGTTCATTCTTGTCTCCAGAACCTGATTGGTTTGCAGAGTTTGACCAACAGAAGGCGGAGAAGGAGGCAGTGTACAGACTCAGGGAGGAGATAAAACTGAAGAGCCAGAGAGAAGAGAAGCTGAGGCGATTGAGAGAGGAGCAGGGAACAGGAGGAGCGGCTAGATGGAGAGGAAAGAGAAAGGTGAGCACAAATACCTTACTGGTTTGAGCTGCTACTCCAACTAAGAAGAAAAACTTGTTTTCACAAAAGTGTGTCCTTTTTAGCCCAAAAATTTTAGCTTTACAAAAGTGTACACACACACACACACACACACACACACACACACACACACACACACACACACACACACACACACACAGCGTGAGGTGTCTCCAACCCGTGCTGAGATAGACAGGCTCCTAGCGGAGGCCAGTGGTCAGCCCCCCCAGGAAGATGAGGACATTGTAGTGGGGGAGTACTTCAGTGATGATGACACCAGCTCAACAACAGCAGCAAATGAAAGGTAGATTATCTGTGTGTGTGTGTGTGTGTGTGTGTGTGTGTGTGTACTAGTTTGTTTGTTTTGTTTTTTTTTGTTTTTTTTTAAATTTATTTAGCTGTCACATTTTGATTAGAAAAAGAAAACTTTTTTTTTTTCTAGTTCAGACACTGAAGAGAATATGGAAGAAGATCATTATGTTAGAAAGGTAAAAATGTTTTTGAATAGTGAAAAAAAAAAAGAAAGTTACTAGCAGAGGATGGTTTCGATCCATCGACCTCTGGGTTATGGGCCCAGCACGCTCCCACTGCGCCACTCTGCTGTCATGGCGATAAGAGCTCATTGTATTGTGTTTCTTATTCAATTAGATCTACTACTGCAGCAGAACCCACTCCCAGCTGGCCCAGTTTGTGAGGGAGGTGCAGAAGAGTCCCTTTGGAGAGTTCATCCACGTGGTAACACTCGGATCAAGACAGGTGCGGCGCTGCTATGGTGATCACGCATGTGTGTGTTGTATTTACATATTTATGTATTTATGTGTGTGTTTTCAGAACCTGTGTATCAATGAGGAGGTGACCAGGTTGAAGTCACTGACGCTCATCAATGATCGCTGTCTTGAGATGCAAAAGAATAAGAAAAAGAATGGTACAAATACACACACTCATACTATTATTTTTGATGCTAGTCTTCACCATATCATATGCCCTGTGCTGTGATGCAGAGAAGAAAGATGCTCCTTTAAATCAAGAGAAGAAGAAAAGGAAGACATCTTCTAAGTCATCCTCAGCTTCCTGTCCATTCTATAAACCAGACCCTCTAGAAAACTTCAGAGATTTGGCACTTGTAAGTGGACCACAATCTTAAGTCAATTGCCACTTTAAACCATTGATCAATTGTTTCCATTTTAGGCTGAAGTTCAGGACATTGAGCAGCTGGTGTCAGTCGGCAGGGAGCTGGGAGCCTGTCCCTACTATGGTGTACGCTACGCCATCCCTGCTGCACAGGTGTGGTATAGTAGAGCCATTCACTGAGTGAGGGTTGGTAATAATGCTCTCTCTCTCTCTCTCTCTCTCTCTCTCTCTCTCTCTCTCTCTCTCTCTCTNTCTCTCTCTCTCTCTCTCTCTCTCTCTCTCTCTCTCTCTCTCCATCTAGCTGGTGGTCCTTCCCTACAACACCCTCCTTCACTCCCCCACCAGGGAGGCTGTGGGGGTGAGACTGAAGGGCAACGTGGTCATCATTGATGAGGCTCACAACCTCCTGGACACCATCAGTAGCGTCCACTCCGTGGAGATCAGTGGATCACATGTATGTGTATGTATGTGTATGTATGTATGTATCACACGTACGGTAGTACATATATATAGTAGGAATGGGCCGCCTGTCCCATTGACGCAATACAAAATATTGGTCACTATAAAATCTAGTCAAACAAAATTAAACTTTCAAAGTTGCTCAGAGGCTTTCACTGACAGATTACCAACTACTTGCAAGGCCTAAAACTCACAAAAACTTTCCTCAGCACTCGTAGAAAGCGCTAGTGGGAAGCCACAAAAGTGCCATTTTTGTTCTCCGACATACTTATGTACTTCCTAACTGACTTACTTGAAAAGGTTTCCAGAGAACCAAAATGTGTTGAGCCAACTTTGACAGCACAAAGTAAGTTCTTTTCATGGGTACTACATTCCTTGATACTCGTTTTCATCATAAATAGGCGTAAATAAAAACTAGAAACTTAGTGTATAAATTCATGTACTACAATGCAGCCATATTTGTAGGTAGAGTTCAAAGGTCATTATTTATCTACCCCATGTGGCATTATTATGCACATGCACATTAGCATCCACCAGCAGAATGAAGGCACCAAGGTGCATAAGCCTCAGCGCAATCAACTAGCATGATGCACAACCATACATGAATGCATGACTTCATCATCCAACCAACCTTAAATTCTAGCCTGTAGCTATCAAGAATGTACTGAGTTGTGGTCAGCCTAGTTATAATAACCTCTGTTTAGAAAATTGTTGATGCTTGTAGCACTTGCAATACAGTACTGAATGCTAAGTAGCTTAGTTTCTTGATCAGTGCCAGTCTCATATATGAGCATGTGTGAGTATTTACGTATCACGCAAGTCAATAATTCGGGCTCTTTCTTCTTTGTCTTTGTCTTTCTAACCTTTTTTGCCTAGATCTCGCATTCATGTTGAACACCAGACGACCAGAAGAGGTGAGAGTTTCTAGCTTGCTTGCTACCACTCTTGCAGAATGTTCATGATTATACCAGCAATTCAAATTGCCAATATCAGCTGCACAATCTATTTCCCTGCACTCACTGTCAGTGTCATATGGAGAGACTTTTTTAGGAGTCTGTACTTGAGGCAAAAGGCTTTTTAGCTTCTCTAGCGAAAGAATATGTTTGGATAGCTGATTTCTTGGTAGCAAAGCCATTATGAGATAGTATTATAGGCTAGGCCTTTTGTAGAAGCCTGGAGAAGCTGTTTTCTTTTTTACGGCGCGGTGTTAATTACATTCCAGTTCGCGTATGTTTACGTCACTTCCTTTAAATCAATTAACTGCATTCCATTTAGCGTCACGTCTTCCGTCTTCAATGAATCTCATTAACGAAACCCAACTAACATTTTCTATCAGTAATGTTTGTGGTATAAATAGGGACTCGCAACTATATATAGTAAGTGTGCTAGTGTAGCGGGGCTATGGCAGGAGTCAAATACTGCCTAAGGTTCATCACATACATGGTCTGGGGGCCGTGGTGAGTCTCCCCTGAAATATATGCCTCGCTAACTGCATACTCAGTTGAGCATATAGTTGAGCCCCACCTATTCGCAGAACCTATGTCAGTCATAGCGTCTTAGTGACTGGCATGTAGTGTAAGAACCCTATCTTCGTCGGCAGCGTCAGATGTGTTAAGAGAAGTACGCTTGCATACCCCAATGTCAGGTCCCCCGAGCTCAATGAGAGGATAAACTACCTCAATGCTAACATGGTAAGAAAAATTCTCCATGATAAATAATCCCACTGGAAAGATATACATGCCTCACAACTCACACACCTATTGTGTCTGGGAGTAGTATTCCGAAAGCTGACTGTGTCATGCAGTTTGCGTAAGGTTTGTGGCTAAAAAAGGTGTTTCCCAATATACCCCCAAGTAGTAGTTGAATTATGAATATATTTGAGTCAATAATGCCAAATCCAACTGGTGTGGATACACTCTCTAGTGTTGAACAATGATTATAATAATCTGAATATTATGTACATGTGTGTGCACTCACCCTTATATAGCCCCGTTCCCCTGATGGCCGTCTCCCTGGTCAGGTCCACTATGAGAACCTGTGCATGAAGGCCGTCAACCAGTCCATAGGTCGCTCCATACGCCACGCCGGGGACTATGCCTGCATCCTCCTGGCTGACCAGCGCTACCAGAGGGCAGGGATACGAGAGAAGCTGCCAGAGTGGATCAACTCACAGCTGGAGGTGTGCCAGGGATTTGGACAGGCATTTGCTGCCGTTAGGAAGGTGAGTAACAAGAGTTCTCATATAAGTACTGTGTGAGTCTTTAAATAATAATTGCTCCTCTTATATATGTACATGTTATTTTATGGTCACAATTCTTTTTGCTGTTGTCATCCAGTTCTTTGTGAGAATGAAGAATAGCAATACTACTGTTTGAATAATCCACAACAGTACAATACTCTGGTGTGAATCTTGTGATCAATGAATATTTGCAAATGACATGTGATGTTGAATGTGTTCTAGATACGTGACCATTCATTTAAATAGAGCTTACACTGACCAGTTCACATTTAGAGTTAACGTTTGTGGCTTGAAGCAAAATCTGAAGTATTTCCTCCCTCTACAATGGCCGGATTAGCTTGTAAAGGAGCATGTGCTCTAGCATCTTCTCTACCCTCCATGCTATCATCCTGTATTGAAATTCTATATGACTTGCGTACAAAATATCAAAAAAACAACAAAGAATGTAGTGCTTTCTTTGAAGATTTGGAAGGAGTGAAAAGCAATCTTGAAGCCCTGTTTTTTGATGTTGAGGAAAGTGAAGAGTTGCAAAAAGATAAAAACTTGCAACGTCAAATTGTTCAACTAAAGCAAACATTAGAAGATGCTGTGAAGCTATATGAATCAATTATGACGGTTACAGGATTGAATAGAAAATCAGTCAAAAATTTCGCCTTTAGTTCAAGCAATTCAGAAAAACTCGAAAGGGTCCAGAGAGCCATAGACCGTGCTGTACGTAACGTTGATCTTGCAATTAACCGCAATACACGTGCACTGGTTGCTACACGACTATATTTGTCATTGCAGAATTTTGAAAGCCCCACAGCTTTCAGCATTGGTCAGCCACCAGGTAATGTACAGCTTGTGCGAGCTAATCTCCGTGGCAACCAAGCCATTATCAATTGGAGGCAAGCAGAGAATACAACACAGTATATAATACATGTGAAACAGGAAAGTAGCAGAAATACCATCACCCTAGAAGTTGCAGCTCCTGCTACTTCTACAGCTGTCGAATTAGACGGGTGGAATAGTTATTTAATTAGAGTTCGTGCTAAAAACGAACATGGCAGTGGGCCTTGGTCTACACCATCCTGTGTTGTTTACATGGATCAGAGTCCACCCTCCATGCCTTCCAAACCTCAGTGGAATGTAGCTGCAAATCGTTCCATCACCATCACAGTGTCTGAACCTGACAAAATCTTTGAAGAACAACAAGTTACTCATTGTTTATTCAGGAGGCGTGTTGCTAGGAGTTGTAACTGGAGTCGTCCGAGAGAAATTGAAATTGAAACAACCACTATCAATGCTCATACTTATATCAATCTGGATCCTGAACAAGAGTACCATTTCAGCATACAATACAGAAACCGGTGGGGAGAGAGTGAAGAGAGAATGTTATCCTCTCATCCAATTAAGATTGCAAATGTGGTCCCCAGTCCACCACTTAATTTTGACTTTCCCAGGGACCAGAGGAAGGAAAACCAGATTGGGCTAAAATGGGAAGCCCCACTACATCACCCTGGTGCTGTTGATCACTATGTCTTGGAGATGAAGCAACGTCGAGAAGCTCAATATACCTCTAAAATGTTACGGGTGAGAACATGGTTCAGGGCTTGTAATTTAAAAACTGATACCTGCTATATGTTTCGTGTTCGTGCTGTGAATCATAATGGAGATGAAAGTGCACCTAGTAAAGTTATCACAGTTGAAACTAAAAATTCATATTTGTTTAGGTCAGTAGTAGTTAGTGCACTTGGTGGTGTTTTGATCCCATTTGGGATCTACCTAATTGTAAATCCTGATGCATTGGTTGCAGTACTTAATTATGATAAATATGCTGATGACTGAATTATTTTATCATTGACTCTTTAATTACATTGTATCAGTTTTTAGTAATTCCTTAGTATGTGGATATAGCAGTATAATATTATATAGAATTTGCTGTTGCTTCATAGAACAGAACTTGTTTGTTAAAGTATTTTGTCTAGTGACTGCATGTGTCAGTGTATTATTATCTTATCTGCAAGTGTCTGAATATCGTCTTGCTTATGTGACACACTGTGTGAGTATAATTATGCAGATACATCATCATGGAGTGGATGCTGCTACTAGCCTAGAATATGAATTGGTATAATACCATCATTATTCTACATGCAGTTCTTTGTGAGAATGAAGAACAGCAGTCATACATTATAATGAAAGCACCACTGGTGCACAAGCCTCGGCACACTTAACTAGTTCAGTAGCACACTTACACAAATGTCATACACTATGATGTACAAGCTTGTAGCTATCATACCTATATGTATGGCCGAGGTGTATCAAGAAAACTGATCTACCATAAATTAATAGGCCCAAGTTAGCCTAGTCCCCAAGTTTCAAAGTCATGGGGAGCCTGGGGACAAGGGCCAAGGCAGGTTACTGAGCCATATGCAGACTGAAAATCCTACATGGCCATTGAATACGTAAACTTGAACAGTTTATAAAGGCACTGATGCTTAGACATAGCTTAGTAGCAATTAAGTCAGGAATGTGCACTGAAGTTCACTGATATGAATCACACAGTAGTAGTAAAGTGACCAGCAGGTTTCATGGAGTACCTGGCCAAGCCAAGCAACTTGCAGCAATGCTAGACACATAAGCTCAGTACATAGTGTTATCTGACCCAAGTTACGTACTTGACATCTAATTCAGTGAAACTGGCCATGTTGAAATTTGCCACAGGAATGCTGCTAATAACCATTACCTCATTATCTGGAGAGTTCAAAGTTCAATTTTAATTGGCAACGTTCCTGTCTCTAGTCGTCCATCACAAAACAACTACCATAATCCTCTGCACGAAACAGTATAATTTTATAGAGAAGGCAATTAATAGATCAATGAAAGAGGGTAGTCACTTTTTTTTTTCAATAATAAAACTATGTCTCAAAAAGTTTGTTAATTACATCTGTCAATCTACACTTTGGACATCTCTTCATACATGGCTTCAATCTGCTCTGCATACTTCTTCACCACCACATGTCTCTTCAGTTTCAATGTGGGCCCTGCACACATACACACAGAGAGAGGTTGGGGGATACATGGGGTGGATGCTACTACTACCAGCCTGTGTACTATGACAACACTATGGTTAGTGTACTAGGTAAACACCAGGTGTCCAGAGTATCTCTAAATCTTCCACCCCATTCCAAAGGCACATGCCTCAACTTCAAAGCTTAGCAACATGAGAGTACTACCTCATACTTAATTCATGCACCAATACAGCTGGATTGGCCATTAGTAGGTAGTAGTACTAGTCCAACTAACCTAACTCCTGGCCAGGCACAGAGAAGTCCCTCTCAAGAACTGTGAACTTCTGAACCTGTATATCAGACACACATCCACACAGACTGAATGAGCAGGCTGTCCAGCACTTAGCTGGTATTGTGTGTGCTCTCTTACTTTCTGGGCATTAGAGACAGAGTGTACATTAGCTCTGTCCAGTCCTTCCTGGATGGCTTTGAAGACCGCCTCATCCTTCTGCTGGACAATCTCAGACACCTTGGTGCATTTTGAACCCAGAGCAGCAATTGGTTTGAGAGCAGTTGGTGCAATGTCATCCTCTGGCTCACCAGTGTCGGGGTTCATCACACACTGTGTATGGGGAAGGATTAATGGCTCTCTTTAGCAGCACTGAGAGTTAGCAAAAGAGCTGTTCCCTCACCAAGATAGTGACCAGACAAGTGACGTACTTCCTCTTGTCTCCAATGAGCATGACATTGCTGAGGAAGGGCACCTCCTTCTTGATACGATCCTCAATGGGAACTGGCGCCATGTTCTCACCTCCAGACGTGATGATAATCTCTGTTCAACATAAGACAAATGCTTATAAAGCAACCATAACCATAATTAAGTATATTTTCCACAGTACCTTTGATTCTGCCAGTGATTGAGAGAAACCCATCTTTATCAACTTTGCCAATGTCCCCAGAGTGGAGCCAGCCCTGGTCATCAATGGCCTCCTTGGTCTTCTCCTCGTTGTTCAGGTAGCCCATGAACACATGACGACCGTACATACAGATCTATGGGTGTAGAGATCAAAGCTAATGGAACTCCATCAAACACATTCCTCAGTACAGCCGGCTGCATGCGAATGGCATACTTTAGTGCACTTTCCCTTAACTAATTGAACCCTGCTTTTATAAATTGTCATTATTTCAACATTCTCTCTCCACATTAGGTACAAATCCTCATTATCAAGGAGTCCACACACTCCCAAGCAACACCTATGTTATTGTAAACCATCATACAACAAACTAACAACCAACCATGCAGAGAAAGTGTAGCAGCAAATTATTATACTAATGCTCTTACACAGCTACAGGGGAACTTCCCAAATGACAGTGAAAATAGACAAACATTTCATCTACTACCTGGTACACATGCAGCGTGCACCAAGAGACTCACCTCTCCCTCCCCAGAGTTATCAGGCTCATCAATCTTCATCTGCACACCAGCAATGGTATTGCCGCATGTTCCTACCTTCCACTTGTTGATCACATTGAGGGTTTGTGGTCCGGAGTTTTCACTCATTCCGTACACCTCCATGACGGGGATATTAACGCTCATGAAGTAC
The DNA here is from genome assembly GCA_964030475.1 of Tethya wilhelma. Taxonomy (NCBI): domain Eukaryota; kingdom Metazoa; phylum Porifera; class Demospongiae; order Tethyida; family Tethyidae; genus Tethya; species Tethya wilhelma. Next base: position 5,353,704 of record CAXIPT010000008.1, on the reverse strand, counting down.
TCCAGCACATCGCGGTGGATCGGTGCCGCTCCAGTAACCGCCATTTTCAGGCGAGTCAGTCCAAGCTTCTCTCTCACCTTCTTGAACAGAAGCATGTTAGCAATAGTCCATCCCCAGGGCACCGACCTCCTGCAGTAGTCAGTATACAATAGATATCAGTATAACATAATAGCTGGATTTGTAATGTAGCCATACCCTTTCTGTATGTTGGTGTTGCCTTCAAACCCGATTCCTTTGGCCCACGTAGCCACCTTCTTCTTGAAGCCTGTGACGCTGGCCCCTGCTGCTAGCATCGCCTCCCTGAACTTCTCCCACACTCTGTGAAGGAGAGAGTGAGACTATGTGAGTGCTTACTCTAGTACTATAGAACTTCAGATACTTTCACTTTTGATAGTGTCAATTGCAAGAGTTCTTTGGAGAATGAATAATTGAGTGAGATTCATACACTCACAAAATGTGTGGCCAGGTTTACCTTGGTACGCCAAAGAACATGGTTGGTTGGACTTCCTGCAGTGTCTGGAGCAGAGTTCCTTTGAGGGCGTCAGGTTGGGCGAAGTGAACGGTACCTCTCATGTAGATGGCTAGGTAGAGATCAATGACTTGAGCAGCAATATGGCTCAGGGGTAGATAGCTGATAATGTGATCCTCTTGGAAACCCAAGCCAGCAGGCTGGATTGTGGTGTGCAGGGCAGCTGTAGTCCATGTCAGCTGCATTATTACAGACAGAGTGTGCCCAAAATGTTTGAGTGATATGAATATGTGTGCATGTGTGTACTTACATTGTCGTGGCTGACCATTACCCCTTTAGGATTGCCAGTGGTACCGGACTGTGTGAGTGCATGGGAAAGAGTGTTGTATTAAATCAACTATCATTGTTTGGGTTTGTTCCTAACCTAACAAAAAACAACCTCTACTTGACACTCAGTTCCTATCAGAAACTACATCACTTACTGTGTACACCAACAGAGCACACTGCTCTGGCTTCTGTGCATCTATTTTTTCCTCAATAACCATATCTTCAGTATCTTCACCAAGTTTCATGAACTGCTCCCACTGAACACACACAACAAACAACAGAATTATTTAAAAGATATCAGCTAAAGGTGTGATTGTAAACTCACGTCATAAACGTTGTCATATTCCTGACTGAGCTTTCCCTTGTACTGCACAATGGCCTTCAAATGAGGCAGATTGTCACGAACCTAATGGACAAAATCATTGACTTAATGAATTCCTTTGATTCGCATTATCAAACATTCATCAAACATCACATTATCCTTATTTGTCCACCTGCAGTATCTTGTCCAGCTGCTTCTGGTTTTCCACCACTAGTATGTTAGCCTTGCTGTGTTCAGCCACGTACTGGCAGGCTTCAGGACCATTGGTGGCGTAGATACCACAGGCAAGACCACTGCATGTCCATTGACATCAAATTTTACATGAATTCTGATAAATTCCACTAACCAATCAACACTTCTTTGGACACTCACCCTGCAAACATAGCGCCAAGGTTTGAAATGTGCCACTCAGCTGCATTGAATCCTAAGATGCCCACAGCGTGAAATTCTTCAAGGCCAAGCTGTTTGACGCATGCACAGCATGAATGGAGTACAGATGTTCATACAATGGACAATGTAATACATTTTTGTACATATATACCTTTAGGAATGACTTGGCTGCTTGCAGACAATGGTGGTAGTACTGGGTGTATGTGTACTCCTCCCACACGCCATCTACCTTGAATCTCAGAGCAATGTGCTCTGGACACTTTGACACAGTGTCTCTAAACATCTGGCCAACAGTGACAGGTTTCTTCTTGGTCAGCTCATCCTCTCCAAATGCTATGTCCACTCCCTCGCGAGGATCAACGCTGTAAAACTTGCTTCTCTTAGGAGGTGTTTGTTGTGGCTTCTCTTTCACCTCTTCATCCTTCTCCTCACTCTTGGGCTCTTCAACTGGTGCAGCAGCAACAACAGCAGCTGGTTCAACTTCACTCACCTCAGGCTGCTCTGGTTTGCTGTCTTCTTCACTAGTGGTGGCGGTGGTGGTCTGCTCTGGTTCTGGCTCTGAAGGCTCAGGCTCTGCAGGCTCCACTGTAGGCTCTGGTTCAGGCTGTGTAGGCTCAGGTTCAGGCTGTGTGGGCTCTGGCTCAGGTTGGCTGGTGTCCTCTTGTTTCTCACTCTCCTCCTCCTGTTGCTGTTCATCAGTTTCAGCTGGAGTTGGCTCTTCTTGCTGCTGCTCTGAAGGCGCTTCGTCTGCAGGTGCATCCTCTTCTACTTGTGCTTGACCTGTACGTTGGTGATGATAAATTAATTTTGCAAGTGCAGAAACTTCTGACAGGCTTCAGCCTACATTTAATTTCTATGACGTAAGTACATATGTAGATTATATTACAAGTACAAGATATAGATTATTTTACTTTCTTCATCCTGCGGAGGCTGCTCTTGCTGCTGCTCTGTGTCCGACATCTTTGTTGTTTGTTCAAAAGGTGAGTTTTAACTTTATGGGTGGTGCAGGTGTTTTGTGGCGAGCATGCTCAGTGCGCATGCGCAAAGTGGCGTCATGCTACGTAGGCTGACGTATTATACATGCGTAAAAATTGTGTTGTTTTTTTGTGGAGTGTGTTGTTTTTCACTTGTGCATAATAATACCGCGTTTACTCTTGATAATGTTGTGACTGGGTGTTATATAAATTAATAAAACATGTACAGTTAAACAGATTCCATTTATAGTATAAATGTTGTATACTTATGCCATGATACTGAAATGTCCTATGTCTCCTCTTCTCCATACATGTCGTTGATCTGTTGAGTATACTTCTTCATGACAACAAATCTCTTCAGTTTCAATGTTGGACCTGCACATTACAAGTGGACCACACAACTACATTGACTCGACATGCAGTGATCAAAAGATACAAGTATGTACAATGTGTACTGGTCCTTTCAGATTACAAACATTAAGATCAATAGTGGAGACAATGCTTGCAACTCTGCGTGTAAAAACAAACCTAGCTCTTTGCCAGATTCACAGAAATCCCTCTCAAGAATAGTAAACTTTTGAACCTTCAGAAGTGATAAAAGAGAAAGATGAGTGAGTAAAGATTAACATGGGACTGATAATGTCCTTACCTTCTGAGCCCGTGAGACAGAGTATTCATTAGCTCTCTCCAGTCCCTCTTGGATGGCTTTGAAGACCGCCTCATCCTTCTGCTGGACAACCTCAGACACCTTGGTGCACTTTGAACCCAGAGCAGCAATCATTGAGAGAGCATTAGGTGAAATATCGTCCTCTGGATCTCCAGTGTCCAAGTTCACCACACTCTGTATAGGGTGGAGCTTCAACTAGTGGCTCTCTTAGCAACACAGAGCTGTACCCTCACCTGGATAGTGACCAGACAAGTGATGTACTTCCTCTTGTCTCCAATAAGCATGACATTGCTGAGGAAAGGCACCTCCTTCTTGATACGATCCTCAATGGGAACTGGTGCAATGTTCTCACCTCCAGACGTGATGATTATCTCTGTCAAAGTTGTAAAAGAACCGTTAACTTTAAGCACACTATTCTTCCTCTCTAGTACCTTTGATTCTGCCAGTGATTGTGAGAAATCCGTCCCCATCAACTTTGCCAATGTCCCCAGTGTGGAGCCAGCCCTGGTCATCAATGGCCTCCTTGGTCTTCTCCTCGTTGTTCAGGTAGCCCATGAACACATGACGTCCGTACATACAGATCTAGTCACAACAAAGATAACCAATGATAACAGCAGTCACAATCTGTAGGCCTCTTGCAACTACATCATTTCTGTACAAAAAAAAAGCTAGCCTCATTCGCAAGCTCTCCTCCACTAGTTTTTATTCTAACACACGAAAGGACCACCGCTAACAAAAGGCCCAACTAACTCTTCACGATGTTTATTCCACCATGTAAACTTACCTCTCCATCTCCATTTTCATCGGGATCATCAATCTTCTGTTCCACTCCTTTCATTGGCATCCCAACAGTGCCCATCTTCCACTTGTTCAGCAGTGTGAAGGCATGAGGACCGGAGTTCTCACTCATCCCATAGATTACCATGATGGGGATGTTGAGGCTCATGAAGTACTCCTGCACCTTGAGGGAGAGAGGGGCAGCTCCAGAGAAGAAGATCCTGCAGTCTTCCAAGCCGAGACGTTCACGAAGTCGTTTGAAGACGACAGCATTGGCTACTGTGTATCCAAACGGCTTTTTAAACGATCTGAAAATATGCGTAGTTTCATGAAATTAATAACACAATGTATAATGTAACAAGAATGATGAGAATTCCATTGGTTCAATCATTGCGTAGTGATCCCCACAACACGCTACGGGTGTGGTGGACATTACCACAGCAGGGTGTGTGCCTGGTCCTACCGTCGCTGGAGATTCTGGCCTGTTTTGGTTCCCACACCCTTAGCCCACGTCCCTATCCTCTTCCTGAAACCACTCATGCTAGCACCAGCCTCTTGCAGACGGTCCATCATCTTCTCCCAAACCCTGAGGAGAGGGAGAGAGAAAGAGAGAGAGAGAGAGAGGAGACAACCATATCAATGTATATTTACAGTAAATAGAACACCTAGAACATTAGGTAGCAGTGAAACTAAGAGCTGATATCAAGTATCTCATACCACCGTTAAAGCCTACCTTGGTACGCCCAAGAATGCTGTTGGTCGAACTTCAAGCATGGTCTTGAGCAGAGATCCCTTGAGGGCATCTGGCTGGGCAAAGTGGACAGTGACCCCCACGGTTATTGGAAGGTAGATGTCAGTCATCTGTGCCGCGATGTGACTGAGGGGAAGGTAGCTGATGGCACGGTCAGTGCCATACACAAACACCTCATCACCAACAGTTTCCAACATGGCTGCAACAGACCACGTCAACTATATCAGGGAGGAAAGAAGAAAAAAGAAGATGAGTTTTTACCTACTTATTACATCATTGTTCTTACATTGTCGTGGCTGATCATGACACCTTTGGGGTTGCCGGTGGTACCAGACTGTAAGGGGTAGGAGGTGATTTAAGTCATTAAAGATCATTAAACCAACCACATCCTGTTGTGAGGTGAGTCTGTCACTTACTGTGTACACCAACAGAGCACACTGCTCTGGTTTCTGTGCATCTATTATCTCCTCAATAACACTGTCCTCAGTGTCTTCACCAAGCTTCATGAACTGGTCCCACTGAACACACACAACAAACAACAGTCAATTTAAAAGATATCAGCTGAAGATGTGATCATAAACTCACGTCATAAACATTGTCATATTCCTGACTGAGCTTTCCCTTGTACTGCACAATGGCCTTCAAGTGAGGCAGATTGTCACGAACCTAACGGACAAAATCATTGACTTAATGAATTCCTTTGATTCGCATCATCAAACATTCATCAACCATCACATTATCCTTATTTGTCCACCTGCAGTATCTTGTCCAGCTGCTTCTGGTTTTCCACCACTAGTATGTTAGCCTTGCTGTGTTCAGCCACGTACTGGCAGGCTTCAGGACCATTGGTGGCGTAGATACCACAGGCAAGACCACTGCATGTCCATTGACATCAAATTTTACATGAATTCTGATAAATTCCACTAACCAATCAACACTTCTTTGGACACTCACCCTGCAAACATAGCGCCAAGGTTTGAAATGTGCCACTCAGCTGCATTGAATCCTAAGATGCCCACAGCGTGAAATTCTTCAAGGCCAAGCTGTTTGACGCATGCACAGCATGAATGGAGTACAGATGTTCATACAATGGACAATGTAATACATTTTTGTACATATATGCCTTTAGGAATNCAGAGAGAGAGAGAGAGAGAGAGAGAGAGAGAGAGAGAGAGAGAGAGAGAGAGAGAGAGGGGGGGAGGGGGGGGGAAGCTAAAGATGAAACCACATTCTACAAGTGGAGCTCCTACCCAGCAAAAATGGCTGCCACATTAGCAATAAACCACTCTGGAGAGTTGAATCCAATCACATTCACCCCGTGGTATGTCTCAAGACCACACTGCAGACATGTACAATGACAATGGAGCCATCAAAGCAAGGGGGAACCCCTGCCATCCAGTGTGCTAACCTTCAACAGAGATTTAGCAGCCTTTACAACACTATGGTAATACTCCTGGTAAGTGATCTCCTTATAATCTCCACCTTCCTTGTACTTGAGTGCAGGATGGGTGGGGAACTCCCCCACTGTCTTCCTAAACACTGCTCCTATGGTGGTGGGCTCCTCTGAGGCCAGGCCCTCTCCCTCCATGGCAAGGTCCAGACAGTCCGTGGGGTCAGTGGTACGGAATTTAGTCCGAGGATGGATCAGTTTGGGTTCAGTGAGCTTGAACTTTGATTTGACTGGTTCATTTGTGGGTGGAGCTTCAGTGGTTCCTATAGCAACCAGGAGATACAAGGGGATGGCTACTAGTTGGGACGAGAGTGAGATGGATTGAACGTACCATTGGCAGGAGCCTCAGAGACAGGCTGGGAATCTATAGGAATGGGTGCACGTGTGTCAATAGTAGACCAAGAAGAGTAAAGTGCTTGAAAAGGACAGAGGTAGAGTACCCTTGTGTCACATGTGTGGTACATGCAGTCCACAGTCCTGACTAAAAATGGCATTCTGCTCTCTGGCAGTGCAAGAGCTGCAGGAGCCTGAGTTTGAAGTGGGTCACACATAAAATGCTTTGATAAGTGAAATCAATGAGAAACCTTAAAGACCTACAATTAGCATCTTTACTAATGTGGAGCAGCTGAGGTCAGCCACAGGAAGAGACAGAGAGAGACACCCTAGAGAGAACACACACACCTTGCATGCATGCTGCTGCTTCATGCTAAATTTAGTCACAGAAATTTAGTAGAGTAGATATGTGATTTCTAAGAGCCATTATAACAGCTACATATACCCTAGAGGAGGTACAATGTGGTGGTTGTTGGAGGGAGGGTGTCACCTCACTCAGGAGGACAATGGGAACAATGACTAATGAACAGATAACACTGTTCAAATATAAACAGTTCCCAACTACACACACACACACACACACACACACACACACAATAGACCCCCTATACAGCTCAGCTTGTTCACACAATGGAGATTGGTAAGTCCCTGTCCATTATTGAAGGCCACAAGTACGATATATGGTGTTTCGCACCATTATATATTACAAACACACAAACACACTTACACACGCACACTCACAGATCTCTTTCAGTACAACAAAATGTACCATGCAATGCAGAGATATGGGTAGCTTCCATGAATCACTTTCGCATAGCAACAGTTAACTACACAATTATTATAGTGGACGTCACTTCATACTGGTGCCAACGCACACACACACTAATGGCAGCAGCTGAACAAAGTGTGTGCTCACTTTAAAACACAGGTCATGTGTGACTACAGGAATGATAATTCTTAAGTGGCTGATGCTTTTAGCATTCTTGAGAGGTCCAACAATTAAAGATGTCAGCAAAGATATATACCAGGAAAGAAACGGTTAGTGATCTTCCAATAGGCCAACGTCAATGAGCAGGCACACACACACACACACACACACACACACACACACACAGATTGCTGCATATCTCTCAGGCAATAAAGGAAGTTGAACAGCAATGTTGCATAATGTTGCATGGAGCTGGAATGCTAAAACAATATACTGGTGTACCTGAACACACCACCAGTTGAGGCAGTAAATGTAATTCATTAGGTAAACTAATACTGTGTGAGAAGGCGACATACATGGCAACCCATTACATTTATGAATACATGCACGCGCACACGCACGCACACACACACACACACACACACACACACACACACACACACACACACACACACACACATACACACACACAAACTATAGAATGGATATTAGAGACATGTATTAATATCCTTGCACAAACAAACACACACTTACAGCTGAGGAGTACTGAAACACAATCTCTATGCAGCTAACCACAGCACAAGGCAACAAAATATTAAATATCAGGCACACTGCATTCAAAAACAAGGCTGGTTGCACTCCCCACAATAACCCACCGCCATACCAGAGCAGCTGTGTATCCAGTCCACACTATAGGCAACTATTAGCTGGAGAGCTGGTATTTAAATAATTGTCACTGATTGTGTAGTAAACCTACTACAGAAGATGCTGTTCCATACCTTGCAGTGTTCCACTCTCTGTGGGGGTGGTAGCTTGGTCTTCAGACATGGTGAGTAGCTTCTGAGCCGTCACAGCTCTGAGCGGAGATTGATTCTTTTTGCAGAGGATATTCTATACACGTGTCAGCCACACCTAGTACCTGTCAGAGTAGGCCAGCTCGCTATGCGAAATTTTCAATCATGATTCATGAATCGCCTTTTGATTTAGAAATTTGTGGGTGTGGCTTGCAGGTTTGCCACACCCACATGCTTAGGTGTGGTCTGTAAACACGTGTGGTACAAGCAATCGAGTACTCTGGAGTACAAGTCTTTGCAAATTGGTCTAATCACATTCTTTCTGCAAATCTCGTCCAGTGATAGCAGTGTTTGAGGAATGGCTGACAAAGAAGAAACCGTGGTGGAGCTACAAGGTGAGTATAATACTGCACACTGCGTGATTTGATCTTAGTATCAACTACTGTGTGGGTCATCTGATATGGATAATTTACGTGGAAGTTTATAACACTTCCAAATGATCTATGCTGTGACATTTCCACAGGTGGAGAGAAAGCTGGAGATGAAGTGAAGGTGACTCTTGAAGAAAATGGCACTCAACCAGAGGCTCTGCCCAGTGAAGAGAGCCCACAGGATGAAGGTGATGAGCTCACCAAGAATGATGAAGGAGAAACAGAGACCAGCACTAAAGCAGACACCAAACAAGAAGAAAAAGAAGACGATATTAAGCCTGAACCAACCAAGACGGATGAGCCTGGTGCAGACCAAGCTGAAGGCACCAGTGAAGCCACTGCAGAGAAGGCTGGTGAGAAAGATGAGGAGGTGAAAGAGAAGCCTGTTCCTCCACGGAGCAAACTCTACAGCACTACTCCTGGTGAGGGAGTGGATCTGGCATACGGAGACACTGAGCTCAAAAAGAGAAAGCCCATTACTGTTGGGCAGATGCTTAGAACAACGGTTGAGAGGTTGCCTAGCCATGCAGCCCTCAAGTACAAAGACTTGGAGGAAGATGTGTGGAAGGAGTACACCTACTCTCAGTACTACAGTCTCTGCCTGCAAGCAGCCAAGTCTTTCCTAAAGGTACATTTAAGTAGGCTTTTTTCCTCTCTGTCTTTTCGTGCATTAATTTTGTGTGTCTGTTGCTATTTATCTCTTTGTCTGTAGCTTGGACTGGAGAGTTTCCACTCTGTGTGTATCCTTGGCTTCAACTCCCCTGAATGGGTCATCTCAAACCTTGGAGCCATGTTTGCTGGGTGAGCAGTAACAAAATCTCATTCTGTTTTAGGCAGCTGCACACTGTCTGGAACTGTCTACATGATTATACCAAATTTGATAATGTTATGTTTCTATGCTGAGTTAAACAATTAGAATGGTTTTCGGTTTTATGTCATTCAAGGTATTTTGCTGTTTATTTTTCCAGTGGTCTTTCTTGTGGTATCTACGCCACCAATGGTCCTGAAGCCTGCCAGTACGTGGCTGAACACAGCAAGGCTAACATACTAGTGGTGGAAAACCAGAAGCAGCTGGACAAGATACTGCAGGTGGACAAATAAGGATAATGTGATGGTTGATGAATGTTTGATGATGCGAATCAAAGGAATTCATTAAGTCAATGATTTTGTCCGTTAGGTTCGTGACAATCTGCCTCACTTGAAGGCCATTGTGCAGTACAAGGGAAAGCTCAGTCAGGAATATGACAACGTTTATGACGTGAGTTTATGATCACACCTTCAGCTGATATCTTTTAAATTGACTGTTGTTTGTTGTGTGTGTTCAGTGGGAGCAGTTCATGAAGCTTGGTGAAGACACTGAGGACAGAGTTATTGAGGAGATAATAGATGCACAGAAACCAGAGCAGTGTGCTCTGTTGGTGTACACAGTAAGTGACAGACTCACCTCACAACAGGATGTGGTTGGTTTAATGATCTTTAATGACTTAAATCACCTCCTACCCCTTACAGTCTGGTACCACCGGCAACCCCAAAGGTGTCATGATCAGCCACGACAATGTAAGAACAATGATGTAATAAGTAGGTAAAAACTCATCTTCTTTTTTCTTCTTTCCTCCCTGATATAGTTGACGTGGTCTGTTGCAGCCATGTTGGAAACTGTTGGTGATGAGGTGTTTGTGTATGGCACTGACCGTGCCATCAGCTACCTTCCCCTCAGTCACATCGCGGCACAGATGACTGACATCTACCTTCCAATAACCGTGGGGGTCACTGTCCACTTCGCCCAGCCAGATGCCCTCAAGGGATCTCTGCTCAAGACCATGCTTGAAGTTCGACCAACAGCATTCTTGGGCGTACCAAGGTAGGCTTTAACGGTGCTATGAGATACTTGATATCAGCTCTTAGTTTCACTGCTAGCTGGCAGGCGTTCTAGGTGTTCTATTTACTGTAAATATACATTGATATGATTGCCTCCTCTCTCTCTCTCTCTCTCTCTCTCTCTCTCTCTCTCTCAGGGTTTGGGAGAAGATGATGGACCGTCTGCAAGAGGCTGGTGCTAGCATGAGTGGTTTCAGGAAGAGGATAGGGACGTGGGCTAAGGGTGTGGGAACCAAAACAGGCCAGAATCTCCAGCGACGGTAGGACCAGGCACACACCCTGCTGTGGTAATGTCCACCACACCCGTAGCGTGTTGTGGGGATCACTACGCAATGATTGAACCAATGGAATTCTCATCATTCTTGTTACATTATACATTGTGTTATTAATTTCATGAAACTACGCATATTTTCAGATCGTTTAAAAAGCCGTTTGGATACACAGTAGCCAATGCTGTCGTCTTCAAACGACTTCGTGAACGTCTCGGCTTGGAAGACTGCAGGATCTTCTTCTCTGGAGCTGCCCCTCTCTCCCTCAAGGTGCAGGAGTACTTCATGAGCCTCAACATCCCCATCATGGTAATCTATGGGATGAGTGAGAACTCCGGTCCTCATGCCTTCACACTGCTGAACAAGTGGAAGANCTCTCTCTCTCTCTCTCTCTCTCTCTCTCTCTCTCAGGCATGAGTGAGAGCACTGGTCCTCAGACTCTGAACCTGATACCTGAGAACCGCTGGAGGACTGGCAGCTGTGGACCAACGCTGAGAGGAGTTCACCTCAGGATTGACAAACCTGATGAAAATGGCGAGGGAGAGGTATGCGCATGTGCCTGAATATTAATCATGTGACTATCATGTGACTGTCTTGTGATGCTGTTAGATATGCTACTACGGTCGTCATGTGTTCATGGGCTACCTGAACAACGAGGAGAAGACCAAGGAGGCCATTGATGACCAGGGATGGCTCCACTCTGGGGACATTGGAAGAGTTGATGGGGACGGCTTCTTGTACATTACCGGAAGAATTAAAGGTTAGAGGTCAAAGGTCAAGCTTCACATGATTGTTATTATGTTGATATCTATGACCTCGTGGTTATCCAGAGCTGATCATAACCTCTGGAGGTGAGAACATACCTCCAGTGTTGATTGAGAACTGCATCAAGAAGGAGCTGCCTTTCCTCAGTAATGTGTTTGTCATCGGAGATCACAGGAAATACCTCACCTGCCTCGTCACATTGAAGGTGAGGAGAGGGCTTATAGTTGTACATAGTCTCTTATCGCACACACACACACAGAGTGAAGTTGATGTGGACACGGGAGAACCTCAGGACCAGCTAACCCGTCTTGCTCTGGACTATCTCGAAGCTCTCGGCTCCAAGCTCACCAAACCCTCGGAGATAGCAGAGAGCAAAGATCCTATCATCAGTGAAGCCATTCAAGAAGGACTGACCCGAGCTAATGAACAAGCCACTTCCAACGCACAGAAAGTGAGGAGAGAACACACACGCACACACATCAATGTATAATGAATGGATCTGTTTTGAGTGTTGGTGCATTGACTGATACAGGTGCAGAAGTTTACAATTTTAGCCAAAGATTTCTCTATTCCTGGAGGTGAACTTGGTAAGCCATTCACGTACCCTACTCCTGAGTCTCATTCCCAGTCCACATTGATTCCCATACTGCCATTCCTATTCTGACCATATACAGGTCCAACTCTGAAGGTCCGTCGGCCGAAGGTGGTGGAGAAATACAAGGAGATCATTGATGCCATGTATGCTTAGAGGACACAGCTCTGACTCAAGTGAGCACACACCTATGTTTGTATGATGGCTGCACGTATTAAAGGTATATGTAAATTCTATGGCAACTTTTTTTTGAGTGTGAATAAATAATAATTTTACTCAGAGAAGTACATATCTGTGTGAAATGTTTTATTGTTTGTCATGCTAAAGTGTGTATTCATTTGTTTTAAAACAAAATAATTTATTATTGTTAAAAACCTACAAATATTTAAATATCATGTACATGTATTATTGTGCATCACACAACTACAAAATAGGTCCACAATAACACCTAGCACCACACACACAGACCCAGGCAGGCCTAGCAGGTGATGGTAAGGGGAATTCAGACAATGTTTCCCTTAGGGAGCAGTGTTGTCATCACTGAAGTAGCTGAAGTAGCTGCTTTGGAAACCAGCTCTATAAACCACCCCCCTGACACATCTTTCAAACCCTCCCTACGAAGTCTCTCTTCAATTGCTTTTTCCTCCAGAGCGTCAGCCATTCCTGAAAGTCTCTGACCAGTGTAAATTGAAATAGGTATCTTTATTCTCAGCACTGCTGGGAGAGAGATGAATCGAACTTGGCGTATGCAGGCACTCCAGAAACGTTTGGACCAGTCCACGTCACAAGGCAGTGGTTCCTTTCTGTAGCTCGTGGGGACAATAGGAATGAGAGAGACAACATCCTCTGACACACCTGCAGCTGAAACAGCTTTTCTTAGGCCTCTCTTCCACTGTAACACCCGCTCATCAAAGGCTTTCTGGATATCTCCGCCTTGATCTGATTCAGTCGCACAGAATAGGTTAGCGAAATTCAGTGTGAATATAGCATTCTCCCAGATGTCCACACCAAGTGCCTCTGTCACCTTGCTGATGGCTGTGAACTCATTTTTCCGTATTCTTGCCTGACGGATATCGATGCTGTAGAGAAACAGGTCGATGCGGTCACTGGAGCAGGCCGCCTTGATTTCCTCTATGATGCCAGCCTGTTCCTGGGCGGTCGGGTCACGTAGACCTGGTGTGTCCCACAAGGAGATCTTGATGTCGTTGATGGTGGTTGTCGTTCGAAGGAGCTTTATTTCTTTCTTCTCGCCAGTGTGTGCTTCAGCATGGGTGGTGACACCCCCTTCGACCTTTGACCCCTCCACGGCCACATCTTTGTCCAGTATGGTATTGATTAGAGACGATTTACCAGTTCCCAAACTTCCAAAGATAAGGATGGTGAAGTGGTCGCTTCTTTCAACCAATTTGGCTACCTTCTCTTCTGACGAAGAGCCTTCTTGGAGAATCTCTGCTGCTGACACAGCCATTGCCGCATATCAAATGACGTCATTATTTATGTTTCACAAAGTTCATTCCATGCGCATGCGCGATAATTGACTTACTGGTTGACACGCCCATAGTCATATCTATGATTATAGGGACTAAAAAAAATTATGAGTGAGAAGTTGATTAAAGACTGGGTAGCAGAAAGCAAAACGCTTAAAATTCTTGTTTTCGGCAAGACAGGAGCTGGCAAGTCATCACTCATCAACACTCTCCTAGGGGAGGTCGTTGCTGAAGAGGGAGAGGACATTTTCTCTGTGACAAGAGATATCTCTTCGTACGATGGTGTCATCCCTGAGCTGACGAGGACCAGTAATGGTATCCAGGTGACCCTCTGGGATACGCCAGGACTCCAGGACCCAGACATTGAAGCAGAGAAGATACTGGAAGAGATTGAAAGGAAGTGCAAAGGTCAGGTTGATCTGTTCATTTACTGCCATGATATGACAGAGACCAGAGCCAGTCAAGATGACTATGATGCTATCAGTGAATTGACTAATGCTCTGGGAAAGGAGATATGGAACACTGCCATCATTGTGCTTACGTTTGCTAACAGAGTCCATATTCCACCCTCTAGTGGTTTAGAGTTCAAGGATTACTTTGAAGATCGAATGAAACAGTGGCAGCAAACACTAAACAAGGCTGTTCATAAAGCTGGGGTGCCCATTGAAGACACCCATGAGATTCCTGTTGTACCAGCTAGCTACAGAAAGATACGTCTTTGCTATCAAGAACAAGACTGGTTTGTGACCTTCTGGGGCACATGTATGCTCAGGCTGAGGTTTGAATCTTTGCCAGCACTCATCAGAATGTATCATAATGAAGCACTAGATGAGGTTACAAAGAAAGAATTGAAGACAAGAATCATTGTATTAAAGCTAAAGGAAATAGGGGATTCTATAACAAGACGTGAAATGGAGATTGCTAACTTACCACTAAGTTCACGGATGATCTCTATCATGCTGTTTACTGCAGCACGTGCACAGACAAGGATTTGGCAAAGATATGTCAATTGTTATTGGCTGCTACGTGAGTGTTTTTCACCTTATATTGATGACGACATTGTATATGTGCGATTAAAGAACATTATTTTGATGGGTGCTCTTGGTGGAGCATTGTTACTTGGTTACTATTGGTTTAAACGATAGGTTTGTAGAAAAGGACAGTGTCAGTATTATTATTATTATGCTGCAATAGTTTATCAAAAGTGAAACAATTTTTTTTAGCTAGATGACATTGCTAGGACCATGACCAGTTCCATACCAGTAGTTACACCGGGGTAGGCTTAGGGGGATTATGCTGGCACTAAAACTGGAATAATAGGCATACCCTGGAAGCAGGCATAATTTGAGAATAATAGGTTAATTTTTAGCACTACTTGACCCTTGACCCTGCCAAATCACATGCTTGACCAAAATGTGCTTTGGGTTTGAGCAAAACCTCAGTTTGNACAGGTTCTCATAGTGGACCTGACCAGGGAGACGACCATCAGGGGAGCGAGGCTAGGGGTGAGTGCACACGCATGTACATAATATTCAGATTATTATAATCATTGTTTAACACTAGAGAGTGTATCCACACCAGTTGGATTTGGCATTATTGACTCAAATATATTCATAATTCAACTACTACTTTGGGGTATACGCCTTTTTTAGCCACAAACCTTACGCAAACTGCATGACACAGTCAGCTTTCAGAACTACTTCCAGACACAATAGGTGTGTGAGTTGTGAGGCATGCATATCTTTCCAGTGGGATTATTTATCATGGAGAATTTTTCTCACCATGTTAGCATTGAGGTAGTTAATCCTCTCGTTGAGCTCCGGGGACCTGACATTGGGGTAGGGCAGGCCCACCATCACTATACACCGACCGAGGTCATCAGAGAAGTTGATCCCCTCACTGAGCTTCCCTCCCACCACACACAGCATCACAGCACCACTGGAGGTAGTAGCAGGACCACTGCACTGGGGTACAATGACACACACATCACATTCACTATACTGGTGAATAACTCCAATGGACCAGAATGGCCATTAACACACACAATACACATCAGAGATTGTTACAGTGACATACCTCTATACATTTGGCATATTGACCCAGCACAAAGTCAACTTGAGATGCTAGTTTTGGCTCCCTAAACACCTACACAGACAGATTCAATCATGATCAGTGTACGACTCATTTCACTTCGTTTTTACAACCTTTTTCTTCTTTCCGATCTTCTCAATGACCCCTGACCTCTCCCAGTGGGCGTGGACCTTTCTCTCGTAGTCGTACGAGGGAAAGAAACAGACCACACCCCCTGGTACCATGGAAGACAGGTTGAGGAGTGTACGACCTAGCTCATCAATCTAGAGAGGAGATAAGTGCTGCTGTCAATGCCTGAGGGTGAAGATGAAGGTGCTAGTCTCACCAGACTGGGCTTGTCTCTTGTCTGGTAGTTAAACTCCAGAGGAGTGCCAGCTGGGCCGCTACACAGGCACAGGGGGAGGAGCTGGTCGGGTGGGATCACATGACCTGCATGTGATCAAATACCATCCAATTATGTGTTGTAAATGAGCAGTTTCACTATCATGACTCACCACATGAGAATTCTATGATCCTTTCCGGACACACACCAGCAGATGAGAGCAACTGGTCCTTGAACTCCGACACCTGATGGCAATGATCACAATATAAAGGCAGTGAGCAGTGCTATATACTCTCTCTCACTGGCTGCATGGTCCCTCCTGCCACTACCACAGCTCTTGCCTCACGGACTATACTAGTGAAATGAACTGAAGGGTTCAAGAGAAGAAACTTCAGGCTGGACACCACCAAGCTGGCTGAACAGAGAAAGAGATGGGGAATTATAATACATACCTTGTATCATAGTGACAACCAGCAGCCAACCTCTCTTTGTGACAACGATCCTTCCATCCTTGTCCATGTTGGTGAGAGCCAGGAGGAATGTCTCAATGAGCATGAGGGGGGAGTTCATCTGATGGCCCTCCTCCCTTGCCACACCCTCAGAGGATGGTGGCTGGCCTCCTGTGGTGAGAGATGGAGCACCCTTCTTCTTGAGCTGAGAGCCAGCAGGGCCTAGTGCAAGAGTACAAGAGGACGAGTTACTTCCAGGAACAGTAAATACATTAGGTACATTCTTATGGTTTGATGTGTGAATTGTTAGACGATAATACCTGTTGATGAAACAGCAACAGACTGCAGGGGTGAAGGTTCAGAGTAGCGATCAACAAACCCATTCAACTGATGAAGAGAGAGAAAAGGTGTTCAGAAGTTAAAACTATTAATCATTCTCGATCGTCAATTTTACCTTTTTTGCTATCTGACTTCGCTCGCAGTACCTGAGCACCTTGAAGAGGTTGACATTATCCAGTTTGGATGCAAACAGAAAGTCATTCAACCTGAGGAGCCTGGTGTCAGGGGGGTCCTCTGATGGTTGGCATGACGACGACCTCTGACCTGGATTACATCACACACCTCAATGCAGTGGCACTCATTGTGCTAGCGTAGGAAGTACTCACTCTCCAGTGCTTTGATGAAGCAGCTGAGAACATGCAGCAATTGATTGATGTACATCAGGTTCTTGGCTTTCAACCTTGACCTGANGAAGATACTGGAAGAGATTGAAAGGAAGTGCAAAGGTCAGGTTGATCTGTTCATTTACTGCCATGATATGACGGAGACCAGAGCCAGTCAAGATGACTATGATGCTATCAGTGAATTGACTAATGCTCTGGGAAAGGAGATATGGAACACTGCCATCATTGTGCTTACGTTTGCTAACAGAGTCCGTCTTCCACCCTCTAGTGGTTTAGAGTTCAAGGATTACTTTGAAGATCGAATGAAACAGTGGCAGCAAACACTAAACAAGGCTGTTCATAAAGCTGGGGTGCCCATTGAAGACACCCATGAGATTCCTGTTGTACCAGCTAGCTACAGAAAGATACGTCTTTGCTATCAAGAACAAGACTGGTTTGTGACCTTCTGGGGCACATGTATGCTCAGGCTGAGGTTTGAATCTTTGCCAGCACTCATCAGAATGTATCATAATGAAGCACTAGATGAGGTTACAAAAAAAGAATTGAAGACAAGAATCATTGTATTAAAGCTAAAGGAAATAGGGGATTCTATAACAAGACGTGAAATGGAGATTGCTAACTTACCACTAAGTTCACGGATGATCTCTATCATGCTGTTTACTGCAGCACGTGCACAGACAAGGATTTGGCAAAGATATGTCAATTGTTATTGGCTGCTACGTGAGTGTTTTTCACCTTATATTGATGACGACATTGTATATGTGCGATTAAAGAACATTATTTTGATGGGTGCTCTTGGTGGAGCATTGTTACTTGGTTACTATTGGTTTAAACGATAGGTTTGTAGAAAAGGACAGTGTCAGTATTATTATTATTATGCTGCAATAGTTTATCAAAAGTGAAACAATTTTTTTTAGCTAGATGACATTGCTAGGACCATGACCAGTTCCATACCAGTAGTTACACCGGGGCACATCCAAGTATTTGGACCTGGGGGGTCCAAATTCTTCGTGACAGATTTGCGCATGCTCAGAACTTCATCCATGTGTACAAAAATGGCGACTAAATCGCGAATTGAAAGGCAGAGGAGCAGCTCCAGAACTCCAAAAGTACAGCAAGCTGAAGGTAATGATGAAATGGAAGATGAAACTAGTACTTTCTTGTATTCATACATATTCCAACGAGCTGAGAAAGAAGATTTGCAGAGACGGATCACAGACTGGATAGCAGAAAGTGAAACACTTCGCATTCTCATCTTTGGCAAGACAGGAGCAGGCAAGTCATCACTCATCAATACTCTCCTAGGGAAGGTCGTTGCTGAAGAGGGAGAGGACATTTTCTCTCAAACTAGAGCTGTTGAATCTTACAATGATAACCTGAATCCCCTCCCAGAGCTGACGAGGACCATCAATGGTATCCAGGTGACCCTCTGGGATACACCAGGACTCCAGGACCCAGACATTGAAGCAGAGAAGATACTGGAAGAGGTTGAAAGGAAGTGCAAAGGTCAGGTTGATCTGTTCATTTACTGTCATGATATGACGGAGACCAGAGCCAGTCAAGATGACTATGATGCTATCAGTGAATTGACTAATGCTCTGGGAAAGGAGATATGGAACACTGCCATAATTGTGCTTACCTTTGCAAACAGAGTCCGTCTTCCACCCTCTAGTGGTTTAGAATTTATGGATTACTTTGAAGATCGAATGAAACAGTGGCAGCAAACTCTGAGCAAGGCTGTTCATAAAGCTGGGGTGCCCATTGAAGATGCTAGTAAGATTCCTGTTGTCCCAGCTAGCTACAGAAAGATACCTCTTTCTCACCTAGATGAAAACTGGTTTTCAACTTTTTGGAAGACTTGTATGCTCAGGCTGAGGTCCAGATCAATACCAGCATTTGTCAGAATCACTACTAATGACATTGGGCTGAGTGACGCTTCAGAACATGGCCTTTCTCAAAGACTCGTTGCTCAGAGGCTGGCAGCGCTGGGTGATGAAATAGATGCACAGTATGAAGATGATCTGCAAGAAATTGTCCAGCTGTCAGGTTCACCTGAGAGTGCCGCAAGAATGTTTTTTGATATAGCAAGAAATGTCTTTACAGAGCATGTTGATACTGACAGTCCTGATGGCAGCCCTCAGTTGAGGTTGAGGGTCAGCATTGGTCGCATTGCTGCATTAGGAGCATACACTTATCACCTCATGCGAACCTATATTCGTGAACGAATTAGAAACTCTGTATTTGGAGATTTATTTAATTTTCGTGTACTTATTTTTATTGCAGTAGGTGGTGTACTCTTGATGAGATACTGGTGTACGAGGTAGAGATAGATAGTGTTGTCCCCACACCCCTCCCCATGTTGATTTAATTTATAATGAGATGCAGATGAATTATTTTTTAAATAATTTTATGAATTCAACAAAAAAAACTGAAAATGATTATGAATATGTAGTGCTGATAATTTCACCAGTCTAGATCTGTTTGTGTGTCTCTTAATTCCTGCTGTGCTGTTGGAGGATCAGATTCTATTCTGTGAGGATCATCAACTTTGAACCTCTTGGCAGAGGTTACCCTCTTCTCCCTGACTCTGGCTGTCATCACAGCAGAGGGATAGATCTCTTGTTCTATCACTTTTGCCACCAGTCTACACATAAGATTACAACGTACAGTGTGGAGTTGAAATTTTTGCCTCTGTGTACACACATTGTTATTGGCCTAGCTAGCTACCTCGGTAGGAGAGCAATGGCTGGAGTCAGAATCAGGACAAACCAGAACTCAGCTCGTGTGGAGGTCATTTGCATGATCCAGAGTGTGTCTATGAGTCTCTGCCTGGTGTCAATGGCACAGTAGATGTAATTGAAGATGAACATGAATGCAATGCTACCCCAAAGGAAGAGATGGTTGACAATTGTCTAAAAGAAATACACAAACTAATAAAAGAATTATTAATGGTGTACTGCAAGCTAAAAATATTTTCTTACCCAGTGCAGTGTCTCGATGGCGAGGTGTAGAGATGCAACTATCACCATGGAGATATTGATAACAAACCCAAACTCCACCACCCCAACATCAGNACTCTGGCAGCCTGGAGGAATGGATGATGACAGTTGACAACCAGCTAGCTAATAAGCCATTACAAACACACTAACCTCTACTAGTGCAGCTTCATCTGGTGATTCTGCCTCGTAGTTCAGACCTAAGATGTCTTTATTCAAGACTTTCCCACCACCATTTTTTGATTGTGACTGACAGCTCTCTTTATCATCTCTCCCTCTCTTGGATACCACCACTACAGTGTTACAGATTGCCATGGTGATGAAGAAATCTCTGATGCAGTTTAACTTTTCACTCAGAGTCTGGTTTCTGAGCGTGCTCAGTAGGAGACAGTCTAGTTCAATCTTCTCTCTCTGCAGAAAATCAGAGGTGAAGTTTACAAGTGCTATGGTGTCATGTCAGTAAATCTCAAAAGATTCACAGCGCTAGTGAACTGCAGGAAATTAAAATTATGCACAGGAAAATCTGACTACAACTGTTGCAAAAAACATTGCATAACAAAAAAAAATTCGAGCAGAAAATTTTCTAAGTAACAGTAGTTACTCACATGAGGTTTAGGAAAATCTATCTCGTCAGTTTCTTCTTCTTCTCTGTGGTTATCAGCCTCTGCTCCACACATTTCATCTAAAGTGAGAGAGAGAAATCTCCTGTGAGTTGATGAGGCTGGCAGTGACACACTCACGTACCTTTCAGGCTGTGGGGGTAGTTGGTGCCACCAATGGAGCAGCACTTGAAGACCATCTGGTTCTCTGTGAGTGTCCCTGTCTTGTCTGAGAACACATACTGGATCTGCCCGAGGTCCTCAGTGATGTTCAGAGCTCGGCACTCAAATGGTCTGTCTGTGGGTGCATAGTACATGGCACGATCCCAGTTGAGGAAGAAGATCTGAGTGAATTTCACTATCTCCAAGGTAACATAGAGGGAGATGGGGATGACCTGCATGTAGTTTTTGAAACAATGTAGATTTGTTTGAGAGAAAGAATGATAGCCAAATTTGAGAAGACACCATGCACAATGACATACCTGGAATAGAACAACAAAGGTCCAAAATCTAACAAACCCCTCCAGGGCAGGATCAATGTTGTCAGAGTTGAAGGGAAAGAAGGTTATGTTTTTGTCAATGTTTTGAGAGGTCCACACACCACTGGCTGCATGTGAGGAGAGAGGGAGTGAGTGTGTTTGTGCATCACTATCCATTGGAATGTACCTATAGCACCAGAGATACAGAGGATGGCTAGGATGACAACTTGAGACACTATCTCTGTGTTGATGTCTCTCTCCAGCTTACTCCTCTTGGCACGAGGACCACTGTTGTTTAACAAGGCTTTAGTCTGATGGCCTAGAACACAGCAAGAGAGAGAGAGAGAGAGAGAGAGAGAGAGAGAGAGAGAGAGAGAGATAAAAAGAATAAGATGGCAACTTTCTCTCTCTCTCCATTTCTCACCAGCATAGACAACAATGCCAGTGACAGTGGTGGTGTTCCTGAGCACACAGCCTCGCAATAGAAGGTGGTTTCTGTCCACACTACTTCTCACACCATTCGGCTCCTGACTGGAAAGTCAGATAACATCATCATTACATCATAGCAAAAGAAATCAAAGCATTCTTGTAGTTGTATTGTTGCCACTAAACAGTGCAATAAAGAGGTTGAACAGCTGTAGATGTGTGCTGTACATGACCCACTAAAAATGAATTATATTCAGAAAATATTTAAACTATTTAGGGAAGCTAAGCTGTTACAGCGAACTAATTGCCATGCATGTCTAATATTAATGTCCAAACCATGGGAAGACAAGCCAATGAAGCACTCCTAGCAGTTGCCAAACTCCCAAATTGAAGCTCACAACAAGGGATTCTATTGCTCAACAGCTGCAGTTGATGTGGTGTCTCACTCTGTGTGTGTGGCCAGCACTGGTGAACTGTGTGCCTCTTACATGTAGCCATTGAACTCATAGATCTTGTTGTGGGGTTCCTCAGCGTGAAGCTCCCCCACGAACCTTGAGGGGTCAAAATGTTCAGAGGGGGGCTGAATTGAGAGAAGCAAACAAAAATTACTGCAGGTATATAATACATAGTGAAAGTTATGCACAAAACAAAAACAGATTACGTATTATGATAAACTGCAGACGGGAGCTCAATAATGAAAGAAACTCCATGGAGGCCAACCTCACCTCTTCCTCCCTCACTCCGGAGGGGGCCACCAGCCTCTGCTTCAGACTGGTCTCCCCGTCAATGTTGGCCGTCTCAATATAGCATATCCGATGGGGATCAGAGGAGGAGAGGACCAAGATGTCCGCTGGTATCACCTCATCGCATCGCAGCTCGATAAAGTCTCCCACTCTAACATGGCGCCATTGTTTAGACACATAGCTTCCTGCCACCCTGTGTTTGATTTGAGGAAGTGAAGATATCCGATAAATGCAGTATAGTTATTATTATAGCAATATTTGCCAACAACCAGTGAGGAAAGCATGCAGACATCAAGGCAGCCAAACTGAAATTGAACAATCAATCATTTGTGGTAGCTAACACCTTGTTATTAACAGACGAGCTGCTGCCTGGCATTGAATGACGTCATAATCTCTGCACATACACTTTAGCTCACCAGTCGTACACTTTGCACAACCTCCTGTTGACCTCTCTGTCTGATCTGTACCTCCTCAAGTCTTCAAACCCATCCTTCACCATGGTGACTCCCAGCACAAACAGAAGTGGAACATATCCAACCTCCCTACCAAAGGCTTCAATTGTTGGTATAAAATTCAATACTGGTATGATGAGGAAGTAGATGTTGGCCAGGCGGTGGAACTGCTCCCAGAGGTTCTTGAAGATGAAGTTAATGAGAGTGTATTTGGTGGTGTGGATGGAGTTGGAGTGCGGGGAGGCGCGGGAGTTGAACACTCCGGGAATGTGTAACCGCCTGTACCAATTCTGAGGAGGCAGGTAGACGTTCCTAGCGCTGATGACTCGCTCTCTTCGTTGAGCTGGATCCATTCTGTCGCTGTCTTACAATCCTCTCCGTCCATTGAAATGTATAGCAACTGAAGAACGAATGTGTGGTCGGGGAGTCCCGCTCACTTTGGATGCTAATATTGTTATTGTATTAAAATACTTCCGTTGGAAAGACGTTGCTGCCAGAGAGAATCACTACAAACTAGATAATGTTACAGAGGAGGAAGCAGCTAATTGCTAGAATCCGCAATTATTTTGTTTGTAGTAAATTGATTTTATGTAAAATTTTTAAAATAATAAAAACCGAACAATTTCTAGATGACATTGTTATGACTATTAGTTACACTGTGCTCTCCTGTCTGTTCATGGTTCACCTCCAACTGAGGCATTGCCACCTCCCTAGCATCAGGGATATCAACCAGCACTCTCTTGGTGACCCTCTTCTCCCTAGCTCTGGCTGTCATCACAGCAGAGGGATAGATCTCTTGTTCTATCACTTTTGCCACCAGTCTACACATAAGATTACAACATGAGAAGTTTGTAATTTGGCGTTACAATACATAATAATAATATCATTTATACCAAAGGCCTATAGAATATAGAATTCTAGAACAAGGCTAGAGCAATGTGTCTCGTGCAAAGATTGGCTCACCTTGGAAAGAGAGCAATTACTGGTGTAAGAATCAGGACAAACCAGAACTCAGCTCGTGTGGAGGCCATTTGCATGACCCAGAGTGTGTCCATGAGTCTCTGCCTGGTGTCAATGGCACAGTAGATGTAATTGAAGATAAAAGTGACTGCAATGCTGCCCCATAGAACGACATGGTTGACAAGAGTCTGAAGGAAAACAATGGAGAGAAAATGATATTCCTTTCTTCTCACAAAGTCCCACAAACAACCAAACGTAACGTATATGGTAACTAATGTCTCACCCAGTGCTGTGTTTCCACGGCGAGGTGGAGAGACACGACTATCACCACGGAGATATTGATGACAAACCCAAACTCCACCACCCCAACATCAGTGCTGTAGTAGGCCTGCAAGAGAGGGGGACAGTGGGGTAAAATGGTGGCAATATTCATCTGCTATTTCAACAGCACTCACAGCAAAAGCAACAAAGAACACAACAGCACTCTCGTAAAACGCATCCAACATGGTAAGCCAGAATTGCAGCCGGGTATAGAGTTTGGAACACCTTCCTTGCTCATAGAAGGCCTCATTCTTAAGAAGGACATCAGCTCTGAGGTCCTGGTCAGTGACAGCCACCACCATGATAGGGAGACTGGTGTAGACCAGGTTGAATATGAGGAGGTTAATGCCATCAATTGGATTGGAGCCAGAGAACACGTTGAAGATTTGAAACCAGAAGATCAGGACTGCATACGTCTAGGATGTGGGTGAGTGAGTGTGTACATTCACTTACTTTAACAGTAAACCAAAACAACAAACTCCCAAAGTTTGCAAATGATGAAACTAATATTAAAATTTTAGACAGAAACTGGTCTCATTGTAATACTAGATGCAAACAAAGAGCAGGACCATCTGAAGCTACAGATTGCTAGGCTGCCTACCACATTCTTGTAGAAGAAGTAGAGCATCATTCTGGCAAGGCGAGAGTAGCTCCAGTGACCGTGGACCAGAAGGAGCCTCACAAGGAACTTGAACCTAGCCATGGCAAAGTCACTGGCCATGACAGCTTGCATCCCCTCTCTGCCTGATATGCCCACACCCACATGAGCCTTCTGTATCATGCTGACATCATTGGCACCGTCTCCAATGGCCAGAGTCATCTGGTTCAGGTGCTTCTTCACCAGTTCCACCACAGCTGCCTGCAGGGG
This sequence comes from Tethya wilhelma, assembly GCA_964030475.1. Lineage (NCBI taxonomy): Eukaryota > Metazoa > Porifera > Demospongiae > Tethyida > Tethyidae > Tethya > Tethya wilhelma. The sequence continues at coordinate 5,328,711 of CAXIPT010000008.1, read as the reverse complement.
GGAAGGTACAGGGAGGGGTGGGGCTGGTTAATGCTACAAGATGGTACATGATAAGGCTCAGCATATTATGCAGCTAGCAGACACACAGTGTTGCAGGTCTGGGCTAAATCACTTTATCTATTTTTACACATCAATCTTTTAATGTCTCTCCACACACATTAATTTTTAATTTTTTTTTTAGTGTACATCAATCTTCTAAATTTTTTCTCAGCACAAATTAATCTTTTGATCTTTCTCCTCACATCAATCTTTAATCTTTTTCTGGCAATCAATTTAACCATCAAATTTCTAAATATTTCCGACTATACTGTACCTTCTGCAATGGTGACACTCTGCAGCAGATGACAGAGTGACACTTCTTTGCCACATCCAGGAACAGCTGTTTCAACGATGGAGACAGAGCATAGAGGAGAGTGCCCCCGTCAATTACCAATGCTTTGGGTTTGCCCCTGTGATCAATGGGGTCGTCACAAGTGTTCCTCCTCCAGACCGATCTGAGCAGAGGGATACGAGTGAGGAAGGAGTCACTGCTGTCCTGGCTACGATCAGCATCAAGGTTGAGGTCAGGGTACAACTCCCTGTGGTGGTGCTCCAGCTCCATCCTACAATGGTCCTGGTAGGAAGGATGAGAGAAAAAAAAAACTTCTAGAACCACTCAAGCCAACTTTTCACTGAAGAGCTACAACACACTGCAGTGTTAGGCAAGCATCTCTCCATCACATGCAGGGATCAACTCACCATGGTGTAAGCATTGATGACAATGAGGTCCATGCTGGGGTCAATTTGGCAGGAGGAGTAGGCGATGTTGATGGCTGTCTCCTGCTTGTCTCCCGTCAGAACCCACACCTTCAGACCAGCCTTCCGCAGACTCTCGATGGCCTCAGGCACTCCCTCCTGGAGACGATCTTCAATACCCGTACATCCTGCAGGCACAGAAAGAGGAAACTCCTTTGATTAGAACCCAATCAAGGAATTCAACACACACATAAATTAGGCTACCGTATAGCAGGAAATTTTCGTATGGTGCAAATTTTGGGATTTTTCGTATGCCATTCGGATAGACAAAAATTAAAACTGCAAAAACTTAATTTCTGCCTTATATGCAATACTAATACACACTGCGTATACAAAATTTAAAACTACAAAAGCACTCTTTTACCGATTTATACGAAATTTTGAGCTACGAAAATTTCCCGCTATAAAATTTGTTTTGATCATACCTAGCAACTCTAGTTTTGTTTCTGCCCTGAGAGCTGTCTCATTGAGCAGTGTGTCGCGGTCTTCCAGTGCTATTTCAGCGGTCTTCCTCTCACTGGCCCACTCTCTGTACTCCTCCTCTGAGAACACCCTCCGGGCCAGACACAGGGTCCGCAGACCAAGACGAGCATACATGTCAAGATGAGAGTTGGTGGCCACTCCAATGGAAGGCTCACTAGGCTTGCTGTGAGAGAGATCGTTCACTGCGATGTCTTGGAGCTCCTCCCTGTCCCCCCCAGGCACCACGGTACTGCTCCTGGGAAGGAACTGATGGCGGAGGTTTTTGAAGATTACTGAGTCAGCACCTTTTGAATAGAGGATGACCCTGTCGTCACCTCGTTGACGAGCTATGACAGACATGCACTTGCGATTGGAGTCAAACTCAAGGACATGAAGGACGTCAAATTCCAGCAGTTCTCCATTTGGATCAGACACTGCACAGTAGCTGTGAGATCTTGACACAAGGGCATAGCCATACGCTCTGGCAGCCTGGAGGAATGGATGATGACAGTTGACAACCAGCTAGCTAATAAGCCATTACAAACACACTAACCTCTACTAGTGCAGCTTCATCTGGTGATTCTGCCTCGTAGTTCAGACCTAAGATGTCTTCTTTCAAGACCCTTCTCTTCTCACCACCATTTCTAGACCCTGACCTTTGCCTCTGATGGTCCTCTTTATCATCTCTCCCTCTCTTGGACACCACCACTACAGTGTTACAGATCGCCATGGTGATGAAGAAGTCCCTGATGTAAGCTTGGCTGAGAGTCTCGTGTCTGAGCGTGCTCAGTAAGAGACGGTCTAGTTCAATTTCCTCACTCTGCAGGAAGGGAGAAGAAAGAGGATTCATTAGTGATAGCAAAAGACTTTGATTTCTTACAGGAGGTTCAGGGAAATCAGTTTCTTCTTCTTCTTCTTCTACCGTCTCTTGGGCAGCTGTGTGCATGAACACTGAGGCATTGATGTCTACTCCATACTTAGTGAATTCATCTAAAGTGAGAGAGAGAGAGAGAGAGAGAGAGAGAGAGAGAGAGAGAGAGAGAGAGAAATCATCTGTGAGTTGATGAGGCTGGCAGTGACACACTCACATACCTTTCAGGCTGTGGGGGTAGTTGGTGCCACCAATGGAGCAGCACTTGAAGACCATCTGGTTCTCTGTGAGTGTCCCTGTCTTGTCTGAGAACACATACTGGATCTGCCCAAGGTCCTCAGTGATGTTCAGAGCTCGGCACTCAAATGGTCTGTCTGTGGGTGCATAATACATGGCACGATCCCAGTTGAGGAAGAAGATCTGAGTGAATTTCACTATCTCCAAGGTAACATAGAGGGAGATGGGGATGATGACCTGGAATTTTCACACGAGTTGAGTTTGTAGATTTTAAGAGGAAAAGAATGATAACCAAATTTTTTTGTGTGTGTGTGTGTGTGTGTGTGTGTGTGTGTGTGTGTGAAGGATAACATACCTGGAAGAGAATCACAAAGGTCCAGAATCTAACGAACCCCTCGAGGGCAGGATCAATGTTGTCAGAGTTGAAGGGAAAGAAGGTTATGTTCTTGTCAATGTTTTGAGAGGTCCACACACCACTGGCTGCATGCAAAAAGAGAGGAAGAGAGCGTGTGCATAATATATTGATACCAAGTGTTAGGATCCGGACATTAGAATATTCCGATCCTATCCTGATCCTAATATAAATATCAGGATCTGAATATTGTGATCCTAATATTTGAATGGTTTGGTGTGTACCTATAGCCCCAGAGATACAGAGGATGGCTAGGATGACAACTTGAGACACTATCTCTGTGTTGATGTCTCTCTCCAGCTTACTCCTCTTGGCACGAGGACCACTGTTGTTTAACAAGGCTTTAGTCTGATGGCCTAGAACACAGCAAGAGAGAGAGAGAGAGAGAGAGAGAGAGAGAGAGAGAGAGATAAAAGGAATGAGACTTTCTCTCTCTCCATTTCTCACCAGCATAGACGACAATGCCAGTGACAGTGGTGGTATTCCTGAGCACACAGCCTCGCAATAGAAGGTGGTTTCTGTCCACACTACTTCTCACACCATTTGGCTCCTGACTGGAGATATTAACAGATTGATTACATCACCATTACGTCATATTAGCAGCTCTATGCTACAAGACTTGCTACAACAACCAGACATTTTCAAACCTTCACAACCAGCAATTGACATGCATACCAGATATAATAATTCAATATTTGTGTGTGTGCCTCTTACATGTAGCCATTGAACTCATAGATCTTGTTGTGGGGTTCCTCAGCGTGAAGCTCCCCCACGAACCTTGATGGGTCAAAATGTTCAGAGGGGGGCTGAATTGAGGGAGAAAAAGACAAATGTATACTATAGTCTATATTATGTCAACCATGTAGGTATTTCCATAGTGAAAATTATGCAAAATAGCTACTGTTTGAAGTCAGAACTTTCTGAAACACACATAGTGAAAGTTATGTACTAACAAAAACAAATTGTGATAAGCTGGGAGCTCAATAATGAAAGAAACTCCATGGAGGCCAACCTCACCTCTTCCTCCCTCACTCCGGAGGGGGAGACCAGCCTCTGCTTCAGACTGGTCTCCCCGTCAATGTTGGCCGTCTCAATGTAGCATATCCGATGGGGATCAGAGGAGGAGAGGACCAAGATGTCCGCAGGTATCACCTCATCGCATCGCAGCTCGATAAAGTCTCCGACTCTAACATGGCGCCATTGTTTAGACACATAGCTTCCTGCCACCCTGTGTTTGAGGAAGTGAAGACAAATTATTGATGTAAACAGATAAACGTTGTGGGTGCAACCTTTTTGGGACTAAGTGACTAACAACAAACCTTCTACACACTAGCAGTAGGAGGTATCAACAACACAAGATTGAACTATGCATTATTAATTTGTGGTAATGTCTTGTCGACACATACTCAAGGCAATGTGGATGAGAGTGTGAAAGCAGCTGGCAATAAATTCATGCCGTACTTCTCACACACACACACACACACACACACACACACACACACACACACACAC